>VXAL01018943.1:6228-95331 GCA_013399475.1 Chauna torquata
GGCGGCCGCTCCCTCCCGGCTGCCGCCGGGAGCCTGGGCCTGGGCTGGCCCGGGCCGCGGCAGCTCAGGGGTCCCGGCGCCTCCCGCTGCGCCGCTCGCCCTTTGCACCGCGGCACCTCGCAGGCCGCCGGGCCGCGGAGGCTCTCCCGGGCAAAACCTCCCTTTTCGGCAGTGCCCGCGGGGGGGCTCGCTCGGAGCGGCCCCCCGGGTTGCCCCCTCACAAGCTGCACTCCCCCCGACCCGGCAGTCCCTCTCGGGGGCTCTTGTCCTCACCTCCGCACAGCAGTCCCCATCGTAATCCTTTCCTCCCCCCGCTTATGCTGGTAACTTCCCCTCTGGCACCACCACGGTTGCTTTATTGAAGTCCGCGCTGCTCAAGGCACAGTACGTGCACTGTAAGAGAGACCACTGGTCTGACACGATCCACTCCAGCAAACCAGCGCAGCCTTTCTATTCCATTTACTCTGCATCATTCTTTCCCTTAGAAATGCTGTCGAAGGCCCCGTGGGCAGCATAGGTGAGGCAGGCCTGCGGCTGCCCAGATCACCTTGTGCTCTCCGTTAATGCGGAGATTGAAAACTGTTTTGTTTTCGCAGTACCTCTTCACCAAACGGTTTCTTAAGAACCTTGTTTTCACCCTGCACTTGCTTTTCATGTGCAGCCTGTTGTGGCCCAGCAGCAGGCCGCCGGCCCTAGCGAGCAGTGAGGCAGGGCTTCCGACCTGCCCCTTGCGAGGCAGCGCGCCTGCTGCCCGGCACGCAGCCCCAGGAGTGAGACCCTGTGTTCTTGCACACGGGGGAAGTTGTGGTAGACCCGACCAACTGCTTGGAGACTGGAGCTGCTGCCTTTGGTTCATCTCCGTTGTCTGCAGGATCCATCTGATGGCCGGGCGGGTTCCTCGGGGTGCAGACCGGGCAGCAGTGGCAGGCGAGATGGAAACCACGTTCATTGAGAATCTCCGATACGCTGCTGACCTCCTGGCCCAGGTAATTAGGGAATGAGTCCTGCTCCGTGGGTGCAGCTCTTAGGGTACTGAGGATGGAGAGTCCCCCACCAGCCCGGCACAAGGAAGGAGCGCTCTCTGCTGCAGAGGTGACAGGATGCTCCACAGGGCGATGTTACTGTGTTACAGGAAGACATGACAGGACTGGTGGAGCCTATTAACAGCCGCCTCACTGACCCTCGCTACTTTCTGAACACCCCGCACCAAGGTAAAGCAGACATTTCTCCCCTTCAAGGGAGGAGAGGGAGCCCCTACACTGAATGAAGGCAGATCGCTTGCTGTTGCCTGAATGCAAAGGCAGGAGTTTTGTACTGAAGAAAACACTGAAGCTTCCACCCTGGGAGTGACTGGCTCTCTCTGCTTGCACCCTTAGCTGCTGCCATCCTGGAGAAGGTGGGACGGCCCAACCTGAAGCTGCAGCTGGTGAGTCAGCATTGACCATCTCCAGGGTCCACCTTCCACCAGGGAACATCGCTTCCCACGTGCAAAACAAGCCGAGCCCCTTGGTGTAGCTGAGTACAGGAGGCAGAAGGAGACATCCGGCACAGCAGCGTGAGGGCCACAGGCAAGGCTTATGCTTCAGGGCCAGACAGCCCTGCTCCAGCATCCCCAGGGCGCAGCACGCAGGGCCTGGGACCGCGGGGAAGTCCTGGTGGCTGTGTTTGTTAGCCCCTCCCGGGGATGTAGGGAGGGACAGGGACTGTGACACAGCTATCCCTGACTCCTTGCTCCTGAACAGCTGCACCCTCTCTCTCCTCTCTCTCACACAGGACATCTTTCACTGCCAGATCATGGATGGGAATTTGTCACGCAACCTGGAGACATACTTCCCGCTCATTGGTAAAGCCGTGCACCTCAACTGGCTCCTCTGTGACCATGGGGCAGGAGCGACTGAGATGGGGCCCTCCTGCTCCATGCTAGCTCGGGATGAGGGGCTTCTCTCAGATTAATTCATCCTATGCTGACAGAAGGCTGCAGGCAGGGCTGCCTTGGGCACAGTCTCTGATTCCCTCCCTAGGTCATATCCAGATTGCACAGGTGCCAGGGCGTCATGAGCCTGACAGCCCTGGGGAGCTGAATTTCCCCTATATCTTCGAGCTCCTGGAGTCCCTCGGCTACGCCGGCTATGTGGGGTGCGAATATGCTCCAAAAGGTGAGTGGGCCTGGGGGCAGTGTGCGGTCTGAGCCTCACTGGCAGATCCCAACATGGACCAGCGCTCTGGGGACTGTGCAAAGGCAGGTATGGCCTGGGGGTGGCAGGCAGGGTCCCCCTACCTGGGGACAGTAGAGCAGAAGCTGCTCCAACTTGCCTGGGGCTGCCAGTAGGAAACCTTGTCTGTCACTGCAGGAGACACAGTGGAAGGTCTGGGCTGGCTGCGCTCCTACTGGGAGAGCCGAGGCTTGCAGCCCGGTGGGACCGAAAAGGCAACAGAGTAAAGCAAGGAAATCACTGGAATAAAAGTCAAACCAATGGCCTAACAAAGGAGCATGTCTGTCCTCTGTAGGATCAGTGCGTGTGTGGCGATTCCTAGAGTGAAGTTAGGAGCATCCATTTCCCAGGCTGTGCTGGGCCAGCCCAAGCAGTTGGACCCTTGTCTACTCAAGTACTCTCTGGAGCATGGCATGTTTGGGGATGGTTTGGGCAGCCCTGGAGGTGACAGGATGATTTCAGGTACACAGCAGCACCTTCACTTCCAGTCCGCAGGGGGCACCTAGGGAGAGGGTTCCAGTCCCCTCTGCTGAGGGAGCATTCACTCCTTGGGAAGTGAGTTTTCCCAGTCCAGCTCTAGTGGGTGCCTGGAGTTGCAGGCTCTGGGCTTTGAAATGCTGCCTCTTCCGTACCCTGCAGTTCTCCAGGCTGCTGTGAAATGCCCAGCACTAACCCTGCAGCAGGTGCGGGGAAGTGAAGCAGACAGCCCCATCCCAGGCTGCCTGGGAGGACAGCATTGCTGCTCCTGATCCAGAGCAGGTAGGAGACTCCAGTGCAAACCCAGCCACCCTTGCTCCAGGGAGAGGCAGCCTGCTGAGCCAGGGTTGCCTCTGCAGCCCCTGGGAGGCCTTCCACATCCTAGCTGACAGCACATGAGTGGGGATCTGATTCAGTTTATTTCACAGATATATCCATGGCTTTAATATACATCTCCATGAAACCTTCCCCTGGTCCGGTTCACCCTTCCTGTCCCATTCGGTGCTTTCTCTTGATGAAAGCAAAGTGCCTGAGGGGGGCAGCCTCCCTGCCCAGTGGCGCAGGAGTCTTTCCACCTAAAGGCAGAGCACTGTGCAGTGCCGCGCCCGCTGTGCACCTCCATGCCTTCTTGACGGGCAGAACTCACTGCAGGTGCCAAAGGCACATCCCTGAGAGCTGCTCTGCTTCAGCCAGGCTGCAGCAGCCAAGCTCCTGTCCTTGCGGTTTGGTTCAAGATCATTCAAACCCACCGAAAACTGCACCCAGGGCCACAGCAGCCAGACAGAGACTGGAGGTGCAGCTGGGGCTGGAGCCCAAGGGAAGCAGCCAGGCTGCCCTCACGTCCCCAGGCACCTGTTTGGTACCCATGCATGCTGCCAGCAGTGCTGAGAACAGGTCCCACCCAGCAGCCTGTTTTTCCCCCTTGTCACCCACAGCACAGGCGTGCAGAGATTGGGTATGTGTGTCCCTCCAGGACGAAGGTGCCAGCGCTAGAGCAGGCCTGTCCAGAGGTTGAAGCAGGCAGTGTTGATAACTGACTCCAGGTGGTGGTACGTGGACACGAGCTGCGGCAGAGGGCTCTCGCTGTTCTGGGGCTGCACTGGGAACGGCTCCCGGAAAACCACGGTGAGACTCTGCCAGGAGGAAGGAGCAGGTGAGGGGACAGGATTAAGATGAGCACTGTGCAGCCCCTAGCCCAGGTGTGTGGGCACTTGCTTGGCAGCATCAGGCAGATAGTTGGAGAAGTCCCAAAATACTAATGGCACTAAACTAGTGCCTCCTCCTGTGACAGCATGTTTGAGCCTCCTCCCTATTTTCATGGGGGAAATTAGGTGTAAGGACATGCCCACTCCCTCTGTCCCAGCCCCCATGCATCTGCAGTTACACAAACCCCAGCAGCAGCTGCCTCAGGAAAGGAGGGGATCCTGCTGCCTNGGTGCCAAAGGCACATCCCTGAGAGCTGCTCTGCTTCAGCCAGGCTGCAGCAGCCAAGCTCCTGTCCTTGCGGTTTGGTTCAAGATCATTCAAACCCACCGAAAACTGCACCTGGGGCCACAGCAGCCAGACAGAGACCGGAGGTGCAGCTGGGGCTGGAGCCCAAGGGGAGCAGCCAGGCTGCCCGCACATCCCCAGGCACCTGTTTGGTACCCATGCATGCTGCCAGCAGTGCTGAGAACAGGTCCCACCCAGCAGCCTGTTTTTTTCCCCTCGTCACCCATGGCACAGGCATGCAGAGATCGGGTATGTGTGTCCCTCCAGGACGAAGGTGCCAGCGCTAGAGCAGGCCTGTCCAGAGGTTGAAGCAGGCAGTGTTGATAACTGACTCCAGGTGGTGGTACGTGGACACGAGCTGCGGCAGAGGGCTCTCGCTGTTCTGGGGCTGCACTGGGAACGGCTCCCGGAAAACCACGGTGAGACTCTGCCAGGAGGAAGGAGCAGGTCAGGGGACAGGATTAAGATGAGCACTGTGCAGCCCCTAGCCCAGGTGTGTTGGCACTTGCTTGGCAGCATCAGGCAGATAGTTGGAGAAGTCCCAAAATACTAATGGCACTAAACTAGTGCCTCCTCCTGTGACAGCATGTTTGAGCCTCCTCCCTATTTTCATGGGGGAAATTAGGTGTAAGGACATGCCCACTCCCTCTGTCCCAGCCCCCATGCATCTGCAGTTACACAAACCCCAGCAGCAGCTGCCTCAGGAAAGGAGGGGATCCTGCTGCCTCCACCGTAATAAGGGGTTCCAGGGAAATTAGAGGGAAATTTCTTCTACAAAGGCAAAGAGTAGGAGTGGAACAAATGGGGAAGGGGAGGAGATTAAATGTAATAACTGCAATCCTAAAAATAAATGCTAGCTGCTCCATTCTCATTAATGACTGTACTGACAGGGCAGGGCAAGGGCAGAGGGGGGCACAGAACAGGGTGCAGAAGAGAAGGCTGCAGGAACTGAAACAGAAGTAAAATGTGAGTGACTCAGGGCACTCAGATCAACATCGTGGAGGCAAGACACAGGGACTGGATGTTCTCCAGAGCTGAAATACAGCACATCTAGTAGTCAGGGTCTGCTAACAAACTTGTAAAGCCATGAGAACAGCTATGTAACTACAAAACAGCAAATGCACTGCCACCACTTAGGAGGGAAGAGAAAGTGATTTGTGAGCCTAACTCCAGCAGTGTACAAGGCTTTAAAGCAGGCTTGGAGAGAAAGAATGAGGTAAATGCAGTTCTGTTTTACCAAAGTGATGTGCTAACACTAGAGTTCTCTTTGATAAGGTAATACTTCTAGACAAAGGAATCATGGTGTATCTTATCTGAGCTTCAGGAAGGATTTGATGTAGTGCCACATGGGAAATTTAAGTAAGCTGAAGCTGGGAATTAATGCAAAAATTGTAAGGTGAAAATGGTAGTGCTGAAAGGGGAAGTAGCAGGCTGGAAAGAGGTTATAAATGGAGTTCCTCTAGGATAGGTTTAGGGACTCACATTGCCCAGTACTTTAATGAGTCTGGCACAAAGATGAGGAGCATGCTGACAAAATTTGTGGCACTAATACAAAAGAGGACTAGGATAATACAAAAAAGCCCTAGAGACTTTTGAGAGGCCACAGGAAAGGGATGAATGTTAAGTGCAAAACAGAAGGTTAAGAACATGAAGGATTTCTGTTTTAAGATGGGAGTTCACTGGGAGAGGTAATGGAGGTGGCAGAGGGTCTGGTTTATCAACAACCACCATGTGACACTATGCCCAGTGTGACAACCGTGAAAAGGCAGAACCATCCTAGGCTGTACCAGGAGCACCCAGCAGGGACAGAAAAGCCTTAGTGCAACTGCAGAAGGCTCTACTGAGATTTCTCAGGAAAACTGGGTGCATTCAGTCTTAAACGCCTGTATTTACAAAGGCTGACCTGAGCCCTTCAGGCTGTGAAGGCAAATGAAGCCATCAGGGAAGGGAAGGGAGGCCTGAAGCTTGCTTAACACAGCAACATAGAGTTAGCAGAAATTCCACCTTCAAATGTGGAGGTCAATCTAGGGCCGGCAGGAAGCGAGTACCAGCACAGTAAAGAGCTGTTTCAGCTCTGAGCTACCTCTGGCATGAGAAGTGGTAGATAAAAATGGCTACGACAAAAGCTCCAGCTCAAAATGGGAAGGACTCTTCATCAGGTGGCAGGAAGCACTGAGCAACCTTCCAGCAGGCATCGCCTCTTCTGTCTCCCCTACCTGCTTTTTAAGATGGAGTGCAATTTATTTACAAAGGGATCAGATATGCTGCAGTCTCTGCAAAAGCCTCACTGTGGACTGAAGCATCTTGTAGATCCCCTGCTCTCACATGGACCTGCATTCCTCATGACCCACCCTGCCCCCTGCCTGGAGCACAGTTGATAATGGAATATTTTTGCTCTCAAGTCCAATGAAGGCCAAGGCCCGTGCAGCTTTGCTGTGGCGTCCCCTTCCTTTTTGCTCAGGTAGGAGCAGCCTACAACATGAGTGAAGCGTGCTGTGGCTTTAGACTGAATATACAAGGACTCAGCCTAGGTAGAGGCAACTGAGAGCATGATCTAAAAGCAACCCTGTGAAAGAAAAGGGGATCAACAGCTTACTATTTTCCAATATAAGAACAAAGGGGCATCAAATGAAAAGAGCAGAAGTAGGTCCAAAAAAGCAAGCCAAGGAAGGTAGCTCTTCACCCAGGCTGTAATTGCATCATGGAGCTGCAAGTCAGGGGAAATCATGGATACTACAAATTAACTGAAAGAAATAAAGCCACTGAAGGCTATTAAATTAAAAAGGCCTTCTCTAGCACAGGATGGCCCTGTATGAGATTGACAGATGTTAGGACGGTATTTGGAAAGGTGTTACAAACTTTTTACTTGCGCTTATTCTTCCCATGGGCATTTGCTCTTGGCCACTGCCGGATGAATCTAGACAGACTCCTGGCCTGAGCAAATATAGCAGCTCTTATGTTCCTATGTTCTTACCGTCTTTCCTGAATGAGAATCGAGAAACACAAGAACGAAGCAATCTGTGAACTTCTGGTTGAGTACAACCTGTCAAGAGAGCACACACTGAAAAGGAGACAGCACAAACTCCAGGACAGGGATATGAATACCACCCACCCAGGGACATGCTGACATGCAGGATGAGTGGCCTGAAACAGTGAAGATGCAAGTCTGCCTGGCTCATGGGTAATGCTGCCAAACCATGGGGATATACCTGGCATCATGCTCTGCGGGGAGAGAAGTGATGGACCTGCCTAGGGGCAGGCAAGCAGACATTGCTGTACTGCGTGAGCACAAACCTCACACTGCACCAGTAGCAGTGGAGAGCAACGTGACAGCACCCAAGTTGTCCTGACAGCACCCGCCAGGCTCATGCTGTGGGAAGCCACAGCAGGTGAAGCCCCTAGAAAGGGGAGACAGGCCACAGGCGGGCAACAGGCTGGGTCTTACCAGATACTGGGTGCCAGTTTCAGCGTTGTGGAAGTGCCGACAGCTCTGGGGAAAGCGGCTCAACAGCACTTTGATGAGGCTCTGGTACCAGGAGACCGTCATGGTGAGGAAGCATCCCTGTGGGCATGGAGAAGGGCTGATCTCAGCCTCCCTCTAGCCATAGCACCAGCAGCCATAATGCTACAGCAGCCTTCAGACCCAAAACAGATACATCTCTTGGAGCCCACTGAAGCACGCTGACCCAGGCCCATCTCCACAGATCGGTCTGTGCAGCCTCCCCCTTCCCCTGCCAGCTAGAAGCGATGTTCCTGCCTCTGCCTCCCCATCAAGCAGGAAGAGATGTGCCCTGCAGGCCCCTCACCTGCAGCCCCACTCCCTCCCCAGGGCAGGACAGCCACTGCTGGGCACCATGACTGCAGCCCTGCTGCTCACCAGCTGAGGGTCCACATCAGCAATGGATTTCCCATGCACAGCATCGAGCAGCTCCTCCAGCTCCACCAGCGACAGCTTGCCCAGCTTCAGCTTGTCAGAAGCCAGAGGCTCCAGAAGGAAGAGGCGCTTCCAGAGGTTGTCCCTGCGGCAGTGGCACTTGGCCAGCTGCACCATGCTGCTGAGCTGCTTCTGGGCTGAGGCCACCTCAGAGGCCAGCAAGGGGAAGAGCGGCGAGGTGTAGAAGAGCCCAGGTCCCAGTTTGACCTGTCTGCCCCCCGCGTAGAACTCGCTGCTGTCCTCCATGTCCTGCCACAGCTCCTGCTCTGCCGGCTGCTGCCGCCCCAGGCTCGGCTCCGGCTCCGCTGCCTCCCATGCAGCCCGGCCCACCACAGGCTCCAGCACTTCTCGCTGCAAGCGTGGCAGCTTCTTGAAGCGCCGCATATCAGCTGTGAGCCGGGGGAAGAGCTCCCGCTGGCTAGTCATGATGACATAGAACCGCAAGCTGTGAGCAAGGAGACACTTGTGACCCGTGGAAGGGCCGCTCCCTTCTCAGCTGGGCTGCAAATGAACCACGGGCACCTCTGTCCCCACCGGTAAGGGTGTTCCTCTGCCCAGATGAGGACAGATACCACACCTCCCAGTCTCCTGCAAGGAATCTCCCTAGACAGCACCACACCTGCTTGTGATGTCCCAGACAAAGCCAGTCCCTCCCACAGCCCTCCTCCCCAGCCAGGAAGCTTTAGTGACATGTCTCTGGGCCCTCAGTTCTCACCGGAGCATGCGCCTCTCTGCCTCACTCTGCTCCTCAAATGGTGCTGCACTGTGACACACCAGCAGGGATACGTCGAAGTCATCATGATGACGCAGACCTTCAGAGTCCTTGTAGGAGCCCGAGCTGGGAGAAAAAGCACATCAGTGTGAAGGGGACTTCACTTTATTCCCACAGAGCTCTTGGTCACCACAGAATTGCTGGGCATGTGGGATTTGATGCAGCAGGACTCCTCAGAAGTGCTATGGAAGTGGGTCAATTGCATGTGCATACACACATATGTATACCTCCTCTGCTGGACATCATCTCAAAAAACAGCCAGCTAGAACTGCTGCCTGGCACTATGTAGGACAGAGTCGGCTTTGCTGGCACCTTGGGACAGTCTCCTCAGGACTGGGGTGGTGCTGGCCAACTTCAGGCAGCTCCAGGAACTTGCAGCAGGTGCACTCACCTGTTCCAGATAGAGACCAGTGCATATTCGTTCTGCTCTGTGCCTGGTGTCCCTTTCTTGCTGTCACTGCCCGTAGCTGGCCGGGCCATGCGCAGGGGTTTCATGTGGTAGGTGTTGGCGTGGTCAGCGATGTAATTATACAGCTGGTGCGCAGTGATCATGTTGGTGGGCAGGGCCAGCATGCCTAGTGGTGGGGGACACATTATTACCACAGGAGCCGCTCAGTGCCTGTTACCTGGGCAGAACAGTGTCCTACAAACTACTCTGGGGGACACAGCTCTAGAGCAACCAGCCTTCCTTCCACAACGGGGCAGCAAGGACTTTCCCTGCAGTGGGCACCTCATGTCACCCTCTTCCTGGACGCTCGCAAGGTCAGGTGTATTTGTAAAGCACTTGGGAACTGTTTGCCAAGTTATGGGCTGGTGATCAAGCCCCAGCTGAACATGTGTTGAGTCACTCACCTTGGAAAACATGGTTGCGGCCAAATTTGGGGATGTCAGGGTGGTGGGCAATGAAATCCTCCAGGAAGCTCGTGAGATGGTAGCCCTGACGGAGAGTCATGTGGGAGCCCAGCAAATACTGGTGCACTATACGCAAGTGGAAGTCGTAGCTGAATGAATGCACGTGCATGAGGTCCCGCACCTTGTCACACTCCTCTGTGAAGAGCATGGAGAGCTGCGGAGGGACAGGAAATCAAGGCAGGCATGTTACCAGGCACCTCACACCCTTCTGCAAAGCCTTGCTGACAGCAAGGCGTGGCAGAACCAGCACAGTCACCCCTGCCCTGACACCACAGCAGGATGCAGCCCAGAAGCTGTGTGCACGGTGCAAATAGCAGACTTGCAGACCTGGCCCCTGGGACAAAAAAATCCAGGTTGGTGGCACCTTCCACACTTGACTCCACTGCTGGTCTCCAGTAGCAGCACAGACTGGTCAGCACTGCCTCCTTTTTGGCAAAGGTACATCCGTCCCTCAGCTGAAAGCCACGTGGACGTGAAGAAGGACACAGCCTCTTTTCAGCTGAGTGCTGCTCTCAACTGCCTAGTCCCTGAACAGGTACAGGGTGCACCAGGGCTGGAGCCCCAGCAAGTTCTGAATCTACAGGCAAAGACTGACTCACTGAATGTCCCCTGGGAGCAGGAAGCAGCACAGGCACCTGTGTGAAGTGGTTGGACCCAGAGATGGGCAACAACAGAGCTTCTAATGCCCTGTGCTCAGTGACAGAGACCCAGCCTCGCTGCTGGGAAGCCAGATCCAGTGGTGGCTGGTGTGTCATTGCTGTGCCTGGGGAGGGCCCCTCCAGCACATGACCATCACCTCTGCCCAGCGTGCTCGTCCTTCACCAAGGCAGCACCAGACTTCACACACACACCCTTGGCCATGTCCGCAACACAGCTGCAGTTACTGTGGCAGGGGACAGTGTTGGTGAAGGCCTCAGCCTTGCCCTTATGCCAGGAGCCTACAGTGCCATTTTAATGTCTTTCAGCTCTTTGACCTCTTTGGGCAGCTGACCCAACACCATAATCCCTTGGCTTACAGATGGGACAAGCAGGCAAAACCAGCAGGCAGGAGGCACTGGCATGAAAACAGGTCTGCTCTCTGCACCACCCACATTGCTGCTGCCATGAGCCAGAGGGCAACCAGCACAGCCAGGACCAGCCCGGAGAGGAGCCTATAGCTCTGCCCCAGAAAAGGCAGGGCGAAGAGCAGGAAACACAAGGCGCTGCCCCCATGCGAGCACCCAAGGCCCACCCCATCCTCCTCCCAAGCTGTGCTGCCCACTGTGGCACGTACTGCTCCAGCAGCCACTGGCACAGGAGGCAAGAGGCTGGCTGCTGGGGCATGAAGGGTGAAAGCACAGCCAGTAGGAGATTTAGCCCTGAACTGGCAGGTCCTGCTGTGCCCAGCACGGCAGTGGGAGGAGAGGACGTACCGCAGACTCAGAGACGGAGCTGGGTCCCATGCAGCTCTTGCTGCGAGCTCTGGCTGTAAGAGTGCCCTGATGGAGAAAGATGCACAGCCAGTGGGAAGAAGGACAAGGCACTGCCCAGCCCTGTTCCTGCTCTAACCTGTCTTGCACAGGCTCAGGGTGGGACAAGTAGAGAGAAGGGGCAGAGGAGTCCAACTGCCCCACCTGAGGGACCTCTGGGCTAGTTCCAGCACGTGGGAAGGCTGGCCAGGGCCCTGCAGCAAGCCCCATACCTCTCACCCACTGCTCCCAGCATTGTGCCCTCCCACTGCAGAACCAGGCAAACTTTTCCCAAGTCGGCCAGGGAGCCTGGATGTTCCATGCAATGCCAGCTGAAGACTGGTAACCCTGCCCTATGCAATGCGGGCTTCCCAGGAAAGGCTCAGCAAACCCTCGGGGACTGCAGCAAGGTCCTGGTAGGCTCTAAGCTTACGCAAGCTATTCTTGACGTATATAAGATGCAGCCTTGCTACAGAGCCACCCTGGAAAGGACAGTATGGTCAAGCATGCCTGCTGCCTCAGACAGGCTGGGGGTAGCCAGCCTCTAGGCAGCCATCCAGTGCCCTGGGGACAGGCAGGAGATACCCTGACACACCAAAAGAGAAGGGAGCAGGCAGCCCCATGTTGCTGTAGAACGAGGCACAGAGGTGTTAAGAACCAGGGCTCATGGTGCAGAAAGTGATCTCCTCCAGCAAAGGGCAGCCAGCGACGTTCACAGATCCCTGTTCTCATTCTGCTTCCCTCTTGTTCAATGGAAGCAGAAAGCTTCTGGCTTTCCAAGCGCTGACTTTCCCTGGAACAGCCATTTTTGCCAAAATTGCTCCTGTTCCTCCCCAGCATGTTCTATCTTGCTTCCCAAAGTTAGGACAAGAGTCATCCTCTTGTAAAACCTCCCACCCCCTCTCATTGCACTCCAGGTCTGCTCAAGCAGTATGCTGTACATGGCATGTGGACTGCAGAAGGCTCTGCACAGTTTTGCTTTTCCAGGAGGGAGCAGAGGTTTCCAGAACTTGCTGCACCTGAAATGCCCACTCTGTCCCACAGATCACTGCCTCTCCCAAAGCAACCCCTGACTCCAAAGAGCACAGGCTGTGTCTGCAAAGCCATTACCTGAGAGTTCACAGACTGGCCCATAGGGATCCGCGAACACTCCAGCGCGTACTGCTTCACACAGAAGTAATAGCCCTGAAGGAGAGAGCACACTGAGCACAGCACAGGCCTTGGGCCTCTCCAAGGAAGGAGAGCAGCTCACACAAGGCTGGCTGCACCCCAGACTTGTCAATTCATCCTCTGGCCTGGGTCCCTGACACTCTTGCTCCCTGCTTTGTCTCCCCTCCTGCCTTAACCAAGCAGGCCTCATGAAAGACCAGCCAATATGTGGCTGAGTGCAGAGCGCCCTGTCTGGTGCTAAGTCCTTGCATCTCTTATTAGTTCCACTCCAGGCAACTCTCTCAGCCATGCAGAACTGTACCGAGCTCACCCAAAGTCCTGCAGGACTGTGGAAGATGCAGGACAAGAAAGGAAGAATCACATGTTCCTACTGCACTCCTCTTCATCACTCTTATTGTCTCTCCTCTTAAGACTGTCCCAAACTCCCATAGATCATACTTTGTTTCTTGTTCTCTCTCACCTGGAAGGCCAACTCCATCAGCACAATCCCACCAGGAAGAGCTCTCTGCAGATGATAGGTGGCAACAGCAGGGCTTGTGCTCTGGGAAGAGAAAGACAAAGCTGGAGAGGCTCTCTGGCATAGGAGAGCAGCCCACACACCAGGGTGCAAGGCTGCCATGAGGTTCTGTGGCAGAGGTGGAAACAGAAGAGCTTCATCAACTGAGCACCCCCACTGGAGGTAGGGGAGCAGACACGCCACAGCTGATCGTGAAAAGAATTCTAATAAAGCTAATAAGCAGCCTTCACGAGAGCATGCCAGAGATGCTGCTCCCTTCACCTCCTGCTTACTCAGGGCAGGGTGTCTCCAGAGTTTGAGGGCACTGTGAGCTAAGGGGTGATGCTGCCCACAAAGCCTCGCTCCCACCTTTCCCTGCTGAGCACTCCCCAGATCATCACATCTGCCTGACAGAGCAGTTATCAGAGGCATCTAACTGGGATTTAGAGCTTAGCTGCCAGAAAATTCACTTGTCCCCTGCTAAGCTGTTCCAGTGGATTGCTCTCTTCTTGTTTTAACTGCAAGGTGCTGTCTTGCCCACAATCCTGTACCAACTTCACCTATAAGTAGGTACCAGGAAAGGGTGACAATAGGGTCAACAAACGTTACGCTTCTATCCTCCCTGGGTTTCATAAGCCACAGGTGGATTCAGCCTACCTAGCAATTTTGATGGATTCCTCTTCCAGGTACTTACCTATTCTCTCTTGAGCCCATATAAGCTCTTAGCATTCACAAAATCTTTTGATAAAGACCACTGTTACCTGCCACACGAAGAAACATTCCCTATCACTTTGAGACTAGCTCCCAATACTCTTATCTGATGGTGAAAAAGACAGCAAGCAGTCAATCTCTTTCCTGGCTAGCTGTGATTTGGTAGAGCTCTGTCCTGTCCCTCCCTAGTTGCCTCTTCTTTAGAAACGAAGAGCCACAGCCTGCTCAGCCAGTATGCACAGCAGAGCCATTCCAGGCTTATGTTCTCTGATCCCTCCTACTTCAGCATCCAGTGTTCCTCTCACTCTGATCAAAGATCCCTCTGCCCTAGAACCCCCCTCACCATAGATGCTGAGTCTTTTCTGACAAGTAAACCTCCAGCATCACACCCAAAGGCAGCATCTCCTGCCCTCAGGTCATCCTGCTGCTCTTCTGCAACCTCTCCAAATTATTGCTGTCCTCTCAAGATTCACCCTGGTTGCACCCAGTCTCAGGAAGAGGTTCTGAGGGCTGCAGGAAGACAAGCAGGAAGGCAAGGAGGTCTCATTTGGCCCAATGTCCCAAACAGCACAAGCACTCACCTTTGGACTCCCCTCTGCTTTTGGCTTTGTATAGGAAAAGGATCCTCTCCCCTCCACACCCATCGCTGCCAGAGCTCGGATCCGGCTTGTGCTACTGGAAATGACAAGAGAAACAGCCTTGAGCAGGGGAGCCAACACCTCCTGTTGTGCCAAACCACTGCATAGCTCTGTGTCAGCCCTTCTCCACCAACAGGGTTCCCAGAACATCACTGACCTGCGAGTGGTAGGTGAAGGTGGCCGCACCTGGACCAGAATGAAGCCCATGCTCTGCAGGTACTGGATGTATTGCTGCAAAAAGGCATTGCACATCTCTTGCAGCCAGGGCTCCTCCTTTAGTTTGCAGGGCAGTGCTTCCGCCGAGTCACAGCTGTGGCTGCGGTCTCTCCCTGAAGCTGTAGAGTCATTTGAGCGGTGGCGCTTCTGGAAGAGAAAATTTCCTAAGGAGACCTGCTGTGACTGCTATGAGAGGGGATGCTCACTGGGATACCACCAGCTGCACTGGCTGAGCAGAGGGCAGACTTCCCTCTGCCAGAGAGCACTAACAGCTGACGTACTGCACGTTCTGGAACACAAGATCCAAGATTTACCCAGCCCTTGACTGACCTAACAACACCGCAAAAGACTGCGGGAAAAGGTGCACTGGTATAAGGGGATAATTCACATCTACCCCCACAGAATGGCTTGCATAAAGTCTTGGTAGCTCACAACTGGTTCACACAAAGCTCAGTGGTGCCTCAGCTCCTGCTGCCACGTTAAGAGTCCAATTCTCTTACGAATCCTGGCAACACCTCAGGTTTTACTAGTAGTTCAGTAGTGCAGTGACACAATATGAATAATGTTTCCTTTTAACCATTTTCAGTTCCCCTTTTGATGTATTTGAATAATCCTTGTCTTTGTGCTGTGAGACACTGAAGTTTCTTTTCTTGATCTCCCTACTTTGAGCCTGTGGCTCTCTCACATATTTCTATCTGTCCTTTCATTCACCTGCCCCAGAAGTAGGTCTCTTTACCTAGGGTCTCTCCAGCCACACACTGACCTTCTCTGAGTCACTCTAGTTCAGTGCCTTTGCCACAAGATGTTTCGTCTCACATTTGTCCAAATGAAGATGTTCATCCACTAGCATTTTAGAAAAGTATTTGAATATTACCCATAATATTAATACACCTTTCTGAAATATTCTAAATGGTTTGCCTTTTTAATGAAATAATCCATGAATTGCAGAATTCCACTGGGCTGTCTACTCTGCTTGTACAGGCTCTGCAGTTACTGTACTATACAGGAGGAACTCAAATTTCTCCCCACACTGTGCTCTGCTTTCCTGGAAACCAGGTCCCAGCTCCCACAATACCACTCTTTCACAGACTACTCAAGGCTACCTCGGAGCTCCTTTCAGTCTTTTTCTGTTCTGACCAATCTGAACCACTACACAGCATCTCAAAGCTTGGCATCTCATATGTACTGTGATAAATTATCTGGAGATACAGAACCCAATACACAACCTTGAAGCCCCTGCTGCCAGGCTCTTCGAATCAAACAGCCAATTTTCATTTTGCTCTGTTCCAAAAACAAAGCGAAGTTTTCATTCCATGATGATACTTTTCCGTTCTCTTGTGAGCACTCAATTTCTGTAGCAACCTCTGCTTAAAGACTGTCAGAATCCTTTTGACATTTAGATAAACTACAACAGCCTTTTCTTCCCTTCTGACACACATACAGACCATGAAGAGCCAGTAGAGGATCTGCACGGGTTTGACTCTGTCAGGCTGCAACCTGCTCAGGATTCAGGTGGCTTGTTTTCAATTGTTCAAGCTATTTGCTGGGTCCAGGCAAGTTTTACCAGGTCTGGCTGCTGAGGGAAGTTTTGCTTCCCCAGCAGATTTGTACCAGACAGCATGCTCTGATGGTTTTGCTAGACTCAGCCCTGGATTCTCTGGCTAGCAAAGCGAAGTTAGTCTTCCCACGGATGGTGTGACTGCAGGAAAAAGGCTCTGACAGACCAATGATTTTCTCAGTCTCCATCCTCACCATGGTGTAAGCCCTGTGCTAAGGGTGTAAATTCATCCTGTAATGCAGGGGTTAGCTCAGAGCAGAGCTATTTTGGGAAGAGACTGCAAAGCCATCCTTTTTACCAGTGCACAAATTCAAACCCCACTGGCCATTGCTGACACTCACCTTCCCCTCTATCTTGCCCTGCTGGTCAGTCTGGATCTGCTGCCGGAACGCCGGGTCAAAGAGCAAGGGGGTAGCACAGTAGTGAACAAGGCGAGAGGACTGCTTCAGGGTCTCCAGGTCTGCCAGCTGCACAGCACAAGAGGAACACAGTTACAAGCACACATTCCTCACCAAGCCCAGGAACAAGCTGCATGCAAACACTGCCCTGCTGCTCAAGTGGGGATAAAACTTTAGAGGTGACCACCCTGTTTTACAGCTCTTCCAGCGCTGGGCAGCAAACCCCCATTTGCAAAGCCCAGTGCTAGAGCCCAGAAGGCCCAGAAGTTCAAGTACAGAGCACTGCTCCACAGCCAGACACCATCCCTGACACACAGCCCACTCTAAGCTCTCGTCATAGGAAAGCTGGTGCTCGCCGCACTCTGTAAGAAGGCCCAGCCTGCTGTCTGCCTGCCTGGGCTGCACTCACACTGATAGGCATGTTGGACTGCGCCGATCTCTGCTGCCAGGTCACAAAGAGATTCTCAATCTTCATCTGCTTCTCCAGTTCTGGCGGAAAGAGAGCAGCCACAGGTGTGTCAAGCCACAGCCCCAAGTACTGTAACTCCGCTTCACTCCCATCCTATCCACTCTACTTACTACACAGGCCACAACCCACCCTGTCACAGTACCATGGCAGGAATAGCTGAGAACTGTCCCCTATGCCAGAACTCCTGTTCTGCTTTTTGAGCTCCTTTTCCAGGAGCAGGGGTGGGATGAGACAGTTAGGTTCCAGTAGCAGCATGCCTCTTGCTTTACCTTTCCTCTCCATGCTCTTGATTTCCAGGAACTGGGCCCCATGCCAAGACACAGGGTCAAAAGGTCCCAACTCGGGCCCATGCGGTATGCGCTTAACAGTGGTAACATCCCGCAGAGCTTCATCAAAAGGCACAACATCAGGATGGAAATGCAGAGATGGCAGGCTGCGTGCAGAGCTGCTCAGCCGGCTTTGTTCCTTGCTCGGTGGGGGACTGGAGCTCCGGATCAGCGCATCCACCTCCAAAGTGGAGTTCAGGAAAGGATTTGGCTCCTAAGCAAGCAGACACAGCCATGAAAGCCTCCTTAGTGCCAGCCTTGGAGCAAGGACCCGCAAGAATGGAATAAATTCAGTTTCGGTCATCTGCAGATATCTTGCAGATATCTCTGTTGGCCTTCTCTACTACCAGTCCAGAGGACTGGAGGCTTGGCCCAGAATGGCCCTAATGTGCAGTGGGAAGCCCATTCCCCAGCCTCCTCCACCCTAAATATTCCAGTCACAAATAATACTGCCAACAGCAGAGCCTGCTTCCCTTTCCACCTCTGGCTGTTTACTAGAGCAGATAGCAACATCCTGGCTGGACACAGCCACAGTTGGACACTCGAGTCCCTGGGGATGTCTTGCCAACAAGTGCACAAAAGCACAGAAGTGTCTGCAACCTTCCTCAGACCCCAGAGCTGCCAAGGCCCCTCCTGATGGGGAAAGGATTGCCCTGCCGGGCAGGGTGCCCTACCTGCTTGCTGTCCTCATGCCATGGTGTGTCCATGAAGCAGTGGTGGTGGAAGAGTCCCAGCTTCTGGCTGAGCAGGCAGTGCACGATGTGTGACCGGGCATTCTGCCACTGCAGCAGGCGAATGAGCGAGCAATTCAAGTTGGTCCCCAGGTCTGGGGACCAGTTGTACGTGTAAAGTGTCAGCTGGAGAGAGAGAGGAAGTCGAGAAAGGGTAAAGGATCTGCTCAGAAAAGCCCTGCATAGTGACACAGACTGCCCCAGGTGCTTTAGGTGGAACTTGCTGCAGCTCCAGGTGGTTTCAAATGGCAAGGCTGGGACAGGGATAGTGACAACCACTCATTTACAGCACCTCTGTTAACAGCCGCAGCAGTGGGTGGTGGCACTTGAACTGGCAGCACAAGTGCCCAGGCTGACGTGGGCCTTGCTGTGGGAAGGAAAAGGGAAATTATGGTCCACAGTGGGACAGTTGGAGTCAGAGACAGCTGCAGGGAGCCCCCTGCTCTGTTTGTGGCACCAGGCTCTTGCCTGGGGCAGGCTGGTTGCCTACAGCAGCACTCTTCCTCTTTCTAGCCCTGGGCCCGTTGGGAAAAGCCAGGCTTTCAGGAGACAGTATCACACAGTCATCATTTCTACCTTTTTGTCAACAATCTCCATGAAGAGAAACCTCTGTCGGGGCACCAGGTCTCGTCCAACAAGGCTTGGGTCAGAGCCTCTCTCTGCCGAGCTGAATTCCATGGCCTCAAAGCGCTGGAGCCCTTTGTGAGCTGTAAGAAACCAGAATTATTACCCTCAGCACCAGTTCATCCCAGAATGGAAGGATATTATGCCATAGTACTGCTCAGATCATCACTCTCAAAGAACAGTTGAACACAGTCCACACATCATCTAAGCATTAGTATTTTCCCCATCACAACCCAAAGCCTCCCCTCTCGGGACCTTTGTTCACTTCTACCCTTATTAACTACGTTGCTGTGATAACCCTATGTGATCACTCAGCACACCCTGGCTCTGCTTCCTTGTCATTTCCAGTCAAAGACCTCCCAGGCCTCATGATTTTCATCTGAATACTATTTGCCCAGTCCTTCAAATTTTTTCCTGTGTACCTTCACTCACCCTCTCATGAACCACACCTCCCAGCTTTGCCTCATCAGCAAACCGAAGATATACTGTTAGCTCAATCCCAAGACTAGCTACTGAAGACTCCTCAGCATGTCCCATTGTTGTCTTCCCAATGGCCTATTTGTTACCGCTACACAGCTGCAAGAGAACCTTCATTTGCAGACAGTAAAACAGCATGCAATTAGTGCTCAAAACTGCAGAGAGGTTTTTCACCATCAGTGAGACTGCTGGGGACAGGCAAGCAATCTACACCCATCTGAGAAGGGAGTCTATGTTTTGATTATAAGCTGCACCCGGCATTGCTTGATACCCGCATCTTCTCCCAGGTCACTTCCTGTGTGCCCAAATGGGATCTGAATAAATAACAGCTTCCTTAAACTACATCTTTTACTTCTGCTTTTTTCCTTATCTTTAATTATTTCTACTATTCTCTCTAACACCTTAACCCAAAAGCCCATGGATGGGCATTTTCAGGTAACTCAGCACACTGTTCACTCTGGCTTTGGTCTCTTCTAAAAAAAGGAGGGAAAACACAAGTTGACTTAAGGCATGGTCCCAGCAACATCTTTACTCTCTCCCATCCCATAAAAAATCCCAAATGTTAGCACCATGCACACAATTGTGAAGCTTAACTGAGCAGAAAAGAGTACAGTCCTTCCGCAAGTTACAGGCTTCTCAATGCTGCAGCTCAGGTGTTAGAAAAGCCCTACAGTAACCATATTAGACCTGACCATGGATGTGCACAATGAGTCCCTGCCACAACATCACAACATCACTGGCAAGTCAGCCTGGAGCCCTTTCGCGGGCCGGCCACTTTGCTTGAGGTTTTTGAGCAGCCATTGCTCAAGCCCATCACTCCAGCAGCACCATGCTGAACAGGGACTTACGTCTGAACCTATGAGCAGGTGGAACTGGCTGCTCCTCCTCGCTGCTGCTGTCTGCAGGTAGAGACAACATCAGCTCCTCAGAAGGAGCAGAGTCCAACTTTGCTGACCAGCCAAGCCCAGTGCTACCTGTCCTGGGGCCCAGCCTAGGCACAGGAGAGGAAGGGATCACAACAGCATGCATCACTTGGAGCATCACCAGCTCAACATTTCTCAGGAGGGTGACCCACTTTCCCGTCATATAGCTATAACTCCAGACAAGCCTGTCTCCAGCTCTGCTGTGCCTAGCCCAGAGGGAGCAATAAGGTACAATAGAGCACCTGGGAGCACAGGCCAGGGTGTATTCCAGGCCCTGACAGGTCAGCTTGTCTTCACTAACTGCAAAAAAGCCTCTGAGAAGTGAATAGATCACAATGGCTTGGGGACAGGGACATTCCTTCTCCAGTGTCATGCACACCTCACTGGGAAGGTTCTGGATTGCTGGTCCCAACTGAAAAGAGGCCCCAGCCCTGCTGAGCTCTGAGCACTTGCAGTGAGCAGTGCCTCATTTTGGTGACTTCTGCAAGCAGAGCTGCCCCATGCTGCAACCAAAGGAGAGACTTGCTTAGTCAGATTACAGGTGTAGCCTGTCTTGTGGTGGACAAAGCTAACAGGTCAGGATGTCAGGACGTTGCCTGAACACCCATCAGCTTTTCCAGAAGGCCTGAGCTGACCCCAGGGTGCTATATGCTGAGAGGCTATTCCCAGGAAGCTTCATCCACCCACTGCATGCACACCAAGGGATGGGAGTTGCAAGGTACCACCAGCAGGGTCTTTTAACTAAGCATGACCAAAGTGTTACGAGCTAGTACTGCTCCAACTTGGATGAATTCTGTGCAGAGCCTTTCTCAATTGCTATTGAAGAAGATTCCTCCTCACCACATGAAAAGGGAATACAAGGCAATATGAAGCACAGAAGGTAGAGCACCCCCATTTAGTGTCCTGAGTGCTCACCTGGACTGAAAGGAACAGCAAGCAGCCAGTAGACACAGTTGGTCCATGCCAGCTGTGGGATAAGGGAACTGAAGGGCCACTGGTACTCCCTTTGAAGGGACACAGAGAAGACCCTCAACAGACAATACACCAATAATGTTCGGCAAAGGAGAGATGGGTGAAAGCCACACACAGGAGGTGCTCTGTTTAAAGCTGCATGCCCGTGTGGCTCACCTCAGTACTAGCTGCTGAGGTGAGCCATGCTCTGCAGGCACAGCACAACAATGCTGGAGCAACATCTCTTCCCAAAGAGCAGGCTATGAAGTGTGTCTAGAGAAAGGCAGGCTGATGGGAATACAGGGACTATTCCTTCCCAGAAGGCTGTCACTGATGGGTAGATAGAATCAGTTCCTGATCTTCCCCGAAGTCCAAAATCTAAGAAAACCCTTGAGCAGATGAGGGGCTGAAGAACGCGGCCCCTTGAAATAGGCAGTTATAAGCAAATCTGAGAATAAGATCTCAGTAGCTGACAATGGACAACTCACTGCTCACCTCTGTGCAGAGGCAATCTGTCTGTCCCAGCAAGGAGGGGCACCCTGCCCATGCATCTCCCTCCCCAGAAGTCTCCAGCACACAGTCCCGTGGATCCTGGCCAGGCACTCACCCTGCTCCGTGCTGCAACGCCACTGGTGGAAGTTGCGTCCCAGCAGGATGAAGTGTCTGACAGCTGCAGGGCGAGGACTGGCGCTCTGGCCAGGTTTATAGGGCAGGAAGGCGGTGCTCCGATGGCAGCTGCAAGGAAGAGCACCAAAGGTGGCTGAATGAACAGAGACACAGGAGCAGGCTGGCACAACCGATCAGCTTCTGCTGGTGCCAAACAGCCCCCTGTGAACCACGTAACTCACCAGATCCGTTCAAACACCTTGACAGTGGTGTCGCTTGCCAGGGCAGTGACCAGGCTCACCACTTCCACCAGGATGGAGGACAGGAGGAAACGGGACACAATCTCTGCTGAGCACTGCTGCACTGACGGGCACCCTGCATGGGAGAAGTACTACAGGACTTGCCCAGAACTTCCAAGCCCTGTCCGCCTGGGCAGTGGAGAGCGCCAAGGGAGCCCCACTACAGGACTGCTGCCCAGGGTAGGCCAAGTTCCTGCCTTGCCTGGAGCAGAGGCGGACAGAGCTGGAGAACAATGACTTTATATGAAGGAGAAGATGAAAGTTGAAATAATCTCTAGTTTCAGGTTCTGGCCTGAAGTTGAACCTGCAGCAAAATTCCTGCATGCCCTGAGCTTGGCACTTTATTCCCCTGCATATTCCTTGTTTCCTGGCCTACTGCTCATCAGTAGGAGGACAGCTCTACCTTGCTAGCAGGAGGTGTTAGAGGATGAACACTGAAGTGAGAGGTATTCAGACAGTAGCAGCAGAGCAGCCACAAAGACCCAGATCCCACTATCTGAAGGGCAGCCCCCTTCCAGTTTGCTGCCTGCCTCCTCCTCTCCCTCCCTGCATGGGTGGGGGTTTCCCATGCAACTTCACAGCCCCAGAGTGTTTCAGAGGCTCAGATCCTCCCTCCCTGATACATCTGGGAGCTCCATCATTTCCACAGCTGCTGTTGGAGTCCAGGTCTCTCCAAAGCAGCTGCAGCCAAGTCCAGCAACCCTTGGACTTTGAGCATGGCAGATGCAGCCACACACCTTAGCAGATTTGTTCAGATGCACACAGATACAAAGCTGTGCTGGGAGTCCTGGCATGCAATGCTGATGCAGACCCCAAGACCAACTGGACTCTGGTAAGATTTGAGGAGAGACAGGGTGCACAACGAGGTAGAGATAAGCACGGGATGAAGGGGGATGACTTGGTGCCATATGAGGACCTGTCCTCAGAGTTGAGGGGAGAAAGGCCCATCCCTAGCGTACCCAGGGGAGCTGAGGCCTGAGATACATACCCAGGCGGTTCATGAATGCCATCCACTGCTGGCAAGTTTGATTGAAGAGCGGGTGCATGGTGCCTACATCCCCTTCTTCCAACTGGCAGGCTCGGCGCCTGGGAAGAGAGAAGGACAGCACCATTAGATGAGATCAAAGTCAAGAGCAACAAACACAAAAAGGTGCAACAGTTCCCTCCCAGCTACAGAGCAGGGCCCAGGGAATCTTCTTTTTTGGTTGTTATGGCCCTTGAGTTTTGCTCCTGTGGGTCAGCAGCCACAGGTGTTGCACAGGACCCAACAAAATGCAGGGAAGGGATCTCTGGAAGGGAGAATCAGCAGCGCTCTCAGCAGCACTCTAGCAATAAGGATCAAGTCTTTGTGTGTGGAAGGCAGCTCCCCTAGCTGGCTGTGTAAGGGAGACGCTGCAAGGAAAGTGGACATGGTCCAGAAGGTTAAGATGCAGACAGAGCCAGCAGAATGTCAGGCTGGGGAGCGCTGTACAGCAGACGGAGGGGAGCAACGCCCCAGCTGCCCGGCCCACAGGCTGCACTTACCTCTGTGCCTGTTCCAGTTCAGCTGTGGCTGTGGCCCGATCCTGGCTCAAGTGCTGCTTGACGTTCTCAGTTTTGTGTCGCCGCCTTGTGCGAGCCTCTTCTGGCCTCTCCAGCACAATGTCATCAGTAGTCTTGGGGCTGCCCAGCTCTGAGGACTCTGCTTTGCTCTAGGGAGAAGCAGTGCAGGGTTAAGGCTGTGCATATCCACAGCCCAGCTGCTGCCCTGATCTCAAATCCCCTGTTACCAAGCCTGGCCTCCCCACCCCAGCCAGATCCCTCCTCTCTGTTCCTCCTGGCCTAATACACCACGAGGACTTGCAGGCCCTGCTCCCCATCAGTCCCTCAGCAGTGTTACCAGCATGTCCCAGAAGCTGCGGCGTCCGAGCTTGCTTGTGGGTGTCACTGGCTCCCCAGGGCTGGCTGAAGGGGCAGAGGTGAAATGCAAGGGTGGAGGACAGCCCTTGCCAGCCCCGCCAGTGCCCAGGGCCAGGCCCTTGGTCTCTGACATGGTCCTCCTTAGGCCTCCTGTGGAGACAGGGCAAATCAGACACTTTAGAGTCTCCCACCGTGACATTCATGTTCCCATGTCCTGTGTACCCCACAATGGCTGACCAGAGCCTGGCTAAAGAGAAGCGAGGGAGCCCTTGGCAACACCTGGCAAAGTTCATTCAGTCTTCTAGAGCAGAGATCGACCTCTAAAGATCTCTTCCAATCCTGTTTCTATGATGTGTCTTCCCTGGGATATCACACAGCAGAGCCGGCAAAGGGGAGAGTGACTTCTGCCCTCCCAGCCCTCCAGCCCCAGTCCCCCCCAGCACAGGCCAAGCTCCCGCAGGCAAGAGGAGTGAGGCTGGGAGGGTGCTTGGTGTGCCCGTCCCATCCCGGCTCTCACCTGCAGAGCTCAGCTCCTCCATGTCTGTGGCACCCAGGGGGCAGGCGGCCTCCACACAGAGTGGGGCCGGCAGCACGAGGAACTCCATGACGGCATCGCAGAGAGCGTGGCGCAGGGCCCCGCGCAGCTTCTCTGACAGCTGCAGCAGGCTGATGTTGCCCTTCTCCCAGATGTCCAGGCGCACCAGCACGCAGGGCTCTGCCGGGAAAGGCCAGTCCTGCATGGCTCCGCATCCCTGCCTTTGCCAGCCCTCAGAGGTGCCCCAGGGGATGCAGAGGAGGGAATCAGTAGTTTTCACTCCCTACCTGAATTCAGGGTGCCGGCCTCAGGCTGGTGCTTGCTAACCGCAGTCAGACTTTCGAAGTCGGTGTCCTGCAGCAGGCCCATGACAGGCGAGGAGGCAGGCATCTTCAGAGGGTCAGGCCTCTCCCCATGGGGCAGCACGGTGGGGCTGCCGTTCTCATCCACAAACGTCAGTGCAATGCATGCAATCCCTGGAGGGGAGAGCCCAAGACAGCCTCCATCAGCCCAGCACTGGTTGTACCGCTACAAGCCCTGCCTACAGCCAAAGGATGTAGGGTGGCCACCCCACACCTGCACACAAGGACTTGCAGGACTTGGGATCATCCTCTCGCCACCTGGGTTTCACAGTGCCATGGGTACACAGGGCAGGCAGAGCCCACAGGAAGGGAAGCAGCCAGGGGAGAGGCGGCTAGCTGTGCTCATCGGGAGTTGGGGTAAGAAGTATGGTGTTTGGCACAGGGCGTCCCCATCACCCTGAGAGTCTCCCTCCTGCAGTATCACAGCAGCTTTCACCTTGCCCTTCATGAGCTTCCGGGGTTGTCCAGCACTGTAAGCAAGGAGAAAGTATCTCCATTTGCACCAGGAGGGCCATCACTGAGAGAGGTCTGGGATGGGACTCACCATCCCTATCCTCTCAAAGGACAGAGTACAGACAAAGCCCAGATATTCTCCAACAGCCCTCTCTGGGCCACATGGGACACCAAGTCCCTGCAGAGGAAGACTATAAACATGACACCTTGATGCAGATTACACTCACAGCCTGCTTCCCACAGCACACCCATATAAGACTAGGTGCCTTCCCCACACACTCCTATCAGCACAGCTAGGGACAAAGCAGGTTGATACCTAATACTAGCCTGGAGTTGCTGCAAAGTAAAATTCAGGCCCTACCTATACCCTCACTACTCTGAGCCTTATGCACACTACAGTACAGTTCTGCAGAGCAGCGGCATGGTATTTGCTTCGCAGCACACACGCTGCGTGCCTAGGGCCACACAGAAGGATAAGACCCACTATGAACCAGAGCAAAATGGGAGCTCACTCCCCACAGTCCAGCTTGCTGGCCAGGATACTAGGGAAGCAGCAGTGGAGACGGAGCTGTAAGGTCCAAACCCTTCGCTGTAATGCTAGATGATCCCACCCCCTTTCAAAGCTCCCCAACCGAGCCAGCACCCAGGTGACTGGATGGCAAAGCTGTCGCAACACTGCCAAGACACATATCCGGATGCAAACATCCTCAGCCCCACAGCACTGCTGAGCCCATACTCAGTCCCTTCTCATCCTAGCAAGGATGGGAGTGACACCAGATTCCACTGCTGCACAGCTCCAAACTGCACCCACTGTATCAACAGCACAGCGTGGAGGATGGGTGTTCTCTCCACGCTGAGACAAACCCAGCCACGACAGCCTGTGTTCAGGTCTAACCAGCTGAACAACCACCTGGTTTCCATCCTTCCTAATGAAGCATAAACTCCACAGCACCCTTTCCTCCAAGACATGCCAGATGCAAGGGAGAGGGCACTGGGATGGAGAGAGTTGCTCCCAAATGAGGGAGGTGGGCGTTCAAACAAGACCACAGCACACTTGCATTCACATTGAGGAAAGGAAACTCAATCTACAAGCACCACTCTGCTTGAAGAAGAGTACAGGAGCTGCCTTATCTCATAGGTGCTCTGCAACAGCCTCTGACACATCTCCCCTAGACAGGCACAGGAACAATCCTTTATCCAGCTAACAACAGAGAAGTTCATAATTTCCTAAATATCAAAGAAAGAGGGGACCAACACTTCACCCAGCCTCATCTCCCTTTGGAGCCTCACTAAAGGCTCTCCTGCCTCATGCAGCCTCTTGCTGCAGCAGAGCAACTCTCTGGGGTGTAGGTGTCAATATGGAAGTACCAGGAGCAGCAAATATGCACCACATGACAGTGAGTATGAGCTCTCAGACAGCTTTCTCTCTGTAAACAGTAAAAGGCACAAAATCCTCATCTCTCTTGCTTGACAGTAAGCCCCAGGCCCACCAGAATGACACTGGATGCTCACTAGGCTCTTCCTCAGGCAGCTAATTGCAGACCAAAAGGCAGTCATCTTCCCCTTCTTCTGGATGAAGTCCTACACAGAGCCCCTTCAGCCTCCCCCTCTCTAGCAGGTTTCCAGATTACAACCCTTCCTGTAGCTCCACTCTGCTTCAGTCCACCTGAAGTGAGATGAGAACAACTGAGCACGATGTCCCATGTCCTCCTTGTGCCAGGATGTGCTCCAGAGAGGGAGGATCAGCAGCAGTGCTCTCAAGCAGGCTAGGTCAGCAGCCACAGGAGCAGATGCCTTGTTTGCACGTGCTCCCCAAGAAGAGCTGGTTTGCCAAGCAAGCATCAAGCACCCTGCAGCAGGCTCAGTCTCTCGGGGCAGAGATGACGGCTGCCCCTGCCCAACCAGCAGGAAGGCTTGCTTCCCTGCTGCAGGGAACAAGACTTCCGGTCTTGTTACAGGAGCACACAGAAGCAGAAATGCAACAGCTAAATCACAGGTAAGAAACAGCCCTGACAGGATGGACATTCGACCTTAGCTCTGCAGCTATGGGAAGAGGTAAGGTGGCAAGGGCTGCCAAAGACCTTACTGCCCAGTGCCTTGGAATTTGGCTACACATTCATCCATCGCACCCCATGAAGATGTTGGGGTGCTAGTGATCTGTTACCTTCCAGTTACAAAGGGCTTTCCAAGCCCCCTCTAACCCAGGCTGTCTGAAGTGCTAAGTACACATCTAAGGGTGCCCGGTCACTCTAGCCCTTGGTATGCAAGGCAACCCTCTATCCCAGGACACAGCCACTGGGAGAGTGACGATGCTACACCCTGGAGCTTGAAACCACAATTGAAACATCATGATCCCTGTCCTCCTCAGGGATAAGATGGCCATTCAGACCTGTGGGAAAAAAGGGCGTAGAACTTTGGAGTTCACTGCTTGCAAGCAGGTTCTGTTTGCTCATTTATCTAGCCAGCAAGAAAGAGGCGGCTCAGCTAGACAGACATACACACAAACACAAAGAGGAGTCAGAGCTGAAGCCACAGCACGAGGGAAACAACAGCACGGACCAGAGGGGCCAGGGAGCTGCATGAGAAAGGAAACTAAAGTAGTACTTGGAGCAAGAGGTGCTACCTTGGAAGTGGGAGAGTGGAAAGAGGTGCTGCACAAGGTCCGACATGGTACCTACATAACAGAAGAACATTCAGACGGTGCACGAGGGACACAAGACTCACGATGGCCAGACAACAGACCACACGGCCTTGATGCAACAGGACATGACAGTCTGCTGCAAGATTAGCCCTATCCAATCCCTCCTCCAGCAGTCCACAGAAGAGAGCAAGGGCATTGGCCCCACAGCTGTGCCAGTAGCTAGGTCTTGCCCCACAGCTGCTGCAATCTAGAGCTGCTTCCTACAGCAACAGGCCAAGCTTAGCACTTTGCTCTGTGGGAGTCCTTAGCTCCACTCTACCACAAGTGCACAGCTGTGCAATGTCCCAAGCACACACCCTGCACACCTCCCAGCCATTCAAGAAACACACTGCCCTGACACTGGCCCTCCTCAGTCATTCAGAGCTCTCCAACATCGGAAGGGGCTCCCCAACACACAGCCCCATACCCTGCTTCAGAAAAGAGTTGAGCACAGTACCTTTGCCACCAGTGCCTTGGCCACCCGGCTTGTTGTACAGATAGAGATCCTGGTCAGGCATACTACCACTCTGGTTGAAGTAGTGCTAAGGAGAGCAAGGAAGAAAAATGACAGAGACTAGAGAACTTGCCTTAATTGGAAACAGAGGCCCACACGTGCAGAGCTCATCCCCAGCCCTGTAGCAAGCAGTCCATACCTACTTAAAAACACTTGACAGCACAGTCTTGGACACTGTTTGGCAGAAGGACCCTCCTACAGTTCCATCCAGAGTTATAAGGCACTGCACATCTGGCCTCACCTTCTATCCTTACCTACAGCCATGCTGCTGGGTAGTGTGTAGCTGCTCCCAAACTTTTATTAACTCTGATATTTCAGTCCTTAGAGCTTGGCCACGCAAGTGACCAACCTCAACTTTGCAAGGGGATCTTCTCCCATGTTCCTGGGAGAAGACTGTGGGTATGAGCTTTGTGGCTGCTACTTTTTGCACAGCAAACGACCACTTGAGAAAAAACAAGGCCCATCCAAGTTTACACCAGGCCAAACAGGAACTACTCATAGTCCTCAGGCTTCAGTACGCAGTGTCAGTTCCTCCCTAACAATACATGGCAGAGCTGGGAACACAGCGGCTGAGCTGCCCCAGCAAGCACCCCCACCAGCAGGTGGAAGCTGGGCAGACTGCTGTCCCACTCACTGCCTTCCTCACCTTGAAGTGGTGCTCCACATTGCTGTCTGTGTACTTTGGGGTATGCAGGAAGATGAGCAGGTTCTGGCGCAGATAGTAGGCCACTGCATGCAGCCAAGGCAGAGCAGTGGGTGGCAGTGCAAATTGCAGGACCTCTGTGGGTGGTGTCCCAGGGGGCTGGATAAACTGCAGAGAGAAGGCTTTAAAACTCAGCTGAGTCTAGCAGGATGCCCTGGGGCTCTGATACGGATGTGAATTACACCAGCTGGCTACATGAAGGGAGAGTGTGGTGTGCAGAACCCAGGCCCAAGGACAGCACCGAGACAGACATGTGGGCCAATGCTCCATGGGTATTCACATAGAGGCCCTGTCATGCTGTGAACCCCAGCAGAACGGATCCCCCACCTACCCTGGCACCCACACAGAGTATACATCTGTGAATGCCAGCCTAAGCAAGCACTGGAGCAGGGAATGGGATTCAGCAGACTGCCCTGGCCTTCCCTGCCCTGGGGCGGGACAGGCTGAGATGGGTCAAAAAGGATGGGCAACAGGATGAGCAGAGTGGTTATCCTGACACATACCTCCACATCTGCCGGGGTCAACTTGCAGTTCCGCACCAGCATCACAGTGATGATATCCAGGGTGGCCTCATCCAGGCGCCTGCGCAGCACTTTTACCAGCTCATCTGTGATCTCAGGCCCTAACAAGGAAGCAGAGGCACATGCAACTTTTTCACCTCCTCTAGTAATAACCACAGCTACCTCTCTCCACCTGTCCAGAATACACCACCCTCACAGACCTGTTCCCACAAGGAACATGTCTTTCCCCACCATCAACTTCTTCAGACATCTTTTTCCACCCGTTACTGATCACAAAAGACTGCTGGCACAGCAAAGACAAATGCAATCCTGCACAGGGAAAGCTGGCATAAGCCACCTGGTCTGCAGGAGGTTTTATCATGGGCCATAGGTCCTTTCCACACATTTCCATCTAGGTAGAATGGAGAGCAGCTCTGGGCTAAGGAAGAGCAGCTTGCTCAGGAGGGAGATACTCTCTTTGCTCTTCAAGCAAAGAGAGCAAGAACCAGAGCTCCATTCCTCTGCTTTGTATCAGCAGTCCATTTACTGCCAGGCTTTGTAACACCTACCTGCTGGGGCAACACCATGGACCATCAGCTGGATGTGCCTGTCCACCTGTCCCACTGGGCGAGCAGAGTCCACGCTGCGGCATGAGGCTGTGTCCAGAGAGGAACGAGAGCCCTGGAAAACCAAAAACAGCCACATGAAAGCAGTTCCCATGTGAATCCCAGATCCAGTGCTGCCCAGGGCTGTCAGCAAGGTCAGGCAGAAACCCCCACTGCTGCCCCCCGCCACACATCCACAATATAAATTTTACCCTACATAAAATCCAGGTTGCTGGAACTACCAAGTTCCCCCTCTTCCCCAAACACCCATCTTCCTCTACTCCATGCATGCACTCTGTGACCAAGACCCACATCCACCCCCAGAGAACAGCAGACTCACCATTAGATCCTCAGTGTAAATGGGCTCCTGGCTGCGTGTCAGTGCCAGTGAGCGAGATGTTGGATTAATGATGCTCTCTGCTTCCCACACCTTCCCACTGTAGGTGGTTTCAGTCAGTCTGAATACAGAAAAAAAAGGTGTCAGCCTCCATTCCCAAGAATGACAGCACCATACCTTCACAGAAGATTCACATTCTCCTTTCTCTCCCCTGAGTACTTCCTGGGGATCAGTCTTTACGATATGGAGTTTGTGCAAAAATTGCTCTCTGGCTCCCTCATATAAAAAGATACTTTTTCCTTCCAGGTAAAGGCTTACTGCAGGGAGAGCAGGAAGGGTCTGGCCTGACGTGACTGACTCATCAGAAATCAGACATTTGCTGCTTGGGTCACAGCAGGGTCCCTGAGGTTGGGTAGACACTTTCTGCCCCAAGGAGCTCTCAGCCTCGTGTAACACATCTAGCACGGCAGGGTCAGGCCAACAAGTCAAGCTGACTTCTTACCGGAGGTAGAACACAGATTTAGTGGCACGTTCCTGGTAGACAAACATATTCTTCCTGTTCACCACAGAGAAGGCGTTGAGCACTGAGCGAAGCGCCTGGATAGCTGTGGGCAATGTGGGACGTTAGCTATCCCACACACCCTCCTCTGTTGTGCCAATCCAGCCAGAAGCCAGACTCTTGACACACAAAACGAGGAGGAACCTGGGCTGTACACACCTCGCGAGACCCCCATGTTGGGGCCCATCTTGAGGCGGGAATGCACATGGATGAGTGTGCTCCACACAACATCACAAGCAAAGTGCCCTGGCATGAATTGCATGGTGGCAGCCAGGTAGTCCCGGGGCTGGTAGCTCTCCTCTACTGAGTAATCTATAAACGAAATAGCACATAGTTGGGGATAACACAGAAATCACTGTCTTTTTAGTCACCATTGGGCAGGTAGCGGCACTGCTGCTGAGGCAGAGGCAAAAGGAGTATTCATACCATCTGTGGGCAAGACACGCTGCCTGTAGGAAGTATAGGGAGTTTCACTCTTCCAGATGTCCTCCTCGCTCTCTGCCACCAGCAGTGAGTTGCATACGTGGCTGTCGTGCAGGTCCTGCAGCAGCAAGCGCTGTAACAGATGAGAAAAGATAGGTTCTGTTGTTTGCGCAGCCCACAGAAGACAGCAAGGGGGAGGGCTTAGGGACAGATGGAGTCCCTCGTCCTTTGACCTCCAAGCTGGGCCTCCACCTGCTGAACTGGCTCCCCAGGCCCTGCTCTGAGCTGGGCCTGGACCAGACAAACTGCAGAGGTCCCTTCTCATCTAAGCCATCTAATGCCCTCTGCAGATTTGTTACCTGATTGACGACCCTGCAGATTTCACTGATCTTCTTCACCACCATCTGGTTGAGACTCTGGCACTCCCCTGGCTGCTCCTCTTCTGTCTCTGCTGATGCTGCCTTCTCCACACTCAGGCTGCTTTACAGGAAAGGGGAGAGAGGGGTCAGCAGGGCACCTGGACAGTTCCTGTCTGTGTGCAGGAAGCACATGCACAGTGGGGAAGGATGGTTGCTTTCCCCCGTATGGAGCATCAGTCTAGTCCTGCAGCTCCCCACCCACACAGGGCAGGAAGGAGATCCTGTCCACAGAGATGACTGAGTGGCAATAAGGTGCTGGTACAGAAGAGCAGTGGCCAGACAGCAGGACCCTCCTTACCGTGTGTGGTAATAGACTTCCACTCGGTCCTGCTCGATCTTTATGATAAGCCAGAAATCCGGCATGAGGGGACACCTGGGTTCCTGGTCACTTATTAACGCCTCTTCATACTCCGAGTCACTGCTCCCCCCATCGTAACCTGCAATGTATCCTTGCTTCAGTCCCAGGCTGCCTGGCAAGCCGGCGTCCTCCCTGGGAAGAGCAGGCTCTGGGAGATCAGAACCACTCGCAAGCCCTGTCCTCAGGGCTCAGGGGTTACCCCAGCCCAGGCACGCAGTCCCACATGGCCCTCCTCTACCACCTCACTGCCAGTGTCTGGCTGCACGCTGTTGCTGTCAGCCCCAACAGACTCACCCAGGTGGTCGGAGTCCATGCTGCCCTGGCTTGACACAAGGCTCTGCACACGGCTGGGACGCTGCTTGCTGGAGCCTGCAAAGAGAAAAGGATCTGACCATGAAAGCAATTGTTAAGCCCCTTCACATGCTCCATGTGTTAGAGAAATGCTACACCACAGGTAGATAGCCATGGGCAGGCAGTGCTGGGGAACATAGTACTGGGAACGGGCCTCATGCAGTCATTACTGGAAACACCAGGAACCTCATGTCATGAGGGATATCAGTGCACAGCACAGCCTAGTACCCCAGGTAACATTAAGCAGCAAATTGCCAGCACCCTGGCAAGGAAGGGGAGACTAGCAGTCCTGAGCACTGATTCTAGTGTTTAGGGACTGGAACAGGAATAACAGTCATGTTTCGTATGCTACAGCCAAAATTGGGTCCTTCCCTTAAAAGCTCCTGAGGTGGAGGTACATCATGCTCGCATTTGCAGCTCCTACCTTCCCTGCCCTGTGTTACAGGGTCAAGTAAGCTTGCTGCAGATGGTGTAACTAATGGCGATTTCTCACTGTTGCCCTTTTCAGAAGATGAGGATGGCAGAGATTGTACAGTTGTCTCCAGAGCTGCCTCCTCCAGGGAGTCATGGCCAGGTGCTCTGCTCTGCTCAAGGCTCAGTGCTTCTCCCGTGACCTGCACACAAGCCAAAGTTGCAAAAATGACCAGGAAAAACAAGCACAAAAACAAAAACTAAAAAACCCCATCACCCTCCTGCATCCTTCTACCTTCAGTTATCAGAAGGTCCCACACCCTCCCACCAACAGATCATCTCAGTGCCTCTCACCTCATCCTGCATGTGGCTGCTCCCACCTACAGGGTTTCCTGTGTCTGGCACAACACACATCTCATTCTCTGGCCACCCCCAGAGACCCCGGGCTTCTTCTGGGAGGGCACAGCTAGCATGGCGCAGCTCAGAGCTCTCTGCCTCCGCCTCACTGCTCCCCTCCCGGCCTGCCTGGCCCAGGGCTGTCCTGGTGCTCCCTCCGGCTTGCTGCTGTAAGCATGGTGTCCCTGAAGGGTTTGGGGCTGCCCGCCTGGAATGCAAACGGCTGATGGAGATGTAGTGGTAGTCACTGCCTTCTGCATTGAGTACGTAGCCTGGCAGAGCCATTCTTCTGAACTCCTGCAACACAGGGAAGAATAATCACCCTGCTAGCTAAGGGTATGGCACAGCCTCAGGACTCTCTCCTTACCTCCTTGAACTTCTCCAGAGAGTGCTCAGGTCCAAAGACAAACTGGAGCAGCACCACCTCACTGTGGCAGCTGGGCCGCCCCTTGGAGTTATAGATGTGGGTGGCTACCCGGTGCAAGATGGAGGTGCTGATGACCTGCGAGTGGCGCAGTGCAGACACGATCTCATCATCCAGAAGCCATCGAATCTGAGCAGAGCAGGGACATACAGCAAGACCTAGGTGACCTCCACTTGCAAGGCTGCCCCAATTCTCACCCAAGTCCCAACAGGCCCAGGGCAGCCCCACTCATCACCTACATCTCTCATTTCCTTCTGACTGTACCCAAGAAAAAGGTTCTTGAAGAGAGGTCGGCCTGTCCCGCCCCAACAGCAGTAAGAATTTTGTCAGGGTAATCCCACACTTTTGGGCAGCACAAGGCCAATGGCTTGTGTGATACAAGCAAGGCCTGAAAGTCACCTCAGTTGGCAGAGGCTACGGCCTGGAGCAGGCTAGGAAGTGTGGAACAGCAATTGTGTGCTGTGGCAAATCGCTCCAGCTGGAAGCAAGAAGCAGCAGGCAAGGCTGCCTTACCTCATTCATAGTGGCTTCAATAGCCTGCCTGTGCACTCCAGGGAGGTTGGAAAGCGCAGGGTGCCTACGGGATAGAACAAGAAAAATCAGTCATCCTCATTCATGCAGCCACCACAATGCAGTTCCTAGACAGCAAAAGGAGCCCATGAGGGGGCTTGCTATAGCTGCAGCACCATACCTCTCATCTCCTGTGGATGGGAGCCGGTCCAAGTTGTGCATGATATCCTCATCTGACCGGAAAGAGGATGGCTGCCCTGGAGAGCGGGTGAAGGACACGCTGCTCTCAGAGGTGCATCTGCCACAGGAGAGAGAGCAGATTGAGCACCAGCTTCTGAGCCATAAAGGATAAACAGTCTTCAGAGAAGGAAGAGGGATCCCTATAAAAGTGAGCTTATCCTGGAAAAATCTTAGTTTTCTAAGGGTTGTGGCAGGCTCTGTGAGGAAAAGAATCCTCAATCTCAGCACAGGGAGAGGACCTGAAACTGTCTTGCTGGGAAGGGCAGGCAGAGGACACGTAAGTGGCTGGGCTTCTCCCCACCTACCTGTTGTGGATAATGTCTGCATTCACAACTTCTATCTCCAGGGGCAGTGTCAGCACAAAGATGTCCAGGGTCACACAGAGGTCCCCCAAGTCAATAGTGTTCAAGCCCTGGCAGCTTTCCAGGCAGCCCAGAACTTCCCCTGTGGAGAGATCCCAGATGAAGGGGATTACACAACAAAGAGCTCTGCTTACGCACATACACAGCCTGGTGGCAAGTACAGAGACTGCAAGAGGTGCTGTCCCACACACCTGGACAGGCTCATGAAGGTCACCATGCTCCATGATCCTTCCATGATTAAACCCACAACAAGTGAGAGACCTTGTGAAAAAGCCCTTGCTCTGCTTCTAGGAGACCCTGGGGGCTCCGGTATAGGGAGGGTTGGTCCAGCAGGAGTGCTGTTCAGGGCACAGCATGTTTGTTCCAGGGGCTGCTCAGCCAGCAGGGGCCTCACAAAAGCCCTATTGCCCTTTAACTTCACATCAAGGCTTGCACTTACCTAGACAAGTTGGCAGGGATTGCACAGGCATGGAGCTGTGCTGGCTACGCAGCTTCACTGAGCAGGTGAGGTGCACAAAGAGTGGGGGCATCTCCTGCTCCAGGAACTCTTGCTCATTGAGCGAGTCCCCTCCCAGCACACTGAAGGAGTCATCATCTTGGTTCACTGTGTTGGAATCTGAGAGGGAATCTGTGTCTGGAAACTCATGCTCCAGCTTCTCACGGTATTCCACCTCCAGCTCTGGGTCACTCTCTGTGGCAATGCAGCACCCGGACACAGTTCCTGTTGACACAGGATCCCTGTTAGCAAATAGAGACCCCACCAGACACAGCCAAGCTCTGATAGACATCACCACACTGAGACAACTGATAACTTCTTCTCCAGGGCAGAGCAAGCAAATTTTACCTTCTTCAGCTGCTAGTTCTGCCTCTGATCCCTCCACGTCCTCACTGCCTTTCCTGTCTGCCTGATCCCGTGATGTGTCTTCCTGAGAGGGAGAGAAGGAGGGCAGATACTAGAACCATGCCAGGCACTGAAGCAGGCTGTTGATATGCCCTCCAAAGGCTCAGTCTGCCCATGAATGTGCCAAATCCAGATCTGATGACAAGCAAAGCTACTTCCCTCCACAAGGACTAGGTGCCTGCCAGGGCAGCACCATGCCTACCTCTTTCTTGGCTGATGGTGGGCAATAGAAGAAATAGTGAGGATTTGACGGTACTGGCTTGAAATGTAAACTTCCAATCTCCAGGAATTTTTCCTAAAAGAAATCCCAAACATGAGGAAGACATTCCACTGCATCGTCCTGTGGGAGCCAAGCCAAGCTCCCACATTCCTCACCTGGATAATTTTATGCAGGTCCGGGTGTGCCTGGCAGGGTTGTCCAATTTCCAGTAGTGCAAGGGGAAACTCTGAACAGCAACTGGTGCCTACACTGCTCTTCGGCTCCTCTGTGGGGCTAGCAACATTATGGGAGTCCTGCTCACTGTAGTCCTCCATTTCCGCACTGACAGGATTATGCACAGGTCAGACAGGCAAATCAAGAAGCAGGAGTAGTTATATGCATTATCTACCCCACAAGCATCCCACCTCGCAGTTCCCCACACCTCATCTGTATGAACATGAGGTGACTTGTACGTCACCCACAGTCCCCACTCCCACAGTCCCAGAAACCCTCCTCCCACCCACTAACCCAGATAAGCACTCAGGCTGTCTGAAGCCAGACCAGAGGCAGCTGAACCATACCAATCCTGTGGTCAGTTACTCTACACCATGCTACCCCCTCCCTGGGAAACAGAGACAAGCAGCTGAGTACAGGGACATGCCTGGAGCAATCTGAATTACCAAAACCCAGTTCAGTGCATTTCACAGCAAATATCACCATGCCAGCATCCCTAATGTCTTGGCAGCACAGAGCGTAACACAAAGCTCCTGCCCGCGCTCACTCATCTGTTCTGTGACAGAATCAGTCCCTAGAAAGCAATCTGGGGAGTGGGATGAAGGTTGGTCAAACTACTCCCAGGTGCCTGAATTAGTAATACAGATGGCAGATCACAAGCTATACAACCTTCATAAATGTTTACTATAAATCACCAATGCCATCTCAGATTGTATATCTTATAAACAAAGAAAAGTTCCCACAGTTTTTCTCTGTGAAAGTTGCACTTGAGGAAGAAGTCACTGGACTTTCCAAACACTCAGCACTCTTCAAAAACAGAGCCTCATCTTGCTGACTTACAATGTAAGAAGAAATAGGATTGGGGATTCCCAACAAATTCTACTGAATTGACATGAAGGAACTGAGGATAGTCAAGAGCAAACAGCGGATGAAGAACCTAGAGAGAGTGTTTCTTCAACAGACAGCATAGTAAGTCAGAGTAGAGTACTTCTCCCCCTTCTTAAGTTTCCAGAGGCAACACAAACCTCAGAAATATCCTAGCAGGACAGAAGTTTATCATCAAGCATATTCCAGTTCTGCATTGATATTTCTCTTGTGATTTTGTTTGTAGTGTTTTAATTAAAAATTGACACTTTATTCCTTTAAAAACATAACAAAGCTTGCTAACACCTGCCCTTTTCACCAGAGTCAACAGCAATCTCAAATGAGTCAGACAGCAGGAGATGTATAATTTCTCCAGAAACAACAAATCTGAGAGTGTTGTTTGCAGACAAACGGACCTCCAGCCCAGGCCAGATGGGACAGTTATGAGCTAAGACTACAAGAGACAGGTAGAAGATGTATGTCATCAGAAATCATAAAAAAGAGAAGGTCCTGGTGGACACCATACCAGGTGCATATCCCAGTGGAAATATCTGCTTCTACATGTGGCTCTGTTAACCCCTGCCCTACAACATCCTTTCTAGCAAGCAGCAGAAGATTCCTGAAGAATGATCTGTCCCAGCCCAATGTTAAGACCACAAGCAAGACCAAGGTGGGCACCTACCTTGATTCAGAGACCAAGACACCCCGTTCCCTAGAGCTCTGCTCCTCCTCTTGCTCCATGCTGCCCACTTGGAAGCTGGTAGTCTTGGGGTGTGTACGGAAATGTTGGTGGCTCTCTCGGAAGGAGCGGACATGGCTGCACACTGTCAGCAGGAAGTTGGTGATATCAATCTCTTGGAGCAGCTCCTCACAGTAGTCCATGGCTGTAAGCAGGTCTTGGGAGCTGATGCTGTGGGACTGCTGAAGGCTCTTGAACAGCCCTACAGATCAAACACAGTACTTGAGCACCCTACTGCAAGGATGCAAGGCCATGGGAATTGGGCAACAGCCACATTTTGGGGAGCAAAGACCAGATTTTCACCAAATCCCAATACAGAGTTGCAGTCAATGCAGGTGCTGGGAGACAAGACACAGCCAGGACGTCTAATGCTACGTGTTAGCCTGGGCTCAGTGATCTGTCACCCTGAAGGTGAGAGAAAAAGCCAAAGAAGGAACCCCACCATCACTGCACTGCACAGGTCCAGGTACTGCCTGTGCAAGGCCCATAGGGAATAAGCTGAGGCATCTTTAAATCCTTCCTGGTAAGAGACCAGTCCCACAGCTCCTCCCTTTACTCAGTGTAACAGCACAAGAAAAATATGACATTGCTTTCTTAAAGGAGATCCAGGGTCCAACCCCAAGCCTGACTCAGCTCCCATCACGTCGCTCCTCACCTTTCACGTAGCACTGGTGGGAGTGTTCCTGCAGCAGCGTGCAGTAACTCACCAACTCCTTATGCTTGTGGTCTAACCAAGTAGCAGTAGGAGGACGTTCTAGAGACTGGGACCTGGAAAAAAGGAGCCACAGGAGCCTTCAGCACCAGTAAAGCATGTTTTAGACTGTAAATAGCTCTAGTGCCAGTAAAACAGGGCCCTAGGGCATGCACAGGCAGTGGCTGCTAAAAGGTAGATAGGCCAAGCCAAGAGAAGAAGGCAGGGCTAGAGCCACCCTCTTGTCAGCGATGCTCCTGACAAGGGATGCTCCTCTGCCCTCTGTCTATGAATCAAGTATGGTTGGTATTACCTGAAAAAGATGTCTCGGGGAGGACGATGTGTCCGTGGGCTGACAAGCTGCTCTCGTAACAGCTCTGAAGAGCAGCTATAGATATAAATGGGGCAGCGAAATCGGCGACATTCACCTAGCTCATTTTGTGAGTTCTGGTGACAGAAGGAGATATGTACATCTTTCCGTGAGGGGCCACTCTGTTCTCCAGGGTCACGGCTCACCTCTGCAAAAGAAAGAATCCTCAGATAAAGGCCTTCGATGGGTTCCTCATTTCTGGCCTGAGAGGTCACAGCCCTCACAGCAGCATCCACAGGCAGGTATTGGTTTTACAAGCTTCTCACCACTCAAACCCCAGGGGCCAATCCCCCCACCCAGCACCCAACCACTGAGCGCAGTGCCTTGGCCACACTGATGCCCTTTCTGGGCAGCTGTGACATGTCACCACCACCACCTTCTGCAGCAGCACAACCTGCCATCCTCAGTGCAGACCTGACTGACTGCACCAGGGGCTGTGCAACCAAATGCCACAAACCTCGAGATACCACCTGTGCCCTTCTCCCTAAGGCAATGTGCTGCTGGTAGTGCCTGTCTGGATCGCAATGTGATAGTCATTGACTTTCTGTTGTAAAACAGCACTGCCATTCTTAGTAGCCTCTATATACCTGCAACTTCCTGGCCTACAGAAAGCCAGCCTTGGGCCATGGTCACTCAGTTCACATTACACTCCTTCACTCTCCCATAAACAACATGAAAGCTGGCTGAGGCTTTACTGTTCCCCTTGTGCTGATCCTGACTATGCTGACTGCTAGGCAGGAGCAGACAGGCTTTAGTGGTGTGTTATTTCTGCTACCACCATCTGCCCACCATCAGGAATTAGTGTGTTCGGGCAAGGCCTTTCCTTGGCTATTCCCTAGTACATTAGCCAGGTGCTGTCCCGAGGGCAGTACCATGTGCTGGTGTTATGCTGAGGGTAGGTAATGGCACTGCAGCATCCCCTTCTTCAGCCTCAGCCCTGCCTCGCTCTGCACAGACAGGTCTCAGGGCATCCTCTCCAGATCTACTCTCATCTTTTGGAGGTTTGTCCAATCCGCAAGCCATCAGCTTCTGTACATCTGGAAGAAAACAAAATAAAGTCTTCCTCTGTCCAGTGTGAACAGCTTAACCCCTCCGTGTACATTCTCAAGAGGGCAGAGGCTCCCACTACCTCTTTGTGTGTGGGAGCAGCTCCAAAGAGTACCTCCAGCTGAGCCTACCAGCCTCCACCAGCAGCTCAGTGGAAGCCAGACCAGTCCCAATGCACAGAAACAAGGACTCTCCCAAACCATCCCATCAGCAGTCCCCTCACTTCATTCACCACCAACCCCAGGGGCTCTACTGGGAAAATTGTCCAACGGCCGCAGCCAGCAAACGAGTCAAAGCCACATTCCCTGCCTGAAAACAATATGTGAACAGCACCATGTCCAAGGAGAGACCAACAAGACATTCATCATTTTGCACAGCTCTATTCCTGGCCATATAGTGCAGAAAGACTGGGTCTAGATTCTGCTGTTCAGTCTTCACTCCATCCCATAAGAGCTGATTCTGCTTTTGTTGTTTTCCTGAGAAGGTGCCTGGGACTGCTGCCTTCTCTCCCTCCCCACAACAGGAGGCCTCACCCGAGAACGTTGCTGGCAGGAAGGTCAGGAACACATGCTGCGGGTTGACCAGCTTCGCGTAGCATCGCCACTGTGGGGGAAAGGGCCCCGTAGTGTCACTCAGAGTCACATCATCCTCAGGCAGCTCTGTGTTGCAGAGGCTCTGATGAAAAAGCAGAAGCTGGATAAGTTCACAGCACATGGCACAGCCTACCCTAGGGCAAGTAGCAACCACACAAACAAGTTCCTCCATGGACTGTTGGTTGGCACAGTGCTGAAATCACCCTGGCGAATCCACACAGCATTCTCAGAGCAGCCTGGCTCCAGGAAACACAGTGCATACAGTGAGGAGACGCTTAGCCAGCTTTGCTGGGACTGGTTCTGGCCTCCAGACAATGATTGTCCATGGCTTCTGAGCTCTCTGCAGCACAGTATCATTGTTGCTCTAACAGGCTAGGCCCATGGTGAGTGCAACTGCCCACACACCTACTGGATTCCTGCCTGACTTCAGCCATAGGCTACAGCCTAAACTGCTGCCAACTGTGGGGAAAACACCAGCCTTTCAATCTGTTTCAATCCTTATGCTAACTCTCCTGCTCTTCAACAGCTGCTACCTTGCCCTCAGAGAGGGCTCAGGACATTTTAAGCAGTGGAGGAGTACCTGCAGAGTACTTGTGGAGCCAGTCATATCCCTGGTGCCATTGCTGCCAACAAGATGATAGGATGCGGAAGCATCCTGCTGCTCCAGGGACCCAGAGGCTTTCAAGTTTTCTTCTGGAAGAGAGAAACCAACCTGAGGAACACCAGCTGAGGAAAACACTTGAAAGCAAGGCTCCCGAGACACCCCAGCTGCCAGTGTCCCTGCTGCCATGCTCCTGGCCCTTACCTCGGATCACAGGGAGAGTGAAGGGTGGTTGATGGCCGTCACGATCCCGTTGTAAAACCTGCTCCATGAAAGCCACATGATCAGCATCAGCCATGTGGATCTCCCGATCACTGAGATCATGCTGCAGGCAGCCATGGAAGAGGTTTAGTAGCATTTCATTGGGCACAAACGAAGAGTCCTTGGTCACCTCCTCATTCTCTGCTCCAAAACAGAACCATGGCAGCTTCAGAGAGAGCATCTCCACAGCCACCACCCGCCCAGGCTCCCAGGAGACAGCTCTTTGCAAAGTAAAACTTCCACACAGCCAGAAGTTTCCCCCAGCACCTCTGTAAGGCTGACTTGGAGAATGCTGAGATGCAGTTCCAGCATCATGAGCTACCCTGCACTGACTCGCCATACTACTGTAACTGGTCTGGAGATGCCCAGGGATAAAGACAAGAAACCACCACACAGAGCAACTGTCTAGGTTTGATGCTTACAAAAGCAACTCTTCCAAAACTATTGTCACAAGAAAGCAATATATCTGCACAGCTGTCGGGCTGCAGAGCTGGGAAGAATAGCACAGAGCTACTCAAAGAGGCATGGCAGCTCCCCCACATCTGCTTCCCAGGGAGACAAGCACACACAGCAGGGTGCCCATAGCCATGGAGAGAGGACAAGAGGAGGTGGGCAGTGAAGAGGCACTTACCTTTTGTCAGCATTAGGAAGAACATTTCAACCTGCTGGCACCTGGGCAACAGCTTCATGAGGCTGAATTGGAATGGGATCTCATGCACCCGGAAACCAGCCCCCATGTCTGGATCTGCAAAAAGAATTGGGAATGACATTCCTGACGGCACCACAGAGCCCTGCCTCCCACATCACTTGCACGTGCATGGTGCCAGCCCTAAACACAGAGCACGAGCACAGGTGACAGTACACTGCAACACTGCTCCAACTCCCCCTGCTTAGGAGGGCAGAGGATGTGTGGGGATGAATGTGGGGAAGATCAAAGCCTGCTGGAGACTGTAACAGGTTGTGAGCTACCTACAGAGAGGTACCTCGCTCTTAGAGTCCCCTGGGCTTATTACCACCTTCGTACAAGGATGGACTCGAAGCCACGAGGCCCTACACAGCCCAGACTGCCTGCAGCACAGCCAGGCCCACAACTGCCAGGGGACAAAGAACTGTACATTAGTGTCGCAGGAAACACTGCTGCAGGCCAGCGGCCATGCTGGGAGCCAGAGGCAGCCTATGCTGCCAGAGTTGTCAAGGACAAGGACCCTCCCCTGCTCTTGGGAGAGATCTTCCATCCGGCAGGCTCTGCACATCCCTGAAGACATTACCAGTCCTTTTATTCAGAGAGGAGTCTCTGTCCTCCATGCTCTGAGCTTTCCTGGCCCTCTCCTGCTCCCACAGGACCAGTGAAATGATCCAATAGGGTTCCTTCAGGTCCTGCCCTCAGCCTTTGGGATGATCCTGGCTCCCTCAAACCCACTCAACATCTGCTGTGTTATTCACTGCAAGGCAAACAAACAAAAGATCTAGGATGGGGTGAACTAGTGACAAGAAGCTTAAGTAGCAGTAATGTTAAGGCTAGACATTTGGGAAAATCTTTAAAGTAAAAACAGTGAGGTACTAGAACAGATTGCCTGGCAAGGGTGAACTCCCTCCCACATTCCTGGAGTTCTCAATGAACTATGTTAATCCTGTCAGATGAGAGCAACACAATCCCACCCTGAAGGAAGATGACAGACAAGACCTCCTGAGATCCCTTTGCCTATCTTCATGGGCTAACGGAGCATTCACAGAGGGTTCAGAGATGAACAGGACCACCATAATGAACATGGCCCACAAACTGCTCACTTATAAGATACAGTTTCCAGAGAACAGAGCAGCTCTTGCTTGCATCATTTACAATTTCTGTACAACCATCTGCCCAGGCATCCCATGCCCATCACTGCATGAGTGAGCTCATCTTCCTTCTGCTCCAGAAGCCAGTCACTCTCACAGAATAGTTAAGGTTAGGAAGGACATTTGCAGGTCATCTGTTCCAGCCCCCCCTGTTCAAGCAGAGCCACCTAGTCACCTCCCCAGTCTGGGCAGAAAGTCTCAATGCTTTTTTGGCCTTCCCAGGATGAAGCTATCTCTCTGGCAGCTTAGCACAAGTGCAACAAAGTGACCCAGAGACACCGAAGTCTAGAAAGTCACTGTCAAAATATCTGTTCAGCCTTCCAGAAGTCTAGCATTCCCAGATACATTCAGGGCCTAGATGCTTTTTGCTCCCTCAAACCTGCTAGGACATATATGATGGGCTCACCTTCAGTAGCTTTGGTGTCTGAAGGAGGGCAGACCCAGTCCTTGTTCTGGCACAACTGGCTGATATACTCAAATGTCAGCATGGTGGCAACGCACGCAAGGTCCCGTGGATAGAGCTGTAATAAGCAGTCAAGGCTGAGCTTTATGCAGCAGAACTCCTACCCCCAAATGCAGCAGAAAACAGTTTAAAGGCAAGGAGAGGAAACACCGACAGTCCTGACCCCTTTACTCTCAGTCATTGCCCCCTCCTTCTCCACCAGCCTGTCAGCCTCCTTTTGCCTTGTTCAGGAGGTGCACTGGCTATACTGCTTGCTTTCCCTGTTCTGGTCCAGTCCACTCTCCTCTACCGATATGGCTCTTGACAAAATACGTTGTATTCTCCCACCTATCCCAGAGCACCATTACATCCACTGCCTTGCAATCCAGAAGCCATTTCTGTCCAGCAGCGCAGCTCCTCTTTTGGAAATCTCAGCCTCCTCTGTTACCAGCATTCCCATCCCTTCTGACCCTCAATAATTCACCTGCAGTGTTGTGGTGCACTTGCAACAAACCCCTCTCCCTTCACAAAAGAGCCCATGCCCCCATCCTTTCAGGGACTCACCGCTTTAGGTATTTTCTGGTAGGGCAAGCCATGGAGGTGCTTCCAGTTCTCAGTAGTACTGTTGACGTGGCCGCTCTGTGGCTCTACCCAGCACTCAGTGACCAGGTTCAGCTCTGTGTCCACCTCAATGGCCTCCACCTCTGTATCATTATCATCATCTGTGGAAAAGCTGGAGGAAAGACGTAAGGCAAGTCCTCTGAGACAGAACAGAGCCAGAAGCCTACTGCAGCTCCTCTCAGACCTGTAAGAGCAGCCCCACATACCGCAGCTTTGCGGACAAAGCCCCATCTAAGTGGTGAGCAATCTGTGACAGCTAGGTGTCTGTGCTAGACGGTGGGGGACTCCTGCCTTCCCGCACTACCTGCAAACGGCAAGTCTGGAGCTGTGCCCCCCACTGCTGCCAGCCCTACCCCAGGAGCAGGGCCATGGCCTCACCTGTCCTTGGTGGAGGTGGAGTGTGGGGGGAAGAGGATGTACTGGACAACACAGGTGTGCTTCTCTCTGTCGCTGCTGCTCTCACTTGAGCCATCAATCTGGAGGGGAGACACAGCATGAGCCTGGCCAGCAGCAACAGCCCACGCCTACCCAATGCCCTTTTACACAGCATAGCCCCATTCTTCAGCTCCACTCACAGTGATGGAGAGAGGGAGCCTGCACCAGCCCCAAGAACTCCTCCAATATAGCCTGTCCCTGCCAGCAAAGCAGCTCTCTAACTGCTGATAAAGACAGGAAAAGACCCAACCCACACGCTGCTTTACTTCAGGGGAAGAGGTAAGTCTCCCTATACACATCAAGGGTGCATGCTAGAAGTAGGAGGGAAGGTGAATCCCACCCACCCACCACAGGAAGGTGAATCCACCTCAGAAGAAGCCACAAAGGACTGTCTCCCCACCATGGCCTCCAGGTTCACCTGTATGGGCAGCTCCAGCACCATGTTGATAATTCCATCCCCACTGGACGCAAAGTGGAAACCCTCTGACAGACGGACCCTGGCAAAAGAGAGGCAGTCACACAAGGAGAATTTCTCTACCTATACTGTAAGCCTTAAATACAAGAATGACTCAACCCTTCACTCCATAACACCTCCCTTCCCAAGGCAGAGAATTGCACACAGAGAATAGGGAGAGGTGGCACTTTGCACAGGACAGCGTGAGTGAAGATCAGCACGCTCCAGGCATAGTAACGCCACTTGCCCTTTTGTATGTTTTCCAGGACACTCCTTTTCCTCAAGTGCAGCTGCAGAACTGGATAAAGCACTGGCCCAAGTGGCTCTGGAAGCTGTGTACAGGATCAAAACTCTCTGCCTTGGATCTGCACCCCAGGACCCCAGAGAAAGCATCCCCATTCAGGCGTACAACTTACTCTGTTAGTGTGGAAAGGAGCTGGGCTACAGCTGTGATGGGCACAGCTGGTGCCAGCCCCGACTGGACACTCCATATCCAACGCTGGTGATAGAAGTAGCGAGACAGTGAGGCTAGGGTGGAAGAGGCAGTACGACTGGCCACCATAGTGAGCGGGCCAGACACTGGAGGATGCTCCAGGTTGAGAATGAAGGGAGCTCGATAGTCAGAAGGCAGCTTCTCATACCTAGGAGAAGGCAAAGTGTGGCTTGCTGAGGTGGAAAGAATGCTCTGCTCAGGACCAGAGCTGCCTGGATTCACAGCCTGCTTGCTGGGCCTAGGACAGAGCCCTCCAGCAGCAGAATGTGGCTGGCCCAGCACAGTATCCCACTCTGTGGTAACTAAACTTAGTTCTGCATCATAATTGGTAAGAATAATAACTTTGCCTGTCCAGCAAGGCCCCCCGTTGCAAGTCACAGCCCTCCCAGACTACAGCCACCATTCCCAGCCACACAGCCCAAACCATCCCAACAAGCATAGGCTTCACTCCCATCCTGACCCTGGCAGCACCATCCACAGACCCTCTTCCCTCCCATCTCCCAGGGCAACGAGGCTGCACTGACTGCCTGGCTCTCCATCACTACCTGATGAGCAGCTTCTCCAAGGGTTTGTGCAGCACTACGAGGCAGGGTCTGTCTGAGAGGGCTGACTGGGCCCCCGCCACAGGTGGGGACTTGGAGGGAGAACTACTGCCAAACATTTTCCTCTTCGCTTTTGGAGTTGCCTCCTTGCTCTGGACCCTGTGGGGAAAGCGGAGCTGCAAGATTCGGTCCCGTAACTCCTCCACTATCTGTCATGGCAAAAGCAAAAGGTAAATGTAACCACCTTTGTCTGGAGATATAAACTACTCAAAATAAGCCTACAGAACAAGAGCCTGACTAAAAGCAGTAACACACTCCTTGACTATACTGATGAGGAATTAAAGGTCATTTTACTTCTGAGGCTCTAGTAAGACCAAGATCAAAATGACACGAAGCTCTTAGGTCTACCTTTTAACAACTACAACAAATATTTTTAAAAGCAAAAGGACAAAACAACCCAAAGATGGTTTCAAGGCTGGAGAAATCACCTTCCATAACTTTGATGAAAACCAAATTAATTGCACACCAGCTCCTCCACAGAAGCAGTCTAAGTACCCACCCTCCTTCCTCCTCTTCTCCTCCCCTCAGTTGCCTGTAGTAAATGTAAACTAGTAAATGTAAGACAGAGCCAGACTGCTCCCACAGCTGATGTATTCCCCCACTATCACATTCATGTGTCAAACCTCTATGGTAAAAGGTTTCAAGAGATTAAGTTATTTCTTAGGTTAGGTTATTTTTTCCAAAATACTTTCAAAATGACTTCCTGATTGCTATTTTTTTTTTTTTTTTTTTTAAACAGCTCTGAATATCGTTCTACCCTTAAATCACAGAATGGTTGAGGTTGAAAGGGAACTCTGGAGGTCATCTGGTCCAGTCCACCTGCTCAAGCAGGGCCACCTACAGCAGATTGACCAGGACTATGTCCAGATGGCTTCTGAAGATCTCCAAGGAGGGAGACTCCACAGCCTCTCTGAGTAACCTGTGTCAGCCACACAGTAAAAAAGTGCAACCTGATTTCTAGAGGAAACCTCTTGTGTTCCAGTTTCTGCCCAGTGCCTCTTGTCCTGTCACTGGGAACTACTGAAAATAGCATGGCTCCATCTTCTTTGCATCCTCCGTTCAGATATTTATAGATATTGATAAGATTCCCCCCCCAAAACTCCTCTTCTCCAGGCTGAACAGTCCCAACTCTCTCAGCCTCTCCTCACAGGAGAGGTGCTCCAGTCCCTTGATCATCTCAGTGGCCTTACGTTGGACTTCTAGTATGTCCTAGGCAAAGTGTTTGGAAGTTGAAAAGCTAAATGCAAAAAGCCCTTCCCCTTAAACAAGGTGGGCTATGTTCTGCTGCCATCCTCCACACTGGGTAGCTAGTCAGCCCTCTGGCAGGTGAAAAAGGGAAAAAAAAAATAAAATTGCACATTACACAATTTATGATTTACAGCTCCTGCTGCAATGATCTGGAGCTTGCCCAGAGCTGCAGGGTATGGTGCCTGTCCCACACCTTCTTCATGACGCACCGTTAACTTATACCTGCCAGAGGGAACTCCTTCGTAAAACCTGTCACTTGGCATAACCTGCCCACACAACCAGTACCCAAAGCCTAGACCTCCTAATGACATGAAAGGGCAGACCCGCCAGAGCAGTCAGCGTTATCTACGCTCATCATCTCAAAAAGCAATGGTCCTTCCCGTATTTGTCAGCTTCTCCTCACACTAATCTAACACTAAAGTTCAGTGAGACAAACCAAAGATTCCTTTCATGAAGACCAAAGATCAAGGTTTAATGATAAACCTCTTGTTTATAACAAAAGGTTCACATAGATTAACAGCAGGACATCTTTTCTCACACTTACTGTTTTACCTAGGAACATTTAGACTTGTCTCTGCTACGGGAGCTGGAGAAACAGTTCACACAGTAACCCCACCTTCTGAATCTGAGTGGGGCAGCCTATTTCTTTTGGTACAAAGGGGTTATTAAAAGTCTATCTAGCAGATCTGCATCTCTCTAAAGCATTTTCTGGGTGTTACCTTTTTTTTCCATCCCTGTACTGGTCATGCAGAGCATTGTTTGCATCTTAACTCTAACCCCTCCTTGCCCAGATTATACAATATACATACGCAATTCACCACCTACTGAAGCAGGCAGCCTAGGGAACATGCAGTACCTCCATCTTAGAGGTCTTTACAGGTGAGTCAGACAAATATCTGCTGTTCCTGACAGAAAGTATTGATCGTGCTTTGGTCACAAGGATAGTCTAGATAACCTTTGAGTCATTTCAAGGCCCACAATTCTATTAAGCAGGGGGAAGAGCATATATGTGACCAGCTATTCTACTGATCTTTGAGTTTTCGGGTTTAGATCTTTCATAGAGTTAACACAGAAAGCTTTGTCCAAACTGTCCCCTTCTGTTACAGTAAATTCATACCCAGCTAAGCCTTAATATAGTAGTTACTAGAGGATACTTGCCCACAGTGTTGCCTGTAATCTATCCACCACTTCCGCATCCAAAACTATTTGCTTTGCCCCTACCCCAGGAGGCAGCCAGTCAGCTCTCACCTTGTTCCTGGCCTGTGCAGGTGTGCCAATGGGGAAGCCCAGTCGGAGAACCATGCATGGAGCTTTGGAGATGATCCGCACCACGTAAAACGAGGAAGGAGTAGGATCCTCAGAGCTAGGGAGAATGGATTAAGACAGGGCTGAAACAGCACAGATGTTGCTGCTGTGTCGTGTCAGACTAAGTGTTGAGCTCCCCAGAGCTCAACAGCCTACATAGCGTGGCAGCAACACATCAGTTCTAGCACGCAGAACCCCTCCAGCCCCCAGCTACCTTCCCCCTGGGCTGTGCCTGCAACATAGTGGCAGCAGTTCAGAATACACAGGGTTTCACATCTGCTTGTCTTGCTCTTATCCTCTCCTCCAGACATCTGCCTCTGGCCCATCCTAGCATACTGGTCTAACTGGATCTTTGGCCTGGCCATGTGCCCAAATCCCCACATGTGACTGCCTCAAAGCTACTCACCCGTGTATCAGTTTGACGTAGGAGTAGCCCTCCACCAGCACAAAGCTGCTCCAGTCCCGCAGCAAGGAGGTAAGGGCAGAGTGAGAGATGCGGCACTGGATGGTGCTGTAGCGGCCATTGTTGCCCGGTGTGTGCAGGTGCTTGGGCACAGGCCTGCAGAGTGTGGCAGATGGTCATTTTAAAACCAGTTTCTCTTCTCCTCCCCAAAGCTTAGAGAGACTTTGCTACATCCATTCCAATTCATCCTCTGACTGGCACATCAGCCTGCTTCCTGCACAGTCGCCCATATCCAAACATATCCCATGCCCGTGCCTGTCAGTGAGAGCCACACTCCCTGAGCGCACAGGGACCCTGTTCTCCAGCTTGCAGAGAGCACACTCACTCTTGTGTTGTTTCTAACTCCCTCCATGCAATACATGGCTACTATTCATGTAACTCTGCAACTAGGACCAGCCTCAGGAAAGCAATGTTTTTGGGGCAGATGTTTCCCAGCAGCAAACAAAAACTTGTGGGATAGCTTCAACTGGATGGTCCACACCCCCTGCAATCAGGAAATCCAAATCCAAGAAGGACTTGAGAAACAATTTATACTCCTGAGAACAACCTCCCTCTTGACAAAAGATGACCTCCCAACCACAGTCCCTCTCCAACAAATGAGCCTTTACCATCCACCAGGTCCAGCTAGCAGAGTCCTTGCCCTGGCCATAGACACCTGCAAAACAGCTGCAGTTGTGCAGCAGGACTGAATTGGAATGCAGTTTCCACTGTCTGGCTGGACAAACTGATGCTGTGCCTTCCCTGGCTGACCTACACCAGGCACACGAGCTCAGCCCTGCCAGTTACATACGTGTCATGCTCCAGAAGGAGAACAATACGATGCATGTGCAGCCACCTCTGCCAGAAGTTGGCATCCATGGAAAGGATAGGCTTCCAGTAGGAGGCAAACTGGGAATGGCTCGAGTCAGACCCACTGTGCTGCAGGGATAGCACCTGCGAAGGGGACAGTGTGGACTAGTAAGAAGGCAATGTTCAGCAAGAAACTGTCTGGTTCCACCCAGAAAGCACAGGAATTTCTCTAGTGGCTGAGCTGTGTAGGCCTAGAAGGCTAGCCACATCCCTGGCTTTCAATAACTGCCTCACAGAAGAATAGCTGTGTTCACATTGAAACAGGCAGTACAATGCAAGCAAAAATAAATTAGGTTTCTGAAATGACAAGTTAATTAGGAATTTAATTACTTAGTGTCAAGTAATTCAACTACAGAAGAGATGGCATATGTAATGGTGTCTTTTCTGACTAAGAGGAGGATATTTGTCTTGTGTCAGCAGAGCAATTGAACACTGAGATAACACACCTGAGAGAACACATGCAAATAGGGTACCAGCAATAGGTGGCATTGGGCAACTCCAACTTGTTTGTATGTTACCACTGTGGTTCCACCAACTATAGCAACAGTGCTGACACAGAAATAAAGTGGTTAGCCATAAGATGGGATGTTCCAGATATACTGTGGGATGTATATACATACATAGAGCAAATTTACTATGTAAACCTAAAGGTTTAAGCAATACAATTTAAAAGTTAAATTAAAGCTCCCCGACTTTGATATCTGCTAGTCTTCATCTTCTGCCAAAGCCAAAGACACTGCTAGCAAGGAACAGGTAGTATGTTAGCACTTTTGCTCAGTAAGTTTCAGCAAGTTTGAATTTCACAGTGGAAACTGTTAGCTCATAATTTTTTTGTTTCTGCTGTGCTGATGACAAATACGGCTCTTTCACCTTTGGTAAGTGCTCAGAGCAATGAGCTTATTAAATAAAAGCCATTTAGCAGATCCTATCTTCACCTAGTGTTACATCACCAGGGTACAAGGCTGCCAGCAGCAACTCCACATATGTGAAGTATCCATTGAAAAAAGCATAGCAGAAGTGTGTCAGCCTCCCCATCAGTCTCACACATCACATCACTACAAGAGAAGGCTCTGCAGCATGCTTAGGAGACTTGCTGGGGGGCTTAGAGGTGTAGCTGCAGCAATAAAGACATAGGGTGATGTCTCAGAGTGGAAAAAGCATGCGATGGGATGTTCACAGGCACTGCACTGCACCTGAACTCTGTCAATGATCAGGACAAAGAGCAACAGATGAAGACAGAGTTACAGAAGGTGTTGGCTGCTCGCTGGGACTCAGCATCTGATGCAATACAGAACAGGCAGGAGGGACAACCCGTCCCACATTAAATGGTGCAGAGGGGACATACCGGAGTGGTGGAACCTGGGGGGATGTAGAAGAGGGGCACCCCATTCTTGGTGCTCTCAGGAATGGTGAAGTGTTCTGGGACTGTGTCAAAAGACTGCAGATGAACCAACATCTGATCTGTCTGGTTGATGCTGAAAAAGAAGAGCCAGGCTCAAAAACCCGTGTTCTCCCCTTCAATACCCCAGTCACCCAGTGCCTGAACAGACAGCGCTCCCTGTGTATTGGGAGCTCATCTGCATCAACGCAGCTTTCTAAGGTAATGCTGGGACTCGATGCCTGACTGCAAAGAGCATGACAGGGAACTCAGGCATAACAGCCTAACACAAAAGATGGATGATAAAAGTTGGGAAAGAAGTGCTACGAAAGAAATCTACAGAATAGCAGGGAGCACCTGTCACCCTGGCCAGGGAATGGTTATAACCCACAGGCCCTTCAGGTCTAGGAGACATGAGGTGTTTTCTCAGTGTGACTGTGCAGCACAGCTACTGCATACGAGCCTATCGCAGCACTAGCTTTCACAGCAAGGCAGTGCTGTAGGAACACACCACCTCCATGGAATGGCCGTCTGAGAGTTAAGGTTTGCATCACAGGATCAGGACTCAGAGGAAGCAATACCTTAACCATGAGGCAATCTTACAGACTAGGTCACACACCAGTTTGAGTCTTTTCCTTGGCCAGAAGGCAAGCTTGCTGCCAGTGGTGCCTCTTCCTTGGAAGCACATCCCTTTGGGACCCTGGGTTGGGAAGGCCACCTGCATAACCCACACCTCAGCATGCCAAGGAAAGGATTCCTTGGTTACATTGGACTCAGGACTGCTACGGATGGTCCAACTCACCTCTGCAAGGTGTTCCAGAAGCGCCGGATGACTGTAGTGCGGTACAGACTGGTGATAGGTTTCCTCATGGTGCAGCTGATGTCGTGCAAGATGTCATAGCTTCCCTCCATCGTCACCTCTACCCATGTGCTGCGCTTTGATGGGTCCAGGGGCCAGGGTGTCACAGCTAAGTACTCTATCCTCATGTTATGCTTCCAAAGCAGCACTAGTTTCACCTCCAGCTGAGACCCACCTGGATGAGAGCAGAGGAATAATAACAAGTGCTTGTTTTGCAAATGTCTGAGCTTTATCTCTGACCAGGGACTTCCAAGGACACTGAGATTGCTTGATCACTACAAGGAAGACAAAGTAATCTAAAAACCGTCTGCTCTAGCTGAAGTTGTTCTCTCTCCTCTCCAACAGAGGGAGGCTTTGCTTGGCAAACAGTCCTTTAAATGTACACATACTGTCTAAACTAGAGAAGGCAATTGAAACTTGGGGGAGGTGCTGACATTTGCAATGGGCTGTCTTCTTCACAGCCTCAGCTTTGTTTCCAAGAAAACTTTTGCTTTGCATAGATGAGAAAGGCCTTTAAGCTTTCTTCAAGCTTTAAGCGCAGTCTGCAGTTAATCTATCCCACTGCAGAAACATGGGCATTTGCACATTATGGGTCCTGATCAAAAAGGAAGGTCCTTGCCACAGAAGGTGAGGACCAGTTCCTGAATTAAACTGCATGTTCTTCCTGCACAGAGAATATTTCATTTAATCTTCATGAATCTTCAAGCACCAGGAGTTTCTCACCATGCTTACCCTCTTCTCCTCAGCTGATTCCAAAGCTAATAAGAATGAATATTCACCCGTTCTTCAAACTGTACAGTTTTACCTCTTTCTTTGAGGTGGTCATTGCATCTCTAGCACAATTAACACAAATACCCAACAGCAAGCCTCACTGGACCAGAAGAGCAGAAAACTGTCAGTCCTGCTGACTGTGCATGTGTATTTGTACCAAAACAACCCAGGGAAACGCATGACTTTCTATAACAGCGCCACGCTGCTGTTTCAACTGCTCAATTATCTGTTCTTACGTCCAGCCTGCCCTATGGTTTCCCAGACCTGTAGCACTTGTGAGATGAGTGACTGGATGTGCTGGAAACCATCTGAATAGGTCACCAGCCTGGATCCTGTTTCCTGCAGAGCTGCATTTGCTGCTGTCATAGGTACACCATGCCACCCCCTTCATAGGCTGATTACATGCCTTTCTAAAGCCATCTTGCTTTTCGCTCCCATGGTCCCTACTAGGAGGCTGCCTTAGAGTATCCTTCCCCCAACAACATTTAGAAGAAAACTTCCAGCGTACATTCCCAATTCAGGCTTAGCTGTTCTTTTGCTGAAATTGTTTTTATTTTGATAAGCTTCGTTTCCAGAAAAATCGATCAGGAGTGTGCACTAGGGGGAGAAATCCTTATCCAGTTTCAGCTTTTACTGTGCAGGTTAAACCAAACCACAGTCATCAGCCTGTGACAGACTATCCATTCCCCTTAACAGTCTCAGTCCCTTCCACACAGCAAGAATTCATCTTCTCCGAACAAAGATGATCAAAGGTGTATACTATATTTCACCTGAGGCCTTATGAGGGATTTAAGGTCACTAATAGTTCTCAATTTTTTTTTGCGTTAGTATAATGCATTTGCCAGGGTTGTACCAACTGGTGTTTCCATATGAAGATTGTCTAGTTTGTCAGACAGACTAAGCAAGAATTTATAAATGGATGTCTTTCCTCTTCACACTGTTAAACTGCATCTCACTCCTACTGCTGTAGTGCTCATCCATTGCTTTCTGCACAATATTTTGGTTCTCATAACAAAGCTTTCCTACTTCATCAACAGCAAACATGATAAGTAAATTCCTACTTTTTTTTTTTTAACCTAGGTCATTAATGAAAATATTTCCTACTTCCAACTGTGTTTCCATTAGTCATCCTGGCTTTGCTCCTGCTATCCAACACAAGCAAAACTAAACACAGGCAAAACATTTGCTTAGTTTGAAGTCACATCTAAATGAATCTTTAGTCTGTTCTTATTGCTAAGCAATCAATTTCCGGTTCTTGACTTTACAGCTAATAAAAGTGTTTGCTTCTTTGATTTCCTTCATAAAGTCCAGCTCTGGTTTTTAGAAAACTCACTTTGCCTTCCCAGTTCCTAACACTGAGAACAGCCATTCTCACTGGCCAGCCTGTGCCCAGCCATTTTTGGTGCTGGACTGATTTCACAGAGGAAGATGAGGCTTCAGAAAATATCTTCCAGGTTCTCCTTCTCTCCTCAGCATACAGCTGACAAAATAGTCATTGAGAATTATTATTATTATTTTGGTTACAGACAGCAATCCTCTGCTATTTCTTTCTGGGACAATGTCAGAGGAGCTGAGTTCCATTACACCCCACGGCCCCAAGCCTTTTCAGCCAGAGCTTCTTTCCCTTCCATACTTCCCAGTCCTCCCCCTTTCACAAGCATTTCTATATTCCCAACTAACTAACTATAGTAGCTTTTTAAACACCTAAATATCTGGAATCAAATAGCGAGGGTAACCAGAGCACTTATAAATACCACAAACAACCTCTCCAGGCACTTCTGAGCACAAAGCTAACTATTTATTCTATTCTTCCTTTGGCAAAGTGAAGCAGAAAAGCGACAGTGTCAAAGTCCACAACTGCACTCTTTCCTCTTGCTGCACAGCCAGTTGGCTGCTTAACAGCCTCTAGTTGGCAAGCTTTGGCAAAAGCTTTTGGCAATCCAGGTTAATTAACTGTTCTTTGTTACACACTTCTCTACAGAATGGTCCAGACAGCCCTGATTAGCCAAGCATGCTTTTCCTTTGCAGAGGCAGTACTGGATGTCTAAATGTCTTGATCTTTTATAAATTCTACTTTAAGATGTTAGTTCAACAATTTTTCTGATCACAGCCAGCAATGCTCCAGGGCATTTAGCCTTTGCAAAGTATAAGTAACATTATCTGCTACTATTCTGAAGGCTGGCATAGAAATACACGCTGTATTTTTGATAGCTCAGACATTTCATTTTTAAATTCCTTCTAAAAGGACCTCGTGGATATACACAACCTATTTTTGGCTCAGGAAGCCCCTGAACCGCAAACAGATTGAGAATGCTCAAAGGAAAAACAAAGGAAATGAGAAAGGGGATATCTAGTATGTTTACCCTATTCTTACTCCTCCCTGTGCACCTGCCCCTAGCTATTCATCCACAAAGGCAACACCAACCCAGCACAGCCGCTGTTCTGCTCTCTGCTCTCTAACGACCAACTCAGTGTCCGGCAGCCAAAAGAAGGCAGGAAGATACCTACAGAAAAGTGCAGGGAGCATGCACCTGTGCTAGGTGATATTTCTGACATTCTTCCAGAGCCCAGAAATTTGCTGCTTTATGATATCCTGAGCCAGAGGCTGTAGCTCCATCTTTGAGCAAAAGGGTACAATGTGAATTTGTCTGACTGCTTTCTGATCGATTCACACCTGCTACCTCTTCCAGCACTTCTGTAGGGGACTTTACAATCACCAAGAGCACTTCATTATAGTTGCCAGATATAAAAAAGGCTCTTTCTCCAGTGTGATCCAAGCTGTAAGTGAGCTGGTGCATAGAAGGATAAAAGACATAATACTGAGCACAACTTGGACAGGAATTGACTTGTCAGACTGCTTCACAGACGTTCCTAGACAAGGAGAGTGCAATGGACCTAATCTGTCTGGACTTAATGGAAGCATCTCATACCACACCTAGGGATTAGTGAAAGCAACCTGCAGACATTGTGAAAAAAGCTGGAGCTGTCTCAATGGGAAACATTAGTAGATTCTTACTTTTAAGAAAAAATTTCCAAAACAAGAAATTTGGGGTATTTCTTGAAGACCAACTTTAGAAGTTATCCCATGTAATCTAACAGTTAGTAACATTTCAAACAAACAAACAAACAAAACAAACAAAAAAACTCCCCCCCAAAACCAAATCCCCAAACAAAACAACAACAAAACAAACCAACACCAACCCCCTCCCCCCAAAACTAGTTTCAGATTCATTGTTTGTAAAACGCATCAAGTCAGAAGAATTGCAATTCCCAATCATCTCACAGGAACAGTGGACTGACCATTTAGACTGAAACAATAGATTGAGATAAATTTAAGAGTACTATTATGTGAAGAGCAGCACATTTTGGGAATACTAAAAAGCAAGCAAACAAAACCAACAGCAGCAAACAAAAATGTAGGACTCATCAGCTGGAAGTAAAGGTGCATAAAAGATGCAGGCATTTCTGAGCTAACAATATAATGTAATCGTGGAGAAAGCTCATGTGATTCCTGGTCTAGCAGATACGGTATTTTACTTCAGAAGCAGGGAAGTATTAGCATTACTGAACAAGGCACTGATAAAACCACATTTACAACACTGTTATCAACTGTTTCAAGAAATACGAAACCAAACTGAAAACTAAAAAAAAAAAAAAAAAAGCTGTTAAGATAAATAAACAGAACAGAAAGCCTGTCCTTGCAAAAGGAGACTGAAACATGGGCTTGCTTAACCTGCCAAAAGGAAGGTTATATGGAGACAGGCATTCTTCCTAAATAAGTTTGTGCAATGCCAGAGGAGGATAAACTTAATTAAGGATAATAAAGTCACACAGGTCTAATTTAGTCTTAGTAAGTTTAGAAAGGAAGCTAGAGAAAGAGCAATGAAGCCTGGGACAATCTTCCAAGCAGAGCATGAAACCAACCTACATGGTCTTAAGGCAGAAAACATCACATGGCATGTTTGGAATGATTTTCAAATTATATCACAGACTTTGATTTTCCTAATATAAAACGTATTTCATGTACTAATATCCCAAAGAGGATAGTGAAGACATTGGACCACTGTGTGCTGCACACTCTTACGCTGTTTTTAATAAATCCCATTTTTCAGGGTTTCTGCTAGTCATTGCAAAGGTCAAAAGTAATTTCTTCCCTTGGTTGCAATTCATAACTTGCATTTACTTTTTTCTCATCTCCGCTTCAGTTAAGGCACTAGCCACTAGTCACAGCTGGAGATGCAAAGTTAGGTAGGGTTTACTGGCACTCCATTGGATACTCAAATCTCTTGCAATCCCCTAGTCAGTGGCTACTTCTAAAGGTGCAATAATAATTTCTAGCAAGTCAGACAACAGAAGAGGACCACTGGATGTTTTTGTGTTCCTCCAATATTGGTCATAGTTCTGACTGATCTGGCATTTTCACCAAACAATATCTTTGGTTCCCCAGTTTCCTCATTTTGAACACTGCAGTTTTGAGGCTTTAAATCTTTTGCACTAAAGGGCTCAACTTGGTGTTAATATTTTGTAGTGCATCTGACAAAAGACTAGAAAGGGACCAAAAAAAAAAAAAAGGAGAAATGCAGAGGAAAGCCCAGAAAACTCTGCAACACAAGTTATGTCACTAGTTTTCTTGCAACCGTGGGGACTCATTTCTAAGACATAGAGGGTCACAGTCCATCTGTCCCCCCACATGCACATACTTATAGCCAACACAGGATGAGACCAGCAACTGCACAACTGTGCAAACATCCTCAGCAATCCTGTACCCTGCAATTGGTCACAGAAAACAAACATAGTCACAGTTTGGGGAAAATGGCTCCTTCCTCCACAACAGCTGCACTCCACTGAGGTGGCAGAGCCTGCACTGTGCTCTGCACAGTTGAGAACAGTCCTGTCCAAGCCTCCAGGCCCCAGTACAGTGCAGTCACCTTTTGTGATGTTGACCTCACGGATGCTGTAGCCCTCGCGTAGCCGGACTGAGACAATGCTCACGAGGTCAGCATGCACCTCCTTCTCAGTGTGCTTCTTCCTCCTCATAGCCAGAGCAGGGTTGCTGCTTGCAGACACCAGGTGCTCATTGAACAGTCTGTGCTGTGACACTGCAAACAACAGAGATGGGGTTTGTGAGGGAGCAGCTCCCCCAGTCTTCATCCTACAGCAAGAGCCCTCCCAAAGTGCTTTACAAAAGCTGCCTGGAACACTCACTGGCCTGAAGAACAGTACATCCTTCAGGCACCACTTACACCTGGTTCTGCAACATAGCAAACAGGTCTGCTGGCATGGCCAAGAGGCCTGGGAGAGCGGCAGGGTGGGGTGTCAGGCCCTGCTTCCTATCTGATAGCCTTTGTGACAAGGCACGCATTAGAGTTACACATTTAGCCTAGACAGACAGGAACCCCACAGCTGTCGTAATAGTCACTCAGGAAGCTTTTGGGCTTTACCCCTTTCCTTGGAAAACCGTGAACTCCCAGGTACTTTCTAAAAGGTATCAGGATGTGGAAGCTTTAAGTTTAAACCACTAACACCTGATCTTTTTAAGATTCAACATTTCCAAATCCCAGGCCAGCTCTCTTCAAACTTTTCACTGTATGCGGCTTCTGCTGCCAAGTTACAGAAAGCACAGATGGCACCAGCACTACAGCCGGGCATGAATGGGTGTTTCCATGTTTTATCGGCAACTAACCTCTCTTGGCATACTCTCAGCCGCTAAAATACATAGCATAAGAACAACCAAGAGAGGCATTTGGGACGGTTCTCGGGGTCTAATCCTTCAATCCAAACTGCCATCTGCAAGCGTGATCAGGACAAGCTCTCCAAGATGTCCCCATCTGTGAGCTAACCAGGGTGGAGGAAAGCTTGAAAGAGAGCTTCTCACCCCCTCCAAGTTCCAACATCGAAAGCCTACCTGCAGTTTGCTGACTGAAGTCCAAAGAAAGGGGAACAGTGCAAAACTGGACATTGGTTTTCCCCAGTCCACCCAATTCCTGGAACTAGGAGGGGAGTCACAGATTGGGCTGCATGGCCCAATAGTGCCTAGAGCCTACAGGAGGCATGGAGCTCTGTGGGATCCAAGATGTTGAGCACCCTCAGGGCCCTCTGTTTCACACAGACACAAACATGCAACACTGCCCATGTGAGAAGGCAGCATCCTTGCCAAATCACACAGACTGCTGCCTTTTCCTTGCCTCCATAATACTCACAATGGCCCATAGTGGACAAGGGGGAGTATCAGCATAACCAAGCCTGGGGAGTCACCCCAATGATTGGTGCTTTAAGGCATTCATCTGCTGGAAGGAGGACATGCACACTCCTCACCACAGTAGTATTCTGGATTCAGGGACTCCCCAGTACGCAGAAAGGAGTACAGCAGAAATGCCTTGTGATACACATTCAGATCCAGGCTCAGGGGATCCAGCTCAGGGCACGTGGAGAGGTAAGCACCAAAAGTGGCCATGGCGATGAATTTCATCAGTTCCACATTGGGAACGTGGCCAAAGCTGCAATCGTATGAGTAGACACCGCCCACCTAAGGGATGGATAAAGAAGAGACCTGAGCGAGCACAGCACTGCTGAGGACATGGGAGAGGACCGGTGAAAGGCTCACACAGGCAGAGAAGTCCTCTCTTCCCCTCTGGAGGTGAACACTACTGACAGCAACTCCTCTTCCTCGCTCTGGCAGAGAGCAGCCCCCACATTCCCTGCTAACAGCAGACATACCTGTACAAAGGAGCAGGCCACAGTGCCACTGCGGAGCTGGTTGAGTAAAGTTTCACACACAGCCACATCAGGGACACTAGTCACACCATCCGTAATTATTATTATACCTGTAAAGAAGGCATTATCTCAGACCACCTTCCATCTCAACCAGCACCGCCCAGTACTTGCACCAGGGATAGAATTTAGGCAGGGCAAAAGTAAAAAGCAAAACCTTGGGATGTCTTAGAACAAAAAAAACTTGGGACTGACACCAACAGATTCCAAGGCATTCTGGAGCTGGCAAACTTCCCGACTAGGTACAGTGAAGCACTCAGCCTGGGCACAGCTCTGCACACCCTGAGTTACTCAAAGCAACAATCACGGTTGTGCTTCCTCACAAACCCTCTATTGCTGACACCTGGTGTGTGATGCAGTATTGTGCTCCTCCCCATTCCCACCACCACAACTGGCCCACAGAGTGCAGAGCAAAAGCTGCCGTTGGAATTTCATCCCTGACTGAAGGGTCCATGCACCAGCCCTTACAAAATTCATTTCAGCCTATGGCAAGAGGAATACAGCCCTCCACAAGCAGCTGGGCACCCTGAAACCCAGAGAATGAAGCCAACCTGCACTGGAGTTGGAGGGCAGGAGCTGCAGTGCTAGTATTCCCTGCCGGACCATGCTGACAAGGCCAACATCAGCAGTGACAACAGACACACCGGGCTTCCTCCCAGATGGCTCCTGCACATCACCAGCACTCTCTTGGCTCAGGGGTGATAAATCCACCTGGGAGAGGGGAAAGAAAACAAACAAACAAAATCATAATGCCACACTCTCCTAAACAGCCTTCAGTCTAGCAGCCCCATGGTACCACAGCCCTACAATACTTCATCAGACTCCACTTTTAGCTTTAATTTCCAGATGCTCTCAAAGTCCTAGTCAATTGGGCCCCTTAAAACAGCTGCGCAAAGCTGCTAGGGGTGTGGTGGAAGTGGACAACATGCTCAGAGCTTTATTATAAGTTGATTTCTACACTATGGGAAAGATGAGACACTTTGGGGTCACTCAAGCTCCTTTGTGGAGCAAAGCAGCTCTCAATTAGAGATGCTGAATACCTCTTTTTTTCCCCTTGTCATCTAGTAGAAGCAGCAACTACTCTGCATTTACTCAAGTAAAGCCCAGAAATGCAGAAGACGCTGAAACAGCTATGTCTCACCTATGAAGCACGGCAGCAGAGGGGGTAAGGAGCCTTGTAAGGACAAAGTCTAGTGTCTACACATTTAACTGTGTTCAAACAGCACTAGTTATGCAGTGCTGATATAAGCAAATGCAGGTAGGTTCTCCTGCATCTTCTATGAAAAGTATCCTCCAGGCAAAGCCTAAAATTTGTATAATTACAGTTGTGAGGAACCCACTGTGCTCATAGTCCCCTCATCACCAGAAGGCTCTGGGAGTTCAACCCTATAATAAACTATTGCTTCATTTTTACTGCTAATACAGAGAATGGGTGAGACCCTCCCCTGTAAAGCTACACAGATGACTGCGGCTTTGAAAAGAAAGTTAGAATAAACTAAACTTTTGTTCTGCACAAATGGGAGCAGTCTGTTGCTGTGAGCAAAAAACTGACTATCCAGCACTTTAATTTGCTAGATGCCTTCAATTCAGACACTTGTTGAAAGCGATACAGCTCATGTAACTTCAAAAGTTAAAAAAAAAGTTTCAGTTCCTGCCCTTCCCCTGGGGCCTCCCATCTCCACCCCACAGCTTGTGGCAGGACTCGCCAGTTCCTCAGGCCTACAAGTGCGTCTCTTTCCTCCATTTGCATGAAAGAAGTTATAGGGTAGTTTGCTATGAGAGCAATACTGCAGCAAGGAGGAATGCATACAAAGCACTGCAAAAACACCAGCTGGTCACGCTGGAAAACTATTTACTTCCTGCAAGCCTCTTTCTGTTCCAGGACTGACAGTGTTAATATTCAAAGACATAAATTTCAGGTAGAATATGAGATTTTAAGCACTTCAGATATACAACTGTGAGAAGTCACAAGTAGCCTCTTGGTCATATTATTGAGACTTTTTTTTCCTGCCTTGAGCCCAAAAACTAAAAACTAACACTAAATAAAGACTAAATAACCTCAACCAGGCCAACGATGCCTTTGACTGTGAGAAGAATCATAGATATGATTCTGACTGCAGATCAGCATGGCAATACTCCAATGTAAACTTTACATTCCGTGTTTCCAAGATCAGGAGAGATGATCTTGATGAGAAATTCATAGATACCTTGAATCCCTACAAAGTTGCACTTTTACTTTCCTCCTAAGCTGTATTTTATAGTGCTATCATTAACTTGCTGATACCTATATCCTTGGCTACTAAACAGCTTCGACCACAGATTTCAAGGAGTATTAGAAACTGCACCAGCTGTGTATTCAGTTTCATGGTCAGTTTTTGTGGTAAGAAGGAAGTATTTTCATTCAAGATTGTAAAAGGGACCAAGGGCATACTCGCAGCTATTTATCAACTAACAATAGGAGTGTAATCACCTCTCCCACTATTTTCTTCAGAGAGAAAGCACATCCTAATGTCTGTCCCACAAAGTCAAAAAAGTCAAGCTGCTTTACTGCACTTTATTCAGGCACTTTATTGCAATAATCTTGGTAACTGCTTTCATCAGTGCTTCTCCTAAACACTTACTGGTTCTGCTTTCCTCAGTGTTCATTTCTCATTGCTGGATCCCACAAAGCTCTCTTCCAAACTCCTTAACTGTTCCTTCTCCATACCTACACCACTGTTCCTCTTGTTGCCACTCCACCCAAGAAGCCTCACAGTGCATATCTCCTGTGATTCAAGAAACCCCAACCACCTCTGCCCTCCTTACCTGAGGTTTGGGTTCATACTGTTGCTGGAGCATCTCTGCCACCTTGTTCTCAAAAGCACATAGCTGCGTGTAAACTTGGTGCAGAAAGGCTTCTCGCTTTGTCTCATCCAGCTGACAGCCCTGGAATAGTACCTGGCCCAAGAACACACATGTCAATCATCAAATTAGGGTTTTATAGCACCAGCCCCCACAATGGTACATGGGAACGCAGTTCAGTGTGGCAAAGTTCAGATGTGTCCCTGACAAAGTATAGGTACAGCACAGGCTTCTTGTCACTATTCCTGCCTGGGGCCAACTGCCAGTGTGCAGTGGTGTTTTGTGGCATCTGCAGTGCCCTCTGCAGCAGATGCTCACATCTCTCTCTGGGAAATCTCCCTTTTGGGCAACAAATTTCTACTTCTTTTGCCTTCTTCTAGAATAAGCAGTAGTCAGGAAAAATTAATGTGAGATCCTTGTTAGAAGGCATTAAGTCTTGTCTGACATTTCTAAGGAAGACCTGTTTGCTCTAATCTAACCCACCTACTGAAGGATCCAATTATCTTCCAGGAAGTGGCTGGATAAAAGAAAAATAAGTTGAAATAATAGAAAGAAAAAGATCGGACATTACAGAAGTGGCTGAGTGATGTGACAGAAGGAGCCTGCCACCAAAGAAACTCCCCAAGCTGACAGGCACGATGCTCGTATTTACAGCACCATTGTACAGGCAATCTCTGCCAAAACTAGGTATAACAGAACAAGGAGGCAAAGAGGATACAATGAGTAGACAAAGAACTCAACAGACAGCTGGGACCTTGCATGTGATCCACATTCCCTCAACCTCTGATGGACAACACCTCATAGCAACTCGGTAAAAGTAAACAATTACAGTATAGATAGGTTTTCTTGGATGAGTGATACACCAATATATCTTTTCCACCATAAAAGGAACATACAGCTTCTTCACTTGTGCCCAGAGATTACAGTTACTGGACACATACAAGAAACGGGTCTTTCGAGAGATCCAGAGAAGAAAACCGTAGCAACTTCACAGTGCTCAATTTAGAGTAAATAGGGGAGATACTGAAGCAAAGCATGACGACGTCTGGAGAAGAGCTGGACAAGATGACACACAAAAATATCACTGGCAAACTGGAAAACTCCTGCTAAGCTTACTTTGGTAGTACTTAAGAAAAGACTAAAGCAAGAGCCCTTTGAGAGAGTGTTTTTCAAGCACTTTACAGACCTTTAAAGCCTGCAGACTGCCCAGAAGACTTGAGTAGAGGGTGCACCAGGAGAGAGAGTGGGAGGGAGCAAGTATAGACTTACACGCTTGTCCTATTGCCACCCACTTTCCCTGGTTTTAGCAGAGGAATGAAACACTCCATCAGAAATGTGAAAATACTGTGAGGTGGAAGGAAGCAGTACAAGAAGGATAAAGCTCAAAAACCCCTACAGGCACCGTAAACCAGACTTCAATTTATTAAACAGACCTGCCCTGGCTCAAGTAAGTGTGAGACTACTGGGGCCTGCTGCTCTCTCCACCAAGGAGAAACACATTCATACCAATGCAAAAAGAGAGCAAGGTTTGTAAGAAGAGGAAATTATCATTGAATAAACTACTGCTACACAGTTGGAGCAGGCAGACAAGCTTTTAGGCATGCCACCTCTTCTTGAATGCTTCAAACTAATTATAACAGACCAAAAAGAATTAGTCAACAGAAATTTAAAAAATAACAACAGCAACAAACATGCAGTAAACAGGAGGGAAAGCTTCACTATGGTCTAACTCTGAGAAGGTGCCTGCTGGCAGCGTTCTCTGATGGGCCCTGCTCCTGCATAAGAAACATCTGCTTCCTCCCAGAAAACAGAAGTTGCTCACCTACACTTCCCCATCGCACCAGGCTGCACATTTTAATTAATCAAGTCCACAACATCCCAGTTAACAGAGCCCAGCTAATAGATGTGCCCACTTTCCTCTGGGTTCACAGGAAACCAATAGAGCAAGCTGCTCAAGCACTGAGATGTGCCAAGAGCCAGGCCAAGTTTTACCTGATGGGACTGCAGGCCAATGATAGAGGAGTACGCCTGGATGGTGACAAAGATCTCTGGCTGATAAATAATGTCCGAACCAGGGATACGGAAGGGTCTTAACAATCCCACCAAGCATCGGGAAAGGGCATGAAACACTTCATCAAAGATGATCTCCCCTGTTGAGTCATCCTACAGAAACAGAGAAATGAAACAGCTTTTGCATCTTCCAGGACTTTCGATCTCATTTCTGGTTGCCCCACCACACAGAGCCAACAACAAACCTTCTGCAACAGCAGCTGCATCAAAACAACAGCTCCCTGCAAGCAAAGGCCACACACACAGCATTCAGGAAAGAAATGGGATCTGCCATTAGGCTGCCTCCCCAGGAGCATCACATGCAAGACCTCTGCAGAAGCGCAGACTAAAAGAGAGGAATAAATCTTCTCGGCTATGAGAAACAAGCCCAGCCTTTTAGGACAGAACACCTCAACGAGTCAGTTCCTGCACTTACCACAATGCCTGTGGAAGGGCTCAGATCAAGTTCAATCACAAACCGGTACTGGCGGGCCAGGAAGGTGACCCGTGTAGAGGGCACGAGGAGATAGGGCCTGGGCCGGACGGGCTCGTCTGGCTGCCACCCATTAGGCAAGATGCTGAGAACATCAAGTTCATTTTCTGACTTCACCTATGTGAAAAGGCAAACGATAAGCAAGAAAACAACATACCGAGCCAAAGGAAGGACGAGAAAAGAGAACAGAGTCAAACTCTCCTCTGCTTATGAGAAGCTGCAGAGCCAGCTCGCCACTTCAGGGTGCGGGGACACCGTGCACCCACCCACGCACCCTCGCCTCCCTGCCTCCCCACGGCACCCGCTCACCAGCTCCGGCTCAGGCACAGCCCAGATGACCTGATGGAGCCGGCTGAGGACCCAGGCGAGGCGCACGTTGCGGGAGATGCGGTAGTCCTTCTTCATCAGCAGGAAGACGTGCCCGGCCTCCTCCACCTGCAGAGCACAGCAGCCCCGGTCACCCCCGAGGAGGACAGGGACCGGGCACCGCAGTGGCTCCAGCCCCTCCTCAGCAGCCCCCAGCCCCGCTCACCTCCGCCTCAGGCCTCTCGGCGGCCGCCATGTCCGGCCTGGCGGCAGCGGCCCCGCCTCGCGCCCCCTGACCTTCGCCCCGCCGCGCTTCCGGTGAGGCGCGGGCCTGACCCGGAAGTGGGGAGCTCCCGTAGCAACCGGGCGGCGCCGCCATGCAGGTGAGGGGCCTTGGGGGCGAGGTAGCGGCTGCGGCCGGGCCGGGCCGGGCCGGGNCGGAGCGCGGGCGGTGACTTGAGCCGCGCCGGCACCGAGGCGGCGGCCGGGGCCGGCCCTGCGGGAAGGGCGAGAACCTTGGCCCGGCCCAGAAGCCGAGGCCCCCATGAAGTGGTGAGAGCAGACCCAGCCAAGGGGCGTTCCTGCGTGAAGTGCTGCTAGAGCGGCCGGGTGTTTGCTGGTTTAAGTGAATTTTCGTTGATCTGGGCGCTTCTTGAAGTGCTGTGGGGTTGTTAGCGCCCACGATGCCCGATTGCCGAGAGTCACAGAGGTAATGACAGGGCAGCAGCAGTGAAGAACCAGCTCCTGTGGTTTGTCTGAAACTGGTACCTGCTGGTTTTGCGTGAACTCCTAGTGGGCATGCAAGAAAAGAAAGCAAAAATGGACTGCCGGCAATTCTTTGTTTATAGGTGTTTGTTACAGTCTCTCTCCTCTCTTCAGCCACTGGTGCATACCAGTCTCTTTTCTGCTTTTAATTGCTGCATCTATGGAAACTGGTGAATATTCTTGCTGAATCATCCTTGTTGCCCTCATTTGTACATAGTCCTACTATGTCTCTGTGAGGTGGAGAGACAAGAGCAACGCCCGATATTCAAGATACAAATGAGGCATGTACTTATACAATGGCATAATAATGTTTAGTTTTCCATTGCTTTCCTAATAAATCTTGTTATCACTTCTACTTCCTTGATTGCTTCTTGAACCTTGGGCTGATGTTTTCATGGGTTACCCTCAGATAATCCCTACATCTTGTTTCTGAGTGCTAACATTATCAGCTCAGAGAACGTCATTGTGTGCATAAAGTCAGGGTTGTTGTTTTTTTCCTTTGTTTTGCCACGTGTATTGCTTTACATTTACCTACTCTGAATTTCACCTTTACCTCCCAGTCGCTCCATATCACGAGGTCCTTCAGCAACCCCTCCCATAAGCCCTATCTTTGCTATCTTGGGACAATTCAGTATTGTTAACAAACTCCCTGAAGCGCTGCTAGAATATATCTTAAGTCTGCCAGAGGTAGAGCATTTCTTGGAAACACTGGTCTTACTGCACACATGCTTCGCAGTGCTTACATCTGCCTCCAGCTCCTAATGGCTGCGGAGAGAACCTACAAAAAGAGGAGGCTAGGATTGCACTGCTGCCGCAAGAGCGGTGCGTGTGCAATGCGGTTTCATTCACCCTCTTGAAGGATTTTTGGCTAAGCACAGGTGATGGGGCCAGATAAATTGTCTTGGATGTGCGTGCCTGGCAACTCTACAGTAAAACACTGGCTACCGGCCCAACTCGTAGTGCAGTCAGTGGTTAATTTGCTTGCACAAACAGTGCACACAAGCAGTTGTAGACTCATTTCTTAATTGCACAGGAACTGAGTAGTCCCATCATAAGATGGAGGAGAGTTGTAGTGCTGTAGTCGTGAGGTGTAACACCCCCAAGTCTGCTCCATGAATCTACCGCATGGACTGGGAGTGGATTTTAACAAAGTTGACTCAGCTGTTTCTTCTAAGATGCTTAAATGAAGTCATCTGATCAGCAGTTTCTAAACAAAGCCTTTATAGTCTTGTCAGACTATAAATTAAATAGAATAATTTCGTGTTCTCATGGACATGGAAGATACCTGATAGTCTCTCCTGTGAAGCTCATACTAGTCCAGTTTGTTTAAACAGAACAACAACAAACCCAATAGCAAGCATGCGAGCGGCCTGAGTCACCCCATCTGCTTTCTCAATCAGCATTCCCTTTCTATTATTTGATTGCTTTGTCCCACCCTCCTCATGGATTATCTTCGTACAGTCCTTGACTTACATTAGCAGTTCATTAGAGCTGGGGCTTTAATTATATTTTGTGCAATTCTGTTGTGTAAGTAAGAATAGATAAGGTTCGAGAGAGAGTTTTTGCAAGAGTCAAAGATATGCCTTGGTATCTGTGGCAAGAGATCCTCTGTCCTGATACTTTGTCTGTCACCAGACACCCCCTCACCCAGGGACATTAGTGGAAAAGGTTATTTAAGCAGTGTAGTCCAGAGAGAAAGGCAGGCGGTGATCTTTGCATGCGTCCAGATATGTATGGTTTGTCGCTGCAGTGCTTCCCACAGCTGGTGAGGGACAAGTAAAATAGGAATTCCCTTTTTTTTTTTTTTTAGCAGGTGGAAGTGGCACTTGGGCAGAAAGAAAGTGAAAAATGAGGTTAAGAGTAGAAACTGGAGTCTTTAGGTCACAGACCTGATACTTGTTTTGCAAATGGTTGTGCTAAGTGAAGACATCAACTGTGCCTATGTCTGCTCTCAGAAAGGGTTCAGAGAATACTAATCTACTTTGAGCTGGGTTAGCATAAATAGCTCACAAAAGTAGTGTGAGTTAACTTTGATGACTTTGCCTGATGTGGTAAAAAAGCAGAGGTAAGCAATAAAGTCTTCACTACTCTCATCTAGATCTTAAAAAGGACAGCTAGCCAGGGGTTGGCTCAGGTACTAGTCTCTGGCCTAAAGTGTTCTTTCCAAGGAGACAAGGTCAGTGTGAAAATACAGGATTTTTATCTCCAGGGTCTCTGTTTCCTTCCCCTGAAAAGGAGTCTCTCTGTAGGTGAGACTGGACTATGGATGCATGTGTGTGGATCCCTGTGGTCCTTGGAAAGGTGTTAAGCTTTGTCCTTATCCCTGTCTTTCCTGCCTTTTTTTAGAGAGAGGAGAAGCAGCTGGAGCTGACCCTAGAGGCACTCATCAGCCAGGTGGCTGACCTGAAGAACTCATTGGTCAGTTTTATCTACAAGCTGGAGAATGAGTACGACCGACTCACATGGTAAGGTGCCTCATGGAGATGGGGCACTGTTGATCACTGCTGAAGCTCTTCCAGACTCTGCTCAAAGGACCACAAAGTATAATTATAATTAATAAATNGTAGGCTTAAATTTGCTTTTCATGCTTTTACTGGAGGAACCACTAAACATCTTCCACCAGAAAAACAGTTGAAATCCATTTGTTCCACACTATGCAGTAATAGTCACGCCAACACCCTTGAACCTAGGTACTTTGTGGGAGCTAGTGTAGTTGCTTGCATCTGCAGTGACTGGAGACTCCTTGGACAAAATACCTTAGAGACCTACATATGCTGTGAAATGAGCAATCATTCTTTCTGCATTTCTTGACCTTTTTGGCTTTCTCTGGCTCTGAAATAAATTGAGTTCTTATGCTTGTGTTTTGCTGGTTCAGCATGTTTTACCAGACAGTTTGAGAGACTTGCAAGGTGGCATTCTCTTCCTGATGGAGCATAAGGATGATATATCTACAGATTAATAAACTATACAGTATCTTAGTGTATGCCACTGCAGCAAAGCATCACAGGCGGTTAGCATTTATAGTTAATGTTGCAGAAGGGAAGAGAGTTGATGAATTCTCCAGAGAGCAAGCTGAAGGGGACCTCCTTGACAAGATTATCAGTTATTTTGCTTCATTATCCCCTAGTCTGAATAACCAAGGTATTAATACTGTCTCTCCTGGCTGTACTGCTTAGGAGTTAAATTGTGTCTCAGACCTTGCTTTAGAATTTTACTGGGAGAGTTATTGATAAGAAAAGCATTGCTTCTGTGTATGTTACTGAAATCCCAAACAACTGCTGTTTCCAGTGGTACTTGTAATGTCCCTGGGCTATTTGTCCACACCTGCACATTCAGCCCTCGATTTTACTCCTTACTGTCTGGAGTAGACTGATTGGAGGAATAATAACGTTATTTCCTCACTTCCCAGACATTTGAATGAGGAACAGATAAAAGCCATCTGTGGTATCTGTTTGCATGTTCTGTCTTCTCTATTTGCTTTCCCAGGCCTTCAGTTCTGGACAGCTTTGCATTGCTCTCAGGACAGCTGAACACTTTAAATAAAGTGCTAAAGCATGAGAAGACCCCACTATTGCGAAACCAGGTTATCATACCCTTAGTGCTGTCTCCAGACCGTGATGAGGAGATCATGGTAAGAAACTTTCCAATGAGTGTTGAACCTGGAGTATCACAATCTGCTTGTGTACCAGCTTCAGTTTGCTATTCCTTGTGCCTGGTGTTCCTCAGCTCTGGGTGTACAGAAAGAAAAGGTGATGCGTACTGCCTTGGAGCTGCTTTGCTCAGGGGCTTTCACCTGCAAACACTTGCTCTGGATATGCTTTACAGGATATACTCTTCATAAATATATTATTTTCATAGAGTCAGGGACAAAGGAGATAGTGTCTTGCTGTGTAACTGGAAGGCCTTGCCATCTCCTGATTTTCTCTGCCGTAGCTGTGCAGTTTCTGTTAGACATCTGCATCTATACTTGCACTGATTGTTATTTGACCAACATGGGCTGTATTGCAGAACCTATGGCAAGCACTGGCAATATTTATTCTCTGCTTCAGTAAGAAAACATTTCAACTCATCATGGCCATGCTGGCAGGCAGCAGATGGGATTGCAGACCCCCGTGGGTTGCTCTGACCAAACAGACACAGTGCAAATTCCTAGGCAAATGGTTGAAACTTCCTAATGCTTCCCAGGTCAAGGTTTCCACACAGCATGCTAGTAGCCTTGTTCCAGTACCATGGCCTGTGCTCTGGTCTTGAGCTGTCTGGGTGCTTGGCTGGAGGAGGAGGCCCTGAGTGTGGCTTGTCTGACTGTTGCAGCGGCAGACAGAGGGGCGCGTGCCAGTGTTCAGCCATGAGGTAGTGCCTGACCATCTTCGAACTAAACCTGACCCTGAGGTGGAGGAACAGGAGAAGCAACTGATCACAGATGCAGCTCGAATTAGCCCTGATGTAGCACAGGTAGGTGAAGAAGAGTTTGATACTTCTGCCTCTTAGCCCTAGGGCACAAGATGCTCTTTAACTCTGTTTCCTTCGCTCTTCTGCCCAACAGTTTTCTATTTTGCTATGCCCTTTTCTGCCTGAGATTTCTCCAGATGACCCTACCTGAAGTTTGGGTTCCTCCAGTCTCACAAAACAAGGGTGTCCAGCCCACTGCCTGCTCACAAGAGGTGCCACCAGACCAGTCAGAGAAAGGCAAAGGCTCTGCCACCCCCATAGTCCCATCCTGCATGTATTGGAACTGGGCTCTCCAGGCTTTGCTAACGAAATGTTTATATTTGGTTACACAGACTCTAGGAAGAGAAATATTGTTCATTTACCTTGCTGACTTGTACTGCATTGGAAGTGTCCTGGTGGTTACTGATGGTTTTCATTTTGCAGAAACAGATCCAAAGCCTGAATAAAATGTGCTCAAATCTGCTGGAGAAAATCAGTAAGGAGGAGCGTGAATCTGAAAGTGGAGGTATGTCACTGAGGTGGAAGTGGGGTACAGGATCCAAGCAGCAAGCTTGATTGAGCAGTGGCAAAATAGGTAAAGCAGAGAGCCTAAAGCATGGGAAATGCAGATAAGCAGCACACACAAAAGCATTCAGGAACATGCAGGGCTGGCTGTCCTGGAGGCCCCTTTTTGGAAAGGGGTCTTGTGGGTGCATGGAAAGGAGTAGAAAGTTATGTGAAATAGAAAGGAGGGGAAGTTGTAGATGCATATCTCAGTGACTCCCCCAAACTACCATTTTTTTCTTGGAATGTTGGATACATGTAGAAGTGCATTCTTTGCAAAGTGGCAATTAGAAAGTCGATGATGTGGGGATATGAGGGGAGGCTGCTGAAGGCAGTTCTTTTGCTTAATAACGGCCTGCAGGTCTCTGCCATGTTATTTCTGCCTTCACATACAGAGAGAAATGATAGCACTCTCACAGAGATGTGCATGATTAGTCCTGTGTTGCTGAATCCAAAATTTTCTAAGCAAGTAGCTCAGAGCTCTCCATAGGAAAGGGTCACTGAGGGCAATATGAGACTCACTGTCACAGCCCAAAGAAATATATTTGTGGAAAACAGAACTTAGGAATGTCATGGGACGCTTACACCATGCTGCTGATGAGCCTCAGAACAGGGATGTTGCCATTGATTATTTCAAACTTAATGCTCGTTACCTGCCATAGGATTCAGTATGGAAAAGCCTTTAGTGGGGACATTCTCATGCGCATGGAGGAGTTGGCTTCTCTGCACCCCTTTCCTGAGCAGCATATGCCCAGTTCTCAGAGGAGAAGCTCTTGGAACACCACTGTCCCTGGATTTTGCAGCTTTTTCGACACTGCTGAGACTCTTGTCATACAACTTGTTAGAAGCTGATCTCTATTACATATAGCAAACTATCAGAAAAGTAAATTCATGACCAGCTATGCTAATTTTTGGAATCAATTGCCAGAATGCCAAAATCTTTTCCTTTTTTCTAAAGGATTACGACAGAACAAGCAGACTTTCAACCCTGCAGATACCAATGCACTGGTAGCAGCTGTAGCCTTTGGGAAAGGATTGTCAAACCGGCGCCCCCCTGGCTCTGGAGGATCTGTCCAGTCAGGTCAACCAGGAGCTGGTGCCATCATTGCAGGGGCTTCAGGCATGCAGCAGGTCCCAATGTCAGGTGCACCAGCTCAGCAACAGCCAATGCTGGCAGGAGTGCAGATGGCACAAGCAGGACAGCCAGGTAAATATGTTGCATATCTAAGAGTGATTGAAAAGATGGGAGCAAGAAAGATAAATGAAGATGCAGAGATCCTTCCCCAGTCACTTTTTAAATGTAACTGAATAAGAGGGTCCTTTCTGGTCTTAATAACTTAAGTCAGGTTATAACAGTGGAGGAATACCTGCTTAAAATTGGCTCAGAGGTTGAAGTAGATCCAAGCTATCTAGCTTCAGCTTCTTAACTCACACTGCAATACCTGTTTAATAACAGAGTTAGTGAACATAGGGTTCACTATGGAGGGAGATCACACTGTGGTTTTGTAGGGATCTATGCTGGGGGTTTTGCTGTCAAACTTGGTTTGGGGGTAGGGAGTAAAGTGGAAAAGTTTGATGAGTTATTTGAGGTAGGAAAAAAAAGCTGCCTGTAAAGAGCCACAGAAGGATTTCATATACAAAGTGACTTCATTTAATTATACTAGATTACATTTGTGTTAAATATAAAGTGAAACAAATAAGCAAAAGCAATTTGACTCTACGTGTGCAGTACATAGACTCTAACCTAGTTACATGTATTTGGGAAATGAATACCTGATATTATAGTTCTGTAAAGACATTAACTGGATGTTCGGGTGGGGCCAAAAATGCAAACTGAACGTAAGGAATTACTAGAAAAGGAACAGAGAAACAGAGAATATCATTAGGCCATTGTATAAATCCATTAGGCACCCACATCTACAATATTATGTGCAGTTCTGATCTCTGCAAAAAAAGTTATAGTAGAATTGGAACGGCTCAGGGAAGGGTGACAAAATGGTCAAAGGTTTGGAGTGGCTTTCATTGGAAGGAAGACTTCAGAAAGTTACGGTAGTTCATCCTGGGGATAGCTACTGAAGATAGCTTGGGGGTAGGAGGAAGAAAGTATGGAAGCCTATAAAATCCCAAATTGTATAGAGGAAGTGAATGGGGAATGATTGTTCTCAGTTTCCCATGTTACAGAGGGATCAATGAAAGCGCACCACTGAAAATACTAGTTCATAGGTTCAGAACAAAAGGGAGACACGTTGCCAAAGTATGTGGTAGGTACATAAAGTTTATATGGAATGGAAAAGTAAATTTCTGGATGAAAAATCAGTCAATAGCTAATAAACCTGATGACACCATCGCTGACTCAAAGTCCCTGAGCTACAATATGTTGGAAGCCAAGGGAGTATTCTGCAGAAGTATCACTGCAGGCTTGCCCTGTTCTGGTATTCCTCCATAAATGCCCTCTGCTAGATTCTGTCAGAAATGGGTTTGGCTTGGGGGACCTGCAGGCCTAACCCTGTATTGTCATTCTTATATTCACGTTAATGGAGATTTTGGATATCGGATATTCTAATTGGTGTTTTCTTGCCTGCATAATGACTGTGTTGTTCAGAAACGAACTTGAGCAATGATATTAATCCTAAGTTAATTATGTATTTATGTAAGACTTAGAAAGTAATTTCCACTGTGATTTGGAAACAAAGAAGGCTCCTGTGATTTCTGGCTGCATACCCAAAAACACTGTCTCCAGGATGCGAAGACATCACATCTTATACAGCTTCTGTACACCAAGCTGTGTGTGCTGGTAACAAGAGCACTTGTCCAGCCTGTGTTACCAGGAAGTTCCCTTTTGATAATAGCAGCTGTACTGTTTGGCCAAAGGTCAATCCCCTTATCCTGGTCCTGATAGTGGTCCGTAGTGGAGGCTGAAAGAGTATGAGAACAAAGCATATCCTGACAGACACCTCCAGCAGTTGTAGTTTAGGGATATTTTAAGCTAGAGTTTGGTTTGAGACCAGTGGGTGTAAGAGCCATCAATTTCTGCAGTTCCTTTCTGAATTACAATTTTGACTCCTACAAGGCTTGTGGCAATATGCAGTAATGCTGTGGGACATGTTTTGCTTAAAAGAGTTTCCTTTTTTTATGTTTAAATCTTTTATCTGATAATTTCATTGGATGTTTCCTCTTTACCTGTGTTGCAAAAAACAGTGAATAATCCTTCCTCAGTTACCGTCTCCATATTAGTTTTCATTTTTTGGAAGTCTGTCTTGTCGTCTTCCCTGTGTCCATCTTTTTTTTTTTTCCCCTGCTAGTGAGTCCTAATCTGTTTAATATGTCTTTGTGTTAAAATTTTGATATATCTTGGACAATTCTTGTTACTCTTCCCTGCACCTCTTATATATGATTTCAAGACTGGGAAGATCAGAACCGCTCACAGTATTCCAGACGTGGGTGAACCATACAGTCCTGCTCACTATTCCTTTTGGAGTAATGTCTAAAAGTACTTGTCTGCTGATTGTTAGCAAGCACTGAAGTGATGTCAGATTACCTGCCAGCTCATTGCAAGCGATGATCCACTTTGGATGTGTTTGAGAAAGGTTAATAATTTTTATTCTATGAGCTAGTTTTTCATCAATTTTTTTCTTGTCCTGCTGCACTACAGTTTAAATTCTCAGAAGTTAATCTTTGTTAATCTTTTTTTTTTCTGTTCTCATTTGAGCACACATTCCACTTTCTGAAGGGGTGTTCTTTGAACATCCCTCCACGCTGCTCTTTAATTGCTGCCTTTTTATTTTTCTGATTGTCTTAGTTTTGTCTAGCACTGTACACTTGTCCTAAGCTGCTAGTATGATGTCTTTGAACACACTCTCATGTGTGATTGGTATCAGCAAAGAGTAATAATGCCCAAGAGGTGGATGTGATTAAGAAAATTAAGAGATCTGAGAAAGGTTTAATAACACAAATATATGCCCTGACTATAAATAATGCCATTTGGAAGGGGATACAGCCTGTTGCGTTTGCCTCTCTGAAATGAAGTGGTGATCAGTTCGGCTTCTCATGTCAGGGCTGTTGGTAGCAACTTCTTTGAGACTGAACAAGTCCCACACTCCTGTAGAAGCCTCCTGACAAAAAGAAAGGCTTGTTTAAGGTGGAGCAAGGATAGAATTGGCACGGGGACATGGGACCAGACGGGAAACGTCAAGGAGATTTCTCAACAGAGAAAAGTGCTGATTTGTAGGAGAGAATGATTGTATTAGGACAGAATTTGAAAGAGGCTATAGCTAATAAGCGTGATGTGTTGCCTGGAGTGGAAAAGGAAAAGCTTGGACAGGACTGTGCTCCTTGCATGCTCCTGAGCAAATATCGTTTCTTATAGCTGATTTTGCACTGCTCTTTCTTTTTTCTTTTTCATTTTTTCTCTCTCCAGGAAAGATGCCGAGTGGCATAAAAACAAACATCAAATCTGCCTCAATGCATCCCTATCAGAGATGAGCCAACATGAAACAGACCCAGGGAACAGCAGTTACCAGTATTCTTCCTGCTGCAGCCACCACACCTGGATTCCTTTTAGGACTTCTTTGTTCCTTCACATACCCATACACCATATCCACAGAGCCGGGAGTTATGAGACCCTTCCCTGGGTTTTATTTAGTGCTGGTTGGCTTGTGTGGAGTTGCTAGGGGCCATGTCTCTCTCCTGGAGACAGGTACTCTGCTCAGCCACAAGCCAGTTCGCTTGTGGTAGCAATCCCGTTTTCTTCAGGTCTGGCCTGGAGTGCACCTACCCTTTCTTGATGCGGAACATGAAGAGCTGCATGGATCACTCTGCTTGTTTCTGTGTGTTGATTCAAGATGTTCTACTCCCTGTTGTTGAATAAAGACCTTGTTCTGCACACTGTGAGACACTGGTGTCCATCTCTTGGGTCACAAGGAATCTCATTTCCCTTTGGGTGATGCTATAGAGCAGCTCCAATCTGAAATACACAAGGAATGTTGGAGGCTGAGTGCTGGAGCTGCAGGCTTGTGTGTAAAGAGCTGTTATAAAGTGAGTCAGCAGAGTACAAACGTAAGTAGTAAACATATTGTTCATTGTAAACCCATTACGACTATTCCCCAGAAAGCAAAATACTGGCAATGACTATTACAAGACCCACAGCAAGAAGGCAGCATTTCAGGAACAGAAGCACAGAGCTTTTGCATTCTGATGCTGCTGCAAATCCCAGCTGGATCCGATTTCACTTCTATAGTTCCCTGCTTCTGCATTCCTATGAAGTTTCTAAGCTACCTTGTAGAGTAATTCTTTGCTTCAGAGAGGTCCCTCATTCTGCTCAGGACTTCAGCACTTCTGAATTAGCCATGCCATGAGATCGAGCTATCCCTCTTTGGAACTGGACATCATGACGCCATCCTTGTTCTACTTTCTGCCCTTAAGCTGCAACATATAATCCACCTAACAGAAGATTCCTCTTGAATAAAGGGTGGGGACACATGTCCACAGAGCATGTTAGTACGTACTAACTGTCCAACAGAGAACCATCTTGCCTCTTGCTGCTCTTGCCTGGACTTCCCTTTTGACTTGTGGTGAAAGCTGGCGCTGTATTTTACTCAATAGCATCTGTCAGCAATCTTAAGGGTGAAGAAATCTCCTCTCAGCAGATAGAGCCTGCAGCTGCTCCTGCACTGCTTGCCACTGAGCTAATCCGATCCAGCTTATCTGTGGAGTCTGTGGGCTGTTCTCCCAAAACGAAACCTTCCGCAAAACTGTGACAAGGGCAGCTTCAACCTGTTTTGATGTGCAGCCCCTGGGTCCAGTGGAGTTGTGGACCCTATAGTAAGTTAAAACCTGTTCTTCATAGAGATGCTTTGCCGAGTTATTCTTTGTGGCTGCTTGGAAGTAGTCCTGTATTATTGAGGTTCTGCAAATGGTGGCTTGAAAAGCACTGAGCTGGGAAGTAGAAAGTTCAACTGGAGGCAAAGCAGCTCCATTACGAATGAGCCCAGCTACATGTCCGATGGGCTTGCATTTCGCTCCTAACGAGCGCAGTGCTCCCTGTTCTCTCATGAGCCACTGACTGCTGCAGGGAGCTGGTGCGAAGGCAGGGGCGTGCTGCTGGCTCCGGTGCGAGGGTTTTGGGCAATGCTGGGAGCTGGATGACGGGCTGTGCCCTGTGAGGGGCTGAGCGCTGCAGGGATGGTTGTTCCCTCCTCTAGCTCACGCCCCTGTTTTGGCTGGGAAGGAAGGCAGAAAAATGTCAGAGGAACTTGTGCCAGATCCGTGGTGCTCGTGGTCATATAGAGAGCCTCAGCTCTGGGATGTTGCTTCGCTTTGTCCCCCAGACTGGCTTCCCTTATAAAGCTAAAACATTTCAGGGCTGGGGCAGCCTGGGACACAGGCAGAGCGTGGCTGCCTGCCACCCACGCTAACCTGACTCTCCCAAAAACGCCTCCAGTGGGGCAGGCCAGACCTTTCACACACTTGGACAGGAGGAAGGGAAACACAGGCAGGGTTTTTTTCCATAGATTATAGAGCTGGGGAGGCCGGCAAGCTCGCCAGCGTAACTTCCTGTATGACACAGCCTGCCCTGAATTAGTTCTTGTGTAAATTGTAGTTAGGAAAACGGTTGATCCTGAACTGATACGACTCTGCAGTGGCTGGTAGGTTGTTGCAAAGGTTAATTTTCTTTACTTCTTGCACCTTGTGTTGAGGCTGCATTTCTTTATTTCCTTTCAAGCTGCTGGATCTTCTCGGTCAGGAAGCGAGCCCCCAAGTTGTTAGTCCCATGGAGAGGAGTCTGAATATTATGATCAAGCTTTCCTGATCCTTTTTTACGACAAACTGAACTGATGGGGGTCCCAGAGCCTTCTGCTTTAAGGCTTATTTTCTGTTTTCTTGCCTTTGGCTCTCGTCCAAATCTTCGTATGCATTCGTGTCCTCTGGGACACAGGGCTAGGACACGCTATTCTAGTTGTGGGAATGGGAATTTCAGACGCAGACTTTAACCCCTCATCCAGTCGCTGACAGCGCTCGAATGTTTAAGCAGGGAACAGGAACAGGCCTTTTACCCATAAAGTCACGCTGGAAATTCATGGTCCACTGACTGTCACTGTGGCCTGTAAGTCCAGCGGTGATTCACCATTCCCAGTGTGCTGTTTCAGAGTAAAAGCACAGCCCTGCAGGGCCAGGGCCCAGCTCGGTGTGTGCCCCACTGCGGCAGCAGCCCGAGCAGGTGCTCAGGGACGGTGCTCTCCCCACAAGCACGGGGACATGCTGCACGCTGAGCCCTTGGGGCTTTTTCTCCTGCCTTGTCCGCTCACTTTGTGAACCTGTCTCTTCCTAGTAGGATAATTTTGGCAGGGAGGAGGCTCAGCCTCGGCATTGCAGGCGCTGCCGTGCTGTCTGGGCCCCAGCTGGGACGTGGGGGTGTGGTGGGGAGCACAGGCACTGATCTGTTCTGCGCCCCAGCCCCGCTGGGTACCATTCGGGCTCAAGAGCAGATGATGGACGCCTTTTGCCCCGGGGATCCCAAAGGCTCCAGATTGCTGCTGTGCCCCTGGCTCCCGGGACAGCACACTTTACCTGTCATTACTTCATTTCCTTCCAGGTCATCAGCTTTACACTATTTAGCATTCCCTGCTAGAAGCACATCGTCTGTGCCAATTCCCCGGGGAGCATCTCCTCTGCTGCCTCGCACTTGGCCAGGTTGTCAGCAGTCTTGTTCCTTGATCGCTGCGGTACCAGCCAGCTCCCTCACAGAGATTTAAGAGTATACAGTGCCAGAAAAATTATGTTAGTTTGACAGGTTTACTGTCTGTAATGTCTGATGATTGGTATTTATATTTTTCTGCTTTGAGTGTTTATTGATACAATCACATTTTTCTGTTATTATTTTGCATGGAATGATTGTCAAATAGACACACCTGTTTACAAGGCCATCCTGTTTACTTTTCTAAAATGCTGGCATAATATCAGCTTTCTTGTCCTCTGGAGCTTCTCCAGTCTTCCTTGTCTTACTGAATATCAGCATTAATAGTTTGGATAGTTTAAAAAACAGATAGATATTTAAATATTGAGATGCAGGATATCTGGACTTACTGCATTTTTAACATTTGCATTGTGCAACTGTTGTTTAACATCTTCCTGAGTTACTGTTAGAGTGGAAAGTGTTTCACCCTTGTGACAGGAATGCTTCATCTGGCTTCCTCCCAAACGCAGGAGCGAGATATTTATTGCCTTTCCTTCCTGCCCAGCTCTCACTAGTCCCATCGTTCCCACCTCGTGCTGCGCTTCAAGCCAAGCTGGATGTCTCTGCAGCCTGTCCTGCTGCTGCCCTGGGCTGCTCTCCTCCACAGGCCGTGAAGTTCGGCACGGTGCCATCATTTCCTGGTATCTCTCTGTGTCCACTGAGCAGCACGACCAACATCTGCCGTGTGTTTGTTCTCCTGGCCTGTCCCCAAGAGGAGATGTGCCTGCAGGTGTCTTGTTTTCATTAAAAAAGAAAACACACGGGGTTTTTTTTGTTTGTTTTTTAACCTACAGATCTTTTTATGGAGGAGGTGAAGTACACAAGGTGAGCGGAGATGTGACCAAAAAGGCCAGCGGGACAGCTGAGGGAAGGGAGCCTTTGTAGGTCTGTACTCTCTGTACCGAAGCCAAGGTAGGGACTCAGTGTGGGCTGCGGGACTGGTCTGAATCCTGCTGGGAGAAAAGGAGAAGGCTTCCGGTGGTTGGGCTGAGGGATCCTGAGCACTTTTTTTTTTTTTCTAAGAAGAAACATAATGGTGTGTGTGCTGCCAAAATGCGACAAGCCAAGTTTTGCATCTGCGTTGTCCCCAGAGCAGTTTCACCTGGAGCTCACAGGGGCACAAACACATGGACACAGAAGCAAAACATGCCTCTGAACTGGAAACCAAAAATCTCAAAAACTGCTTGTAAGTCAAAGGCACAAACTGAGGGAAAATGGCTGAGTGGTGGAAGCTGGAACCCCAGGCTGGCTCTCCTTGGGTTACCCCCATGAGCTTGGTGGCCCCAGGAGAGCCACACCATGTCTAAGTGACAGCTGGTGTCTAAAAATGAATATATGGGCACTGTGGAAACATCCACTGAAGCTCTTCCTTTCAACCAAGTGCAGTAAATCTTCATCTGCCTGGGAAGGAAAATGTTACCACTTTGTACCTCACATAGATGCTGTGGTGGTAAAAGCATGCTACAGAGATGGGATATTTGGACGTAATTGTAATACGTGCCATAAAAATAGTTCAAACTGATGTGATTCCACAGTGTATTTATTGTCCTTATGATACTGTAGATCTCTGGCTGTATCCATGAATGTTGCCTTGGTGGAAACCTGCACTTAGAAATTAATGAAAACCTTCTGCACATGAGGGAGTGCCTAAGACCAATGCAAAGTCTGTTGGCTGGCCTCTTGGAAGGAGAAGCTTTTTTTTGTGTGTGTGTGTCAGAGTGTGTGTTTTTTGTTTGTTTGTTTTTGTTTTTACAAAAGGGAATTACTGCATGTATTTTTCTGACTGACACACGTACTTTCCAAAGTCAGGGGATCAAGAGTTGGTTCCTGCAGCAGCTATCTTGTCACTGCTGCTCAGATCCTGTCACTGATTTACCCACTCACCATGAGGCTTCTCACTCTGCTGCCTTCGTGTCCAAGCAGCTTCTGCAGCAGATCAGCAGTGGTGCTATGACCCCACTATGCTTTGTGGCACGGCAGCTCCATTTCTTCTGAGCAAAGACCATGCCCCAGGTTACTTGAGTATTTTTTTTCATTGACTGTTCACTGGCCAATTTTGGGGCAAAGGGGTATCACTGCTGTCTGTGGGTGTTTCTTTTTTGAAGCTTATTTCCTTTTTGAAGTTCCCCAAGATGTTCATTGTCTGAACCCAGACCTTTCCCTGCAATGCCTATTGCTAGGTGGCCTTGGTGGGATGTGCCTGGCACCCACGGCCACCCACCAGTGCTGTGCAGCACAGGGCTGGGCAGCGGCAGCCAGGCAGGGGGACACGCAGCCCCCACAGCAGCTGCCAAGCCAGGAATGACTTGCAGGTGGGCTCTGTGGGTGCCTCCACCATTGCTCCTAGCCATTTGTGTTCATTCGCTTGAGGAATTCAAAAAAATAGCAATTGACTTTGCGGTTTTGCTCCAACCTGTGTTTTGAGCACGCAGCCCCCTCTCCTTCCCTTCTTTGTGCCCTATGCAGTGTCTTGCCTGAGCTCAAGTACAAATGCTTGTCCCCACACACAGTGCAGGCATGAGGGCACCCAAGGAAGCTTGTGATGTTCACCATGAGCAAGACTTCTTTGGAGAGGTGAGTATTTGCAGAAAGGAGGCTGCTACGTTCTCTGCCCACTATCTCAGAGCAGTTTACTGCATATCTCTGTTTCCCTCCTGGCTATATCTGTCCCTTCAAGGGAGGACGGTTGATCTCAGCTATCTGGAAGAAACACTGCAGCCCCTCACAGCAGGAGCTGCCCTGCTGCTGCCGTCTGTCCCTGTGCCCCTGGGACCTGCCAGGCAGGCGTGGGAGCCCAGGACCTGCCATGGGCTCTCTTTTCCTGAATTTGCTTTTCCTTGCCTCCCTCTGTACGTCTGAAGGGATGCGCTGTGCCACTGACTGCGCCTGGGGGAGAACCTCAGAATCAGAGAAGATGCCAGGCGGGCTGGGGAAGATGGCAGCCACCGGGGAGCAGGCAGCGTCCCCTGCCAGCCTGCAGCCTGGATGGGCAGGCAAAGCCCAGCCCTGGCTGGAGCTCGAACACGGCCTCATTTCACAGCAAAACAATTCCTCTTTGTGCAGCCTATTCTCCCAGAACAATCCCCTGTTCTGACAATGTCCTTTCTGTGGCTTAGTCCCTGCAGAGTGAGCAGCAGTGTGCTCAGCCCAATGCCTGTCAGCTTGCAGCAGTGCCTGCCCACAGCCCTGCTGTCCCACGGCCGAGGTGCAGCACCTGGGACCCCCAGCCAGCCAGCCTCTTCACGGGGCTGTGGTCATTACAGGTAAAGGCAAAGGATTCCCAGGAAAGGCTCCAGTACAGCCGAGGGCACTTAGGAGGTGTTTTTCTTCTGATTTCATTCATTCAATGGAGACGCATGGAGCTGCTGCACCACACGTTGGGAGGGCAGCCCTGGGACGTGGTTGTGGAGCACGGCACGTGGGTGGCAAGTCACCACATTGGGCTGTAACCCCAGCCACCTTTTGGGAGTGGAGAAGTAACCAGGCTTTACAGAGCAGCTCTCAGGCTCCAGGCAGTCTGGGACAGGTTGCTGGAACCGATCCACTGCTGCGGGCTCTAAATCACAGAGACAAAATGAAATGGCTTCAGAGAGAAGGGGAGATTCTGGTGATGAGCAGAGCTGGGGCTTTCCCATCACCGGCATTTTCTCTCTTCAAGAGCATATGCCTGTGAGACAGCCTTGGAAGCTCCCTGCAAAGGGGCAGTTTTTAGGTTTCTACCAGAGACAGAGCTCACAGAGTCGCCGTGGTCTCCTGCTGTGGTATGCTGCATATGGACAGTCATGAAGGCTAGCACTGGCAATGAAGGAGCAAGGGGGATGCTTTAGCAGGTCCAGAGGGTCAGCATGTCCACAGAGGGTCCCAGGGTGTCATGTATTGCTGAAGTCATGTTGCCAGCCTGCAATTGGGGTGTCAGGGCTAACACCAACGAGGCTGGGTTTTATGCAGCTGATAAACAATTGATGTCGTGGCAGGAAACCACAGTCACACGTGCTGCCCACCCCGGCTGGCAGGCAAAGTTCAGCGGTTAAGCACACCAGAGTGAAAGTCTGCCGTAAAAGCAGCTGAGCTCCAGCACACCGCCACAGCGCCCATAAGCTTCGCTTTTATTTCACGGTGTGCCTTTTTCCAGGTAATGTTTTAAAGTGAAACTACAGCATCATGTTACAGCTGGGATTTGAGTGGGGTCATTTCATGTCTGCTGGCTACAGAAATGTTGTGAGTCATTTCCAGGTAGCTTGAGGGGTTTCCAGGGACTTGGGATTCCAAGACTGATGGTATTTCAGTCTTCTGGCCGAAGGGGAAGAAGGCAGCACTGACAGTGATGGGGTAATGGGCCTTTACTGCCAGGATGATGTAATCAGCATAAATAACAGATGCAAGTTTGCACAGATGAGTCGCTTAATGTTGATATCAACCATGGAAGGAGGCAGCATATCAGCCTGAGCTTAGCCAAGCATGCGCACTCGGGCATGGCCTATCTGCCCATCTCCACTTGTCGAAATCGTGAACCGGCATCATGGCATTTAATGGTCTTTCAAGCTCTGAGTAGTGCGTATGTCTCCAATTTTAGTGGCCACGAAAGCCTTGTTTTATTCTCTCAGTACCAGACAGGGGTGATGTAGGATCATCTCTTGGATGTTTTGGGGCTCTCAGCATAACCAACTTCCCATTTTTCATCTTGGAGTTACACAGAAAGTGTGCGGCAATGATACATCATTGATAGCGCTTTAGGGTCCTACCTCAGGAGAAAGAGAGAAGGGTTAAACAACATTGCAGTGCCAACTTACACACAGGGTTTCTGTCTGACTGTGTGCAAAATCCCTGGCTTTTCAGGATTAGAAAGAAAAGGATAGGGGGGACCCGGACGGTGTCTTTTCAATCCCCTATTAGGTAGATGAATTTGCTAATTATGTGTGTCAAAGACCACTGAATAACAGGGCCAAGAGTACCTATGCTTATTTTTCACTGAATTCATTTTATCTATTATCATTTAGATTTTCTGAGTTAAGTAATGTCAATGTTTTTGCCACATATGAAGCTCATGATTCAAGTTTTGAGTATTAAAAAAAAATCATAGCTATACATTCAGTGAATGATAGGAAAATACAAATTCATTATATAAATGACATGAGCTAAAAGATATTTTAGGTTCTTAGAAAGCCAAGATTTTGAGAATTTCTACCTCTGCATTAAAAACCAAAAAACTATTCATGGAGAACACTGACTGATGGTAGCACCTGGAGGGGCTGAAACCCCAGTTATCTGCATCCAGTTGCATGGTGACTCTAAGCCATTTTTCAAGATTGGCAGGAGCAGAAAAAGTGCAACACTGGGAAACTGTACCAGCATCTCTCATCACATACAGACCAAATTATTGTTACTAATCCCTAAGGTTTCATTTCAATCACCTTTCATTGACCTTCATTCCTTTTTTATTGTTTAGTTCCTCCAGACCTTCCCATCTGATAGTCTGATAATCCTCTGTACTGATGACTTCCATCTTTGCACCTTCACCAAGTCGCATTAGTGCACATCTGCTTTTTTGCACCAAGACAGAGCAACAAGGAGAAAGAGAGACACACCTGGCTCTGCAAGAGGCAAGGAGAAAGAGAAAGATAATAACTGGTGGATGGAACAACGGAAAGGCAGAGTGCAGGGACTCACACCCACGTCCATCTGATCAGATCTCCATGTTGAGAAGGATCAGCAGGTCCCTCACTAAAGCCAGAGTGGAAGGTGGTGTGCTGTTCTCCCAGATAAGCAATGGGGGAAGGAGCCTAAATTCTCCAAAGCTGGGGCCCAGCGTGCCTGAGACAAGCTGTACGCAGCCCATGCTGCAGTGAACAAGAGCATGACAGCCAGGTCATTTCTTGAATTGCAGGTGAAGAGTTAATGACCCGTGGGGCTTTGCCTGCTGCAGGAGTGGTTGGTGCAGTCAGAACACCCTCGTGCAGGCGTGTGACACGATCATTTCTGGTTCACAGTCCAGACTGCAGCTGGAGTGACACGCTTGGCTGGCTGCAAACATGTTCTCTCCCATATTTTGGGTCACACAGGCAGGATTCAAGATCGAAGCAGAAAATTATCCATTTATAAAAGTCTCTCTCAAGACACTGTGGGAACATCAGCCTGGACACGACAGGTCATGTCACTCTGTGGCTTTGTCTCCTTCATCCTCACCTCCCTTATTTTTGAGGGATTTTCTTTGCTCTGTGTAAGAGGCCAGAAGGCAGGAGCTCCACAACACGCAGCAGATTAGCCAAGTCCTTGCTGGAGACCTGTCCCCAAGGGTTAGGAGGGGGCTCTGCATCACCTCCCCAGCCAGCTGTAACTGGGCCAGTGCTGCTCCAGAACCACCACCCACAGCCGGGGTGTTCTGGCGGAGCAGGGTCTTCACACCTTCTGGAGCTCCTGGCCTGGCTGGCACAGCTCCGGGGACGTGGCAGGAAGGGGGACTCTGAGGAACTGCAGACACCTGCTGAGCATGAGAAGTAAAAAAGACCGACATGCAGACAAGGGCAACCCATTAAGCACGTGACCATGAAAAGAAAAAACAACTAATAGAGGAGAAATAAAATGAAGAAATGTGTTGGAGAATTAACAGTAGAAACAGAAAATGATGTAGCAAGGGAAAGCTAAAGAGCAAATACCCCACAGGAATAATGGTGGAGACAGCAGATGCAACAGGGTACTAGAGTCCAGGACTGTGAGAGAGGAGAAAGAAATTGCATTCAGAGCAGAAGACAGTGACCTGGAAATTTATTCCAACAGCAGGAAGAGGCTGCGCTGTGCAATTTGGGGCTTATTGTTAGAGCCTGACAAGCCTGCCAGCAAGGGTGGATCCAGAGAAGAGAAGGAATGCTTGGAGAAAACTATGAGATGTTGGATACAAGGCTGAAAAGTATCTAGTAGGGAGTGGGAAGGAATCCATTGGTGATCTCTCGTTTCTTGACAAACAACATTGCAAGATTTCCACCTAACTGGACCAAGAAGCAACTAAATGATCAATGGTTCAAATTAAAAGGAGAACAAGGGAAAAAAAAAAAAAGTGAAGAGTAGCAAACAAGATTGATGCCTACACCTAACAAGGGAGAAAAAGTGATCCAGACAGATGCAGGCCTGCTAGTCTGATGTTAGTAGTAGTATTCAATTAAAGAGTTACTCAGCACACGGACAGGAAATGGAAAGTGGGATAAAATATCGTCTATTATGTCTGACTAACCTTGCTATAAAGCAATCGGCCCTATGTGGACCCCAGGGAAGCAGCTGATACACTGGAAACCTTGGTAGGCGGTGGGGACAGAGTTGAGTACAGGAATTTCATGTGGGAAGGAGTGGCTAAGGTCAAGATAAAAGCAGAGCCTGGTGAAAGGGAGCGTATCAGGACACACAGAAGGTTACTACTGAATTACTTTGTGGATATTCTTATAAATTTATTTCCTTAAGGACCGGTATAAATATTAGGAATATTCTGATGAAATCTGCTGGAGTCTAGTGTTGTGAGGCATTGGCACTGCAGGAAAGGAACACTGTACCACCTAAAAAGGTGTGAAAGTCACCAGGACTGCAGTTCTTTACTTCATTTTTGGGATTTTGTGAGCTGAAAGCACCTTAAGAAGAGGAGTTACAAATGCAGCCCTGGCTCTGTCCAGATGGGGAATTCTCACGAGGCGAGCACAAAGTGTGCCACCACTTCTGGTCACCCATCTTCAGAAGAGGGAACTTGAACAGCAGCATGAAGCTGTTGCTTGGGCAGTAGGTGCATGAACAGGCTGGCTAGTGAGAAAATGCTGGAAAAGCTTGTTTAGTCCATAAAATGGCTGAGAGGGAGGTGATTACCGTCTACAAATACATTGGAACATAAATACCCAGGCGAGGACCTATGTGAGATAAAAGACAGTGTTGGCACAGGAACAAATGGATATTAACTGGCTGTGAATCAATTTAAGCTGGAAATGAGAAGATGATTCCTAACAATTAGAATAGCGAATTCTGAAACTGCCTTCAGATCAGAAGAGCACGAGTCAAAGCTCAGACACTTTCTAAGATGAAGTTTGATAAGCCTGTGAAGACAACACACGATGAAGTAGTGCTTGAGACAGCAAGGCAGTGAGACTTGACATCTTTGAGGAATCCTCCTGTCCTGTGTTCCCCAGTGCTTATGATAGCTGGTGTGGTGTCACTGGGGAAAAAAACAAAAACAAAAAACAAGTGCACGTGCCACTTGGCTATTGATCTGTAGTTGGTTGTTTCTTAAAAGCGTAAGACTGGAAGAGCCCTCCTAAGCCACCAAGTTCAGGGCCTCCCGTTGACACTGAGCTCTTGTGAAGCCGTGTGCACCACTGCCTACAAGTGATCTGGAGGCTGTGCCTTGGTTGCAGAAGATGGCCTGAGGTGGCCAGGTCTCTCTGCCCACCATGCTGCTGCATCGCCTGCCACGGTAAACTGCTGCCATCCTAGGGGAAGCTGTGAGAGGATTGGGACTCCCATTGGAAATAAGATGTTGAGGCAGCATCGGACTGGTGCAGGACTGTATCTACCTAACGAGCACCTGAGCAAGGAAAGGCTGGTGTGAGAGTGGCACCAGGGCCATCTTCACCCCATTTCCCTCATGCCTCTGCCACCATTCTCAAGCCAACTCAATGCACCCCTCCCAGACCCTGTCCCATCCAGCATCCTTTTGGCCTTCTTCGGTGATTTTACATTTTTTCCCCCGCTTCATATGACGGCAGCTCTCACTGCTGCCCCTCGGCCTCCTCAGGGAGCTGCCTCGCCCCTCAAAACCTGCCAAAACCGCCCCAAAACCCAGCACCCTCCCAAGAAAACTCCAGGTCCCCGCGCAGCCCCAGCCCTGAGGTGCTGCCGGCGTGGGCGTGGCCATAAATGGGCGGGCTACGGCGCCAGCGCCGATTGGCCTCGGGGGGAGAGCTCCGCCCTAAAGGGAGGCTCGAGGCCAATCGGCAGCGGCGAAGGGGGCAGGGCAGCCCTATTTAATTTCGGGGCAGCGGTGGCGGCGAGCAGAGCGGGGTGCGGCCGGTGGTGAGTGGGGGCGGCCGAGGGTTGCGGCGCACACGTGGAGGCGGAGGGTGCTGGGCCTGGCCGTGGCCGGTAGGGCTGGGAGTGGCTGATCGTCGCTTTTAGGGTGATTGGGAGGGGAGNCGGAAGGGCTTTGGGGCTGCTTCGTGAAAGTTGTCGCGAAGCGGAGGCCGTAGCGGGCTGAAGGTGGCCTGGGGCTGAGGCTCTGGACGCTGCCCCGGCGAGGCCATGCGCTGGCTTGGCAGCGGGCAGGCAGCCCGCGGGAGGGGAAGCGCCTGGAGGAGCTGTCCCTGTCACCCGGGATGCGCCGGGGCACGGGAGCAGACAGGCGGCGTTCTCTAGAGCGAGCCTAGCGATGGTGTGGCCGCTGCGGCAGAGGGACGAGTCTGGGGAGGCCCTGACGGGGAGGGACGGGTGTTGCAACATGCCCTGGGCAGGTGGCGAGGCCCTGGGCCGCTGGGCGCGGCTGCCGCCAGGCAGGAAGGCGCGGAGCGGGGCTGTCACAACCGCGGGGGGTGACAACAGCTCAGTGCCATCGCGGATCCTTCTGACAGGCCGGAGGCGGGTGCGGACCTTGCCGCGGCCGGCAGGAAGATGAGGGCGGCGAGGTCCTGGCGGTGCCAGGACGCCCCGGCGGCCGGGGCCATGCCCCGCTGCCCGGGCCGGGCTTCACTTCCCTCCCCGCAGCGGGGGCTGCCCCCAGCGCGGGGTCCCGCTGTGTGCTCGAGCCGTGCCCCCTCAGCGCCGAGCCGGCCACGAGGCTGAGCCGCCTCAGCGCCCGGTAGCCGCTGGTGGTTGCGGGAGCCAGGGGAAGGACGGTGCGGCCCTGCTGCCGCCCCCGGCTTCACCAGAAGCTCCTCGGCAGGGGCGGAGGAGGGAGGGAGGGAGGCAGGCGCCGGGGCGGTGCAGGGCGTCCCTGGGGCCGGGTGCGGGCCGTCGCAGCGCGGCCCCAGCCGCCCGCGGAGCCCGCCGGGCGGG
>VXAL01018943.1:95426-117749 GCA_013399475.1 Chauna torquata
GCGCTGCTCGCTCCGGCGCGGGGCGGGAAGGGAAAGGGGAGGCGGGAGCGGCCGGGGGCGCCTGCGGGGCTGAGCTCTCCCTCCTGTCGGCCCCGGCAGCTGGTGACGCAGCGGGACGCGGAGACGGGGGCCTGCGCTGGAGGTGCCTCGCTGGGACGGGGGGTAAGGCCCGGGACCCCGCTGCGCTCGGCTCCCGGCGCCCTCCGTCCCGGTGCGGCCATCGGCTTGGCGCTGGGGAGGACCCGCGGGCTTGGGCCAGGCCTGCGGTGAGGCAAGATCAGCCTCTGACGGCACTGGCTGCTCAGAGGCTGGGGAGCATTCTCCTACACAGCCCTCAGCATCAATGTGCCATTGAGAGATTCCTCTTCCCTCCTCCTCTGGGCAGGATGGCAGTACCAGGCCTCCCCCGCTGCTGCCACGAGCACAATGTTAGCTTTGAGCGCCGGCTGGTGTAGGTGCTTGGCCTCCCTCTGGCTCTGGAACGCGGGTGGGAGGAGAAGGTCCCTGTCACCCTCCTGGTGGCAGCAGTACTACTGCTGCAAGCTTGCCTCGGACTGGTGTGCTGTCATGCACGGGGTCTGTACGTGCTGGACAGCTGCAGGTGTAACAGCCATGGCCAAATGCTCATCTGACCTTCCACAGGCAGGTCGTGTATGTGGGCCTGCTGTAATTATGGGGCAGTCAGGGAAGCTGCTGCTTTGATCTCACAAGGCCTAATGAGGCAGCGTAACTATAAGGGCCTCCTGTCAGGTGGGGAGGCAGTTTGTGCCTCAGTGCCTGGATTTCTTCCCATAGCTGTGCTTGGAGCAGTACAGAGGGGCTGCCTGATACAGTCCCCTTGGTTTTGGAGTCCTAAGGGCAGGAAGAAGAGAGACAAATGCCCCTCTCTATCCCAGGTGGAGGCTCACTTGTTCAGTAGACAGTGTGGGATGACATAGGGTGCTTTCACTGCTAGTACATTCCCTCAAAGCATCTCCTCCACGTGTGGAGGCCAGGATTGTCTGTGCAGCAGTGCATCCATCCCGCTGTGCTGCCCAAAATGGCAGCTGTCCAAACCCAAAGGTGCTGTCCACCTTCTCTTCTGCCAGAATGCAGCCAGGGCAGATTCCTAGCTGGATGTAGATGACCTTCCCACCGGACCTGCTGGGCAGCTTCTTAAGGATGGTTTGGAGTCAAGCAGTTGGCTGAGCCCTTGGGGCTTGACTGAGGCTGCTGTGTCCTTATGTTCTTCCAGGGAAGCCCCTTCAGCTTATGGGTGTGAGCTGCTGGTGACAACCTAATTCCTCTGAGAAGCAGTGCTATGCCAGCTGTTACGGCAGCCTCTTCTTGCTGCGTCTCGCTGTTGGGATTAAGCCATGCCACCCACAGAGCCTGGGCCTCTGCAGTCCTGCCCTGCATGGTATTCTTACCTCTATTTCCTAAAAGTCTGTTAGATATGGGGGAGGTTTATCTGGTCCTCTGGGACAGAAATATAATAAATTACTCCTAAAACTGATAGAACAGGCTAGGGAAGGAGGGGAACAAAAACTCATTCTGACCTAGAGGTGTCTTGCAGCATGTTTTATAGGTGAAAACAAGTGATTTTATTAAAGGTGCATAGCATCTTCTGTTTTTCCTGATGGAAAAAAGCTTTGTGTCTCCAGGATGCTATGAAGCTGGCTTCCTTGCATTGCTGCGTGACTAACTTGGCACTGTTGCCGTAGGGTGAAGGTGGGTGCTTTTTCCTTCTCTGATGGGGTTGCAGCACAGTTGGCTGTTGGGCTGAGATCCTTGAGGAAGGAGCTTACAGGAGGTATTGAGAGTGGTGCCTGTGATGGCCCGAGAGATCTTGCCTGTTTCTGTGCTTTTGTATTGGATTTGTGTGAGCGTGTGCCCTGCTGGTTGTCAGTTGGTGGGAGTACTTGGGCTGGAAAGTCTGGTTCCTTCCAGTCAAACAGGTGAGGCAGCCTGAGCTCCTGCAGGGAGGAGCTGGTCCCCAGGAGCCAGAGCTCTTCCCTGCAGGAGTTTTGGGGCTGCTGTTGCTCAGGTGACAGGCTGCAGGTGCCATAGCCAGCTCCCCACATCAGCCTTTGTGCAGCAGCAGGCCTGTCTGGCTGCATCTGGCACTTTAGTAGCTTGGGGCTGGTGGAGATGGTAACCAGGTCTGATGGTTGCTGATTCTTCCTTGGTACCTCAGTCTGTTTAATTTCGGGTTGATCCTCCCATGTGGGATGGATTAGGGTGGTAAGCTGTTGCTTCAGCAGCATGTTCTCCAGTTTTGCTGCAACGAGTGCTCTTAGCCTGTGAACCTTGATCCAATCAACTACTTGCACATGGTCTGTTAATAGACTTGCTCTGTATGTGAATAGATTTACATCCCATGCTGTTTTTATTTAATCCTGGGAGGCTTTACCCCTCTGTACAGGACCAGTGGGAGAAGCAATAGCCCTGGCTTTGAGTGGTCCATCTGCTCCTGTGGAGGTAATTAGCCCTAATGCTATAAGGTGTCTTTTTGTGGAGGGCTGTGAACCCTGTTAAAGGTGGCATCTGTTAAGCCTTAGGGCTGCTGAGGCATCGTAGCTGCACCACAGATACTGCTGGAGTCTCTGGCATCTCTAGTATGGCCGACAAACATAACTTTCTGTTGTTTGAAGGTGGCTGTGTGATTGCGCTGCCCTCTTGGTGCAGAGGGTAGGGAGGCCCAAAGCTGGTGGTGTGTAGGGTTCTAGGCAGTGACCTCGATGAGGAGTGGCTCTGTTTGCACTTGGCCTTCTTGAGTGGACAGGACAGAGCTGTTGGAGGGATTTCAGGAGTCTTTCCTTTCTGCATCTTGCTTTGTAGACATTAATGTCAGTCATGTTTTAGTGTTCCTGTCCAATTAATGCCCAGGCCTGGATGGGACAGCACACTGATGATTGTGTAATGATTAGACACTGCTGTGGGGACAGATTTGAAGCCCTGTTGTAAGGCACTTGCATGATCATAAAACCACAGAGATGAGTGCTCTGGTACCATGCCTGTTCCACAAACAGATAGGGGTGATGTGTGTTCTTCTGCTAGAGGGCTTTGAAAGACTTGACCTATTTCTAGTAGGTATTGGGGATCAGCCCTGCTTGGTATAACCCTGTGTGTCCTCCTTTGTCACTTGCTTAATTCTGTCCTTCCTGGATGTTTTTTCCTGTGCACTCTGTGGGGCTGTCATGTGCCATCACTTCAGAGAGGTAGCCCAGCTCTCTCTACCTCCTTCTCTGCTCACCTGGTGCTGACAATCACTCATAGCTTGGGAAGACAATGTTATTTCTACTTCTGTAGGTATCTTGCCCTGTTTTGATTCATGCCTTCATTGTTTCCTTGTTCCTTGCAATGTCAGAGCTTCCCCCCGCCCAGTGTTGTCTTTTCCCTGCTTTTTCCTGACAGCTCTCATCTGTGCTGATGTCAGCAACCTGAACATGCAGTCATCAGTGTTGAATGTGATAAGGAGTAAGCCTATCAAGCTTGCTTGATCAGTCGGGGGGGATGCTGTCCCTGAAGAAACACTGCTTGTGCTTGGGTATAGTCCTTTCACTGCAAGTTATGCTCTTCTGAGTCCTCCAAGTCTGATTACCTACCTTGTTGTGCAAGGTTACCAAACCCTATTGCAGTGGGCTTGTTCCTTTCCCTGTAAGCTTGTGAAGGGATGTGATGACTACCCAGTTGCTGCAGGGCTTGCCTGCTAATCTGGGAGTTTCTTCTCACTCTTCCTTCCAGTGAGCATGGGAAAGGGAGGATGTAATCTTTGTAGGATGACATCCAAAGGCCTGAGGGTTTTACAACCACTGCCTGAGATGGTGGTATGGTATTAACACCCACCTGCTGAGGATGGGGAAACTCCTCAGCTTCATACAGGTCACCTCCTGCCACTTAGAGCTGATGTGCCAGAAGCAGTGCCCAGCCAGCTCGACTCCAGCAGCGGCTGCAACTGCAGCTCTTGCAAGAACTGTCGCATAGCAAGGGCTTGGGAATTTGTCCCTTCACTGTGAACACAGCCCTCCTGTACGGACGTGAAAGTATACTGATGCAGAGCATCTGGAATCAGGCTGTTAGCCATGTCCTTTGACATTCATCCTGAAATAGCGGGGCCACAGGAAGTGTCAAATGAATGTATGATTCAAATAGGAGCTTATCTGGTGGTGTTAACTACAAAGTTCAGAAGGAAGCTTTGTTCTATGTCTTGGGCTGGGAGGTTGGGGCTGGTTCTCCTCAAACTCTGGTTAGGGCATCTGTCCCTGGTCTTCCTAGCTAAGGCATCAGGCTAGGAGAGCTCTCCTCTTCTGCTGTACCCCAAGTCTGCTTGTATGGCTTTCCATGCTTGAAACACAGCAGTTTGTGTTCTGCTGCCAGGCTGGTCTTGTGTGCCCTGTGAGTTGGTGCACAGGTGTTTCTTTAGGCCCTCACTTCTCTTGGGGGGGGAACATGACTTTAGTAGCATGTGGACAACAATGCCCCAGCTGAGTCCTCAGTCAGATGGCTGGAATCATTAGCAGTAATGCAGGTGTACTTGAATACAGCTCCCCAGTTGAGTGCTCTCTGTGTGTGCTTGAGCTGGCTTAGCAAGATGCTGTATGTGAAGCTGTGTGCACTGACTGGGTACTCGCCCTTCCTTGGAACAGAGCTGCAGAAGGAGAAAATGCAAGTCCAGTTCTTTGCTTCATGGTAAACCTCAGTCTTAACGACAATCCCACTGCAGAGTTCTGAAGGAACAGGGTGCTGCTGCTCAGGGCTGACCAAGCTCCTCCTCCCTGGTCTTACTCTGACCGCATCGCTACTGTTGTGTTGAGCAGGCATGGTTTTGTGCCTATCTTGCTGAATTCACTTGCATGTAAGCTGTGGAGAGCTTCTCCTGGCGCTGACCAACAGCTCTTAGTGGTGGTCAGAGGTGCCAGCCTTGATGCATGCTGTGTACAGCCCTGTCTGCAATGGCTTCAGAGCCACCAGATTCTGGCTTGATCAGTCCGTTCTTCCACAGCAGATCCACAGCTGCCACCAGCAGATCTTCTGAACTGCAGGTCCCCATGGTCTTGCTGAGAAACATGGCCCCTGAGTGCTTGGAGCTGTGTGCAGGCACTGCTGGGGCCCACAGTGGATTTCTAGGGCTCTGGGAGGTTGGGCAGGTGCTAGTGTCGTGCTGGAAAGCTGCAGTGGTGGAGCTGGGGACAGTGAGCTTGGAGGAGGCCTCTTCCCTGGAGGCTGCAGGGCTCAGAGCTGCAGCAGGCAGCAAGTCTTGCTGCCAGCTTGTAGGTCAGGGATGAGGGTTGGTTTGATCTCTGGGCAGCTGGTTATCTCCTGACCTTTGAGGGCTGCTACTCCCCTGAGAGCCCCACAGGGACCAGACCTGCTTTAGCCAGTTCAGCAAGGGCACCATGCCAACTCTCCCTGGGGCAGCAGCTCTGCAGCCACCGACCAGACTGTTTTGGTGCTGTCTGTAATTAGACTAGTGGGGAGATTAGGGTGGCTTGCCTCCTCACTTATTACAGGACTGATTTCTGACTTGAATGCTGATGGAGTGGGAGTGCTGGGTGCTAGCCTGCTGGGGCTGTCTGTTGCTTGCAGATAGCTGCTGTATGTGGAAAGATGTGCTCTGTGAGGCTGTAAGAACTGAATGGGTTGAGCTCTGGTCTCTGTCAGTGTCATGGTCCACAATGCTGTGGTCTGACTGCTCATGGGCTGCTGAGACTTGTTATAAAGGGCCTAGCTGTTCTTGCTGAAGTAGCACTAATTAGCTACATGGCTTGTTTGGAAATCTGCAGTCTACACATTGCGTAGTGTAAGCGAGTATCTCTAATCCTCGATGTTGGTTTCTGGGGCAGAATGTGGTCTGCTGCTCTGGCCTGCAAGTGGAACTTCCCCTGAGATGGAAGTGACACCCTATCGATGAGAGGTGGAAGGAGATGTGTTGCAAGGCCTGTAGATGTTGTGTGGGGTGTGTTTGGGCCCCAAGGTGCTTTGGGATGCTTGGACCTGTTTGCTTAACTTCTCTTCAGCTAATCAAGGCTCAGCTTTTAGTTCCCCCATCTCCTCCCAGTTTCTTGCACAAGAGGATCAGGATCCTGGAGGAGTCAAAGGAGAACTTTTTTTTTCCCCTCCTGTACCGAGGGGGCAGGCACTAATCAGTGGGCTGTAAACTCCTGTGGTGTGTGATATGCAGTGTAGCATGGTAAGAGCAGGTGCCTGCTTGAATAGTGAACCCCTCTCAACACGCAGAGGGACATCAAGTGCTGGTGTTCCATGCGGAGGAAATGGCAGGGGTGAGTTGAGGTTTCTGGAGACTTCCAGCTCCATGCTGGAAAACCCCTTCCTGCAGCAGGAAGGTTGGCATGGAACCCTTGTGGCTCAGGCTGGCCAGTGTACTTCACATCCTCCTGCATGGTGGAAGGTAGTGCTTGAGTCTGTTCTACAGTTACCCCTTTGCAGCTCAACCTGAAGGCCAGTGGCTGCCCCTCAGGAGACGGAGGTGGGTGAGACGTACCTACATCTGCTCACAGAGCAAGGTAGGCTTCAGTCTCTGCCTGCTGCAGGACCATGCAGCATGCCAGTGTGGATACCAGGTTTTGCAAAGACCCAAGGACCCTGGAGTCCCTGGAGATGTCTGCTGTTAGCTGAATGCAGCAGGATGTCATTCTGGCTAACAGAGCTGTGGGAAAACTCATAAATCCTTTTCATAAGGGTCTGTAGCATAATCCTGCTAGTTCTGCCCTGGTAGAAGTCCTGGTGCTTGCCCAGAGCCCATCTTCAGCACAAGACCGATGCCTCCCCTCTGTAGCAGTTAAGGCTGTAGGAGTACTGGTGATGCTTACAAAGGCACAGCAGTAAGAGGGTCTTGTTGCCGTTCACGCTGATGGGAACTTCGGTGCTAGGTTGAAACAGGCTTCTCACTGCTTGGGGGGCTGGCTGGCTGGGTTTGGTGCTGCTGCCAGGGTGGCCCTTGTCTGTTGTGAGCTCTGTACAGCCTTCCTTGGGTCCATCAGGGCAAAGCAGTAGTGTGAGTCTTCTGACCCAAGTCTAGAGTGTCCTGGGACCCCCAAACTGCTTTGAGCTGGGGTCCCAGCTAGGCCAGTGGTGCTGGAGCATTGCTGGCATCAGGTTCAGAAGAGTATTTCATAGTGTCTGAGCTGTGTCCTTCTCTGCGGTGTGAGATGTAGCTCTGAGCTTGTAGGTGACTTTGATACTATCTTCTCATCCCAGCCTGCACAAAATACGCAAGTGCTCCACAGAAGACTTGTCTCTGCCCTGGACCTTTAGTAAGACTGACTCATTCAGCTTGATAAGGTAAACACTGAGCTTGAATAGTCAGGTACCTGTGCTGGGAACTAACTCTTGAGGGCTCCTCAATCTAGCAAATAAAGGTGTAGCTGGATGTTGTGGCTGAAAGCTGAAACTAGACAGACAAGTTCGGAGCTTGTTCTCTGCCATTAGAGCAGCTTAAAGCCCAGCAGCTTTCAGTAGCTGTACTTATTGCCCTTCCCGCAGCTGGAGCCTTGAGTGGCTCTCAAGGATGCTGTAGTTCCTGCTGTGCTCTTCTGGCTTCTGCTGCATGTGGAGAGTAGATAATCTTAGTGTCTGGGACCTTAAATACTTTTTGTCAGGGTGATACTGCAAGTAAGTGTTGCTGTTAGACACCTTAGAGCCTTTAGGTTGGGAAGGTGAGCATCTGTCCTAAAGCTGCTGCCCTGAGGTGGGGGGACTGCTCTGTGCTGCGCTTTGCCCTATTGCTGCAGCTGCCTCCAAGGTGGAACAGCGGACCCCCTTCTTTGCTTCCAGCAAAACTTCTTGGGCACTGTTCCTGGGGGGATGTGAGGGTGCAGGCTCCTCTGGAGCCTCCTTGAAGGAAGGGGTACTCTGGGGGATGGGGTGAAGGGCAGATGTTTCACCCCACTGCTGTTGCAGGGAGTTGGTTGGCACTCCCCAGTTCAGAGGAGCAGGGTATGAGTGGGTAGGCACGGAGCCAGCACTGATGCTGCACTAGTACAGATTTGCTGTCTTAAATGGTGAACTGGAAGGGTGTACGCCAGGCCCCTGTGATGAGTGATGCCATGTTGATGCTTGGTAGCACCTCACAGGTACTCAGTCTCATGTAGTGCCTGCTGCTGTCCTGCCTGGGTCCCGGCTGGAGGCTGAAGGAAGGATGCTGGTGAGGGCCTAGGGTGCGAAGGTCACTCTGGCTTCAGCCTCCCAGCTGCTGGCCTGGGAGGAGCTGCAAGCTTCCTGGTGGTGGCAGCAGTAATCCTCTGGGGGAGGCTGGGATGGGGACCCGCTTCCCCAGGCCCATGCATGGGAAGTGATTTCTATGCCTCTTCCTCCAGGAAGGGGCAGGTGTAGTGTCTGCTCGGCAGCAGCCCTGCAGGGAATGCCTCCTGTTGCAGGTGAGTCAGGTGGGACTGGTCAGTGCACTGCTTCCTTCCTGCTGCCCTCCTGTTCTTTGGGCTGGGGGAACACGGGAGGCTGGGGTAAGGATACTTCAAACTTGCCGGCTTGCTCTTCTGGGGAGTGTGTCTGGATTGTCTTCTGGTGTGTGCTTCTAGCAAGGCTGAGCAAGTGTGGAAAGTGCCAGTCCTTCTTTCCACAATCATTAGCCTTCTCCTGTGTCTTTATCCCCAGTCTAGGGGTACTGCCATGGTCTGGAATGGGAGGGAACTGTCATGTCCAAGTAGGACTCACCTAGCCTCTGAGGTGCTGGGTTATAGTTTGATAGTTCTTGTCAGGAGCATTTTGTGTAAGGCTGTGAAGCCAGGATCTCCAAGAACAGCAAGCTGGTGTTAGTTTCTGAGCTGATGGCTTTCCTTCCTTGTGCAGGGGGTCTGCCAGGGATGCTGTGTTGTTACCCTGGCAGGAATTTGTGAGCAGGAGCCCAAAGCTGATCTTAAAGGCACTGCTCTGTGGAGAGTGTGGGTCAGCTCTGCATCACCCTTGGAGACCTCATATCAGGGTCAGGCAGAGCAGTGTGCTGGGTGGGTATGGGTGGTGAGGCTGGTGGCAATGTCATGGCTGCTGTGGGTGGTCACACTTGAGCATGTACAGCAGGAGCAAGACTAAGGGGGGTGGAGATACAGTCCTGGGGTTGGAAGCTTTCTTAGATGGCTTGAAATGTTAGGATCCTGCCTTGGAAGGACTGCAGGTGGTAGATGGTGTGGTTCCTGGCAGAGCTGGGGAGACAGGGTCAGGCTCAGGGAGGAGGAATGGCTAGCACGTGGCTTTACTGGAAAGTAGATGCTGGTGTGTAATCACTAAGATAAACATGATGCTGTGCTCAAAATGCTCTGTTGTGTAGGGCTGTGCTCTGCAGGCTGCCCTCCTGGAATAGCTGCCTGATCTGCCCTTCCTCTCTCCACAGAGATACTGCCACCACCATGGAGGGGATTGTGACCATGTATCAGGACTTCATGAAGAAAGCAGGTGAGTGTTTGGCTCTGCCCAGCTGCAGGGCAGGTGGCATTATGTGCCTTACTGTCACAGGTGTGGGGATGTAGTCTGCCAGCCCTGAAGCAGTCCAGGTCTAGCTGTATTCTGCCTCTGCCCTGACATAGATGCAGCTCTGGGTTTTTTGGGTTGCTTGAGACTGTCTTGCCTCAGTGCCTGTTTGGGCCCTGTTGGGATACTTATGCCCTCCTGCATACAGGGTCTCCAGGCAGACCTGCAGCACAGCTTCAGGCTGTACCTTACTCAGTTTTGCTGGGTTCTTCAGCCTCTGTTACCAGGCTGCCCCCCTGCCTGCAATTCTGTCCTAGGAGAGCAGGATTTCCATGTCCTTGCCTCCACTCTGGCATTAGCGTTGCTGGTAGCAGATTGGGGTGGGGATGCTTATTGCTCTGCACCATGGCTCTCCACAGACCCCCGCATTGCTGATTATCCACTGATGCAGTCCCCGTTCCTTGTGATGGGCATCCTTCTGGCATATGTCTACTTTGTACTATCCTTGGGTCCCCGGCTAATGGCAAACAGGAAGCCTTTAAACCTGAAGAAGTTCATGGTGCTATATAACTTCTTCCTGGTGGGACTCTCGCTCTACATAGTCTATGAGGTGAGTTGCCAGCAGCAGGCTTTGTCTGGCATATATGAAGCAGGCTGTGTGGGTGATGGGGAGCCTCTCGTGGGCTGTTCCCTGCCCTTCTGAGCAGGGCTGGGGAAATGCAGTGGCTGAGATATGTTGGTCCTCACCCTGGTGATGCTCTTGTTGCAGTTTCTGATGGCAGGGTGGCTTACTGGGTACACCTGGCGATGTGACCCTGTGGACTTCTCACAGGACCCCAAGGCCCTCAGGGTGAGCTTTCTTGTGTCTCATGATACATGGGGATGGCCTTTAGTGCTCGTGTCTGGGTAGCAAGGTCACAGCTACCTGCCTTTCCTCTGAGGCAGGTGACTTAGTACCTGGCTTTCAGTGTCACCCCAAGGTTACTGTATGGAGGCATTTAGCCACTGGGCAGCTTGTTCAGGCTGAGATGGGTCTCATGTTAACCTGTTCTGTTACAGATGGTCAGTGTTGCTTGGCTGTTTGTCTTCTCCAAGTTCATTGAACTGACAGACACGGTGAGTGAGTTATTGGGCAGGCCCTGTGCTTGGGGGAGGCTTGGTCACTGCTTGCTAGACAGAGATTTCGGGGAGGTGCTTCCTTTAGCCCTTCTAGTCTGAATTACCAGTGCTTCTGTCTGGTGTCACTGCCAGGGAGGTCACTCTGGACTATTGCAGAGGCCACTTCAAGAATATTATGGTTCTGGAAGCTGTGGGGTAACCTAATGTGTGGTGGTAATGAGCTTAGGGGAAGCATTGCTGAGACTGGACACTGCTTGCTGTAGCTGCTCACAGTTGCTGGTCTTTGATGCTGTTGGACTCTCATTGCAGGTCATCTTTGTCCTGCGGAAGAAGAATGAACAGGTCACGTTCCTGCACCTCTTCCACCACTCTGTTCTACCTTGGAGCTGGTGGTGGGGAGCAAAGTTTGGACCAGGTAAGATGGAAAGTGGCTGTGTATGTGGCTGGGGAAAGGGTGGAGTTAACAGCTAGCCAGGGAAGTTTTTTTGGCCCTGCTGGGCTCCTGGAGCTTCTTGTAGTATTGATTGCTGCAGGTGGTAGATTTTTTTTTCCTGTCTTACAGGGGGAATGGGCTCATTCCATGCCATGATCAATTCCATGGTGCATGTTGTGATGTACTTCTACTATGGGCTCTCAGCAGCAGGACCTGCCTTCCAGAAGTACCTGTGGTGGAAGAAGCACATCACAGCCATCCAGCTGGTGAGTGTGCTGTGGAGCAGTGTGCACCCTCCTGCTCTGATGTGAGGGGCAGACCAGCCCTTGTACATGGGAAAGATGCAACCAGGAGCTGTAGTTGTCTTTTCTACAACCTCACTGTGTTTCTAGCAGCTCTGGCCCATCATGGCCTATGATAGCCTTCACAGCCTGGTTAGGGCATGGGTGCTGCTCAGCCTGCTGTGCCTGGGCTGTGGCCATGTTGGGAGGGTGCTTTGAGACTTATGCCTGCCTCTTCTAGCTGGTGCTGGCTGCTTCTCACCATAAGGACCTGTACTTTAGGGTGGGCAAGGAGCCTACTGGTTTCATTTAGAAAAAAGGTCTGTAGTGGGAGATTCCTCACCCTGCTCCCATGAATAACTTGTCCCTGCTTTGGCTTGTTCCCAGGCACAGTTCGTGATTGTCTCCATCCACATCTCCCAGTACTACTTCATGCCCAGCTGCCAGTACCAGTTTCCCATCTTCATCCACCTTATCTGGATTTATGGGACCATATTCTTCATCCTCTTCTCCAACTTTTGGTACCAGTCCTACACCAAGGGCAAGCGGTTGCCCAGGGTGGCTCAGCAAGCAGCCCAGCACAACGGTAGCAGCATCCATGAGAATGGCACTGTCACCAATGGCAAGGTCAAAGCCAACTAGAGGGCAAGGCCCTCCCAGAGCCAATGAGAGCCCCAGGGCAGAGGCAGCTGGGACCTGTTCCCCTGCTCCTGGGTGCCACTAGCCGAGTCAAGTGCCTACAGACTGTTGTACCCCTGTGCCCAGCCCTGCTGTCCTCTGTCTGCATGCCTGGCCCCTCTGCTCTGAGCAGCCATGGGCAACTTCTCCTGCTCTTGGGAGGGCTCGTGCTGTTTTTCCACTGTTGCTGAGCAGAGAGGCAGCTGCCTGCATCACAGCTGTGGGACTGCAGTCCCATTCCAGTGTTTCCAAAGGAACTTCCCCCAAGTGCCTGCATCTGGCCCTTCAGCCTGGGGGCCACTTCCTTCTGAGTAGGACCAAAAGAAGAGACTGGTCCCTGTCCTGGTGCCCTCTCCTCTTCCCTGGCTCATCAGAGCCTGTGTGGATGAACCGACTTGTCCCTGGTTGCTTGCTGCTGCCAGCTCAAGTGTGAGTGCTCCTGCTCTACCATGCCTTGAGTCACCTTGTTCTGTGCCACAGTGCTGCATGTCCCTTCTGGTCCCTGTGTGCCCAGGTAGGAGGGTTCTGCCCTGGTGTCTGTGCTCAGGTGTGGCTGTGGAGAATGTAGGGGCAGTGAGTATGGGACCTGAGGGCCCAGAGCTGCCCAGTACAGTACACATGCCCTGTGCCTGGTACACAGCGGGGCTGTGACAGCCTGAAATGCCTCTACCATGTGATAAGCCCAGGTTGCCTTGCATTGCCTTTCTGTGCCTGGGCTGGGTGCTGAGCGTGTGCTGTAGCCACGCTTACATGATCCAGTATGGCAGCTGGTGGCTTGTTCCAGAGTGGGGGAGGCCAAGCTCACCTTGCTTTGGACCACTTCCATTCCTGCAAACTCAAGACTTGAGCAATAATTGCCTCTAGAATTGGCTCCCAGGCTCTCCTGCATAGGACCAGCCCTGCCTGGCCCAGTGTGAGCACAACAGAGGGTGGTTGTATTGTGCCCTGCTGTGGTGTAACAGGGAGCACCTCTTGCCTCCATAGATCCTGCTGGGCCTGGGTGAAGGTGTCCTCTGCTGTTCAGCAGGGCAGTGCAGCAACTCTCCTGGGCCTGGTGCCCATCACCTGCTCTGGCTGTAACCAAAGCCATGTCAGTGGCCTTGAGGATGAGGTGAAGGAGCCAGGCCCTGTCAGATTGGGCTGCTCTTCTATCATAAATAAACAAACAGAAGGAGAAATGGCTTTGCCTTCTTATTTTCCTGGCTTGCTGTGCTCCCAAGCTGTTCCAGGTGCTTGGTCCTGCCCAGTGTGGTTGGAGACAGGGTTGGGAAAAGCAGCTGGTGTAGCAAGCTTGTGCTGGGGGGAGAGGGTGATAGCAGTATGCTGATGAAGCAGATGACATTGTTTCCAAGTGCTTTGGTAGAGAGGTGCTCTGGGCAGGAAATGTGTCAAGGCTCCTGTTGTGAAAGTAGTTCCACCCTGTCAGAGAATGGCTGGGGTGGGGCAGGGGTGTGGGCTGGGACCTGGGCCAGGAGAAGCTGCTGCTGCTTTTCAGAAATCCTGTCCTGGCCCCAGCGCAGAGCTGGGGGAACCCAGGGAGGCCAGCCAGGTCCTTTCTGAAGGAGGAGAAAGGAATCTGCTTAAGCCAAAGCTGCTGCCATCTCTGAAGTGTCACTGCAGTGCAGGTCTGTGCAGAAAGCAGTTCAGACTGGGTGTGGGGGGGTTGCTGCTGCTGCCTTACAGCAGTGCATCTTCCCCAGCTGGGTTCTGCTCCTCTCTACCAGCTGAGAGTCTGCCTCTTTTTTCAGGGCTGTCAGTGCTGCCTTCCCCATCATCTTGTGACAAGTGGGGAGGGCAGGCCTAGGTGCTGACTTAAGCCTGTGAAGTGGGGTGAGTAGCCAGCTGGGCTGCTTGTGGCTAGGAGGAATGCATGAGCCCAGGAGGCCTCCAGAAGCTGAGTTTCACTGTAGGTTTGCTTGTGGTGTGGAAGGGCTTTAGTGGAAGTCCAGCCAAAGCCCTGGGGCTGGGATTGGTGTGAGAGAAAGCTCTGCTGCCCCTGCCTGCCAGAGCTGCTGTGCATCTCCCAGCAGGAGGCCAGGCCGTGAAACATGGGAAATAACACACTTGTAGAGAGAAGTCAGATGTGTGTGACTGATCTGCCTAAGTGCGTGTGGGCATTGCCTCATTATACAGGGCTGATTGCCCATCTATTAATTAAGCCCTAAAAGGGAATGAGGCTGTTGTCCTGTGTAAGCATTCTCCCAGTTACTTCTGCTTTTCCCTGTGCAAGGACTGGTGGTGGTGGTGGGAATGTGGTCCCTGCCGAAGTGGTGTGTAGCGTTAGGTCAGTGCTCAGGAGTCACTGCTTCAGGAGCTGTAGGGGCTGGTCCAGCTGAGATGGCGCTTTTCCATTGTTTAGCCTCCTTTCTCTTCCCTGCCCCTCCCAGCTGGCTCTTGGTAAGGACAGGACTGTCTTTGCTTTTGCCCAAAATAGTAACAATAGTTTAAACTACTTGGTATTTTGAAACAGGGGCTGTTCCCTACGTGTGCTCTGCTCTCCCTTCCTCCAATTGTTCTTGTTAGCTGTGATCTTTCCATGGGCTGGTTGTGGTGCTCAGTAATTTATACCTTGTCATGGTCAGCCTGGGCTGCTCCTCCAGACTGTGTTCACACCCTATATGGCAGTGTTTCCTGGGCTTGCTGTGTCAGAGCCCAGCTCCTTCCTCCTCTCACTCCAGGGCAGCAGGACCAGTATGGGGCCAAAGGAAGAACACTGCAATACCATCCCCTTCCAGTAATGCTCAGAGGACTTTCACGGGGTGTGTAAAGCAGTTTCTGAGGGTGGGTGTGTGCTGAGGACAGAGGCAAGACAAGCCCTGAGAAAGATAAACCGCTATTATGTTGGGCTAGGTGGAAAAACTACACCAGCTTTTAGGCATGCAAAGCTTTTCGTCCAGAGACAGAAACATATGACGAGTGAGGCTCAGCAGTGGAAGCCACAAGGCAAGTCTGATCTAACTTCAAGCACCAGGGCATGGGGCAAGGCTCTTAAAACAGCAGCCCAGGTCTTGGGATGGGCCAAACCTTGCATGTGGGTTCTTCCTCATGGGACCCAGCTGCTGCACTGGGCTTTACTTCTGAAGAAGGAGTGTTGCCTCTTCCTCACCTGGACTTCCTCTGCTCTTCCATGTGGCCAAACTGGGGTGTGCCAACAGCCTCATGGGGAAGGTGCTGGCTTAGGTGCTCAAGTTGTGCTTGTCTTCCTGCCTCCAACCCCTTCCCCTGCAGTTGCTGTGAGACTGGGCCCCTGTGTCCGGATTAGGTGTGGACCTCCTCTGGTGGGGGTGGAGGGATGTGCTGGCTGGCCTTGGCACAGCACAAGTTGGTACCACCACTGCCCACCTGTGAAGGTTCTGGTCAGCTTCAGGTGTCAGAGGCAGAGAGCCTGGTGTGGTAATTGCATGTGGGTACAGTGTGGTACTGTGCTAAGAGGAAGGTAAAAACAATCTACCTGCAGCTAATTATGAGCTGATGGGTGGTACAGGCTTTGCTGAGTTGCTTTGCATAGGCCAAGGTACGAATCAGAGCTGTGCAGCTCCCCAGGCTTCACCAAGCAGCCTCTGGCTGTGCTGGGTGCAGAGTGCCCTGGTGCAGCCCCCCAGCCTCAGCCTGGCTCCAACAGGCAGAGTAGCGTGGCAGCTGGGGCCTGGCTGGTCCTAGCTCAGGTAGAGGCTCACCCACCTCAATTGCACCAGCATAGCTAAGCACAGGATTTTTGTAAGTGCTGGGGAGTTGAGTTCTGCACCAACTCTCAGCTGAACCATGCTGCCTTGCACCCAGCTTCAGCTTGGCACTGTGTCTTCCCCTCAGAGCATAGGTGACCAAGGGGAGTGAACTGTGTTGATGTTGCATGATATGCAAGCTGGCTATGACAATATAAACACCACCTTTGTTTTGTATCAGGCATCGTGCTTAATGTGTACCTGCCATTGCCAGCCTCTTCCTGGCCTTTGGATTAAACACAGCTGCACTTCCACCCCCACTTCTACAACAGGAACATTTGTCTCATTAAAATTCCAGCTACTTGATAGTTGTTGAACTCACTGCAAGAACAGGTATTCTGCCCTTGCACTGTGGGCAGCATTGAACCTCCTGGCCCCAGCACCTAGGCTGCATGCAGCAGAACAAGTATGCAGCTTAGACTGCCAAAAACAAGGCCGCAGACTGCTCTGAGACAGGTGACCAGCGCGAGCAGCTGCAGGTGGAGACACACAGGCCTATCTCCCCAAGAGGCTGGACACAGAAGCTGCCACCACAGCTGTACCAGGCTTTTAACAGCCTTGCTGCTACCCACCACGCAGGGGGAGCTAGCTTAGAGCAGGTTCATGGCTCTACAGCAGCTGAGGCTAGAGGAAGGGCTGAGGGGGACCTGCACAGGCACAGACTAGCTATTAACTTCAGCTTGATAGGAATCACTGCTGCAAGCAGAGAGCCCACAGCTGCAGTCTTCCCCTGCTGCAGCATCTCCATGTGGGGTGCACACAAGCTGCAGCCCCTCAGGTGAAGCTGCACTTGTGTCACCAGCCCTATTGTCATGCTGATCACACCTGCCCTAGCTGAGAGAGAGGAATACAGCCATTCCACAGCATCTTCTTCTCCCCCAACTTCGGGCAGCATGAGCCCAGCACAGCCCCACAGACTGGCCCTAAAGACTGAGAGCTCTACCACTTGCCCAGGAAACAAACTTTAGGGAAGAGTTTCTTGATGCTCTAAGCCAAGGCCCTTTCTTCCATCAAACTCCATAAAAAGAAAAAAGGCAAACTAAAGCTGTTTATTAACATTTAAAATACTGTACAGTGTATAAGCCCATTTATTCCCTCCCCACAACAACCCTGTCCACTCATCGGATGCCCTGGTGAATAATGCTGGTTTTGGCACTGTTTGCCTTCTCTTTTTCCTTCTTCTTTATGGGGTCCATCTCAAAACAGCGCCAGAGCCGCAGTGTTTCATCAGCAGCTGCCGATGCCACTGTTGAGCCATCTGGGCTCATGGTCAGGTTCAGGACTCTGGCAGTGTGACCTGAGGAGGTATACAGTCAGGGCTGTGCTGATTTTAACACAACCATGGTTTTGCTCCTGTATGTCCCATACACCCACCAGCCACCAGCAGCTTGCACTACTGTCCCCACACCATGCTGAGGTCTTATGAATTTGCATCCTAGGCATGCACTTGGAGCACTTCAGTATCCCACAGGCATGCCTCCCTCTAGCAGCAGGTCCCTGGACACCATTCTCCATCACTGGTGCTTCAGATTATACCACCAGCAAGCTGCTCAAACTGGGGATTACATCTGCCTTCAGTCTTTGTCATCCTTCCCTTCCCCAAGCAAAGGGCCCAGCCTACCTCGGAGTTCAGTGACCTTGGCCATCGTTGGATACTTCCATATCACCAGCTGATTCTGTGCAAAGCCATGGCCTGAAATGAACTCCTTGTAGTTTGTTGACCACAGGATAGAACAGACCTGGGAAGAGGCAGAAATGCAGGTAAGATAAAAGCTACTTGTGCTGATGCTCACCACCAACGGATGAGATCCTGATGGCTCCCCCTCCTTTCCCATGCCCCTGGGCCTCAGGAGCCAGCAGGTGTGTAGATGTCCTGCCAGAAGGAATTTGTCACTAAGCTCATGTTCATGTCTCACCTGGGAATGGGCATCAACAGCACTGAGACAGGTGCCAGAACACACATTCCAGATGCGGATGTGTCTGTCACTAGTTCCACCTCCAGTGGCTAGAACATTTGACTGCCACGGACACCATGCCACAGCCTGAGAAAGAAAGGCTTCATTTTAAGAGGTAAAAGAGACAACCTGTTCCCTACTGCACCTTCCAGAGCTCAGGCCACAACAGCTCCAGGGCAGCCTCTACACACACAGCAGCATCCCTCCCGCAAGGCAGGGGGTACAGCAAGTGCTGCGCGCCTGCCTTTCACACAGATATGTACCCACATCACACTCACAGCAGGCCCACACTCACCTTGACAGCACCCTGGTGCTGCGTGAAGGTCTGTACAGGAGCAAAGTCTCCACTGTCCCCCTGAGTACACGGCCAGATGTTCACCAGGTTGTCATTGCCACCACTGGCCAGGTAGCGCCCATCTAGAGACCACTTGAGTCCACACACCTCCTGTGTGTGGCCAGCAAGGGTGGCCACGTGGTGCTCAGCCACTCTGACATCATGGTGGTGGATGTGGCCAGTCCGTGCACCGCTGCAGAGGGGAGGTTTGCAGGGTCAGAATGACATTTTCACCAAAAGCCATTTCTGTGCTGTTGCAAGACTGCCTTTCCTCCACTGGATTTCAACCAGTGTAACCAGCATCACTGGCCTGTTGACATGAGCAAAGCAGCCACAGAAGTTCTTCACAAGTTCAGCACAAAGGGCAAGAAAAAACAGAGGCCTCAGCACAATCCCAACAAAACAGGCCAAGTAAAAACCCTGAGAGAGGAGGCAAGAACCCCTGAGCCAAGAGAAGGTCCTGTAGATGACCCCTAATCCACACCACTAACAGATCTAGGATAGGAATCCCCAACAGCTGGACATTGTCCTTCACCCCCCAGCCACAGCTTTACCTGGAGAGGATGTAGCTGTTCCAGCTGAGGGACCCCACACGGGAAGAATGGCTGATCATATTTCGGAGACGTTTCTGCTGCTGTATGTCCCATAGCTAAAGAAGCAGAGCAATAAGTTCTCCAGATGATAAGGAAGCCCAGCCCTGCTGCTTTGCCCAGGAAACCTTACTATGTGGGCTCTGGCATTCAACCTTTTCAGTATGGAAACTGATAAATTTATCTCATGTATACAGAACAGAAAGTTATTCCAGGTGTCAGAAAACCCCCAAACCAAACTCTGCCTTGCTGCTGCAGTTGGTCACTGACCATAGCTGGATGGGGACACTTCCATCCCACACCAGTCTTTGCACCCTCAACTTCACAGGACAGGCTACAACCACTGGTAGTCACAAGACCACAGAAAGGATTCCCACTGCAGTGAAGGTCACTTACAGCCTTCTGGAGAGTGGCAGCAGATGACAAAGCTGTGAAGAGCCACTTGGAATTTGTGCTACTTCCTGATGACATGAGCATAAGGACACCTTCAGACAATATCTATTGTTGCCCGACATGGCAGAACACACTGTCCTGAGATGTTCTCTACAGGCCTCTAATCACAAGTCACTCACTTCACCCCTCAGTTCCCCACTAAGGGCAGCAGCTCACTGAACTCTAGCAAATCGTAGAACACTTCCCTCCTCCCAGCCTCAAGCTAAAGACAAGTCAGAGTGCACTGTATCCTTCTTGTGCTAGCCAAGTCTTTGTTCCAAGGCCCCACACCTCCAGCAACCCCCAGACAACACCTCTGGTTTTACTGCACTCACCTGGACCTCAGCATTACTTGTGCCAACAGCAAGGTAGTTTCCTTCTTTAATCCATGAGACAGAGGAGATGTAATCATCTGGATGTTCCATCTGCAGCAGCTGGATGATTTCCCCAGAAGTGTAATTCCACAGATAGACAGAGTTGTCCAGAGCCACTGCCAGGAAGTTCTGAGAGCTCCAGTCAATGAGATTTAGATCTACAATTTGGAAGAGCAATGCCAGTCACAGAGTGCTTACCTGCAGAGCCCTGCCCACATCGTAGCACAGCACTGCAGCCAAATGCTTTCACCAGTGCTGATGCCAGATCTTCTACCTGCACCAGCTGTGCGTGCAGGTAAGGAGCAGCCTCCTGGGAGTCACCATGCCTGCTCAGGTAGCCCTCATCCAAGTCACCTACATGGCACTCAACTGCTGATCCTATAAGGCTACACAGGGACACCCCAGAAGTGGTCAATGCCAGTCTGGGTGCATGAGAAACTGAAACAGCCCAGTTAGAGAACTCCAGTTCTGACCACACTGGTCCTAGGAACTGCACTTCAGGGAAGAATGATCTCAACACCTAGCAGTCAGCATTGCAGCTTACTTACAATAGTCATTGCGAATCTCTGGTGCATCCAGGATCCGATCTGGCATCGAGGGAATATATCTTCCATTCTTCCTGCTGGAAGCAGGTGTGGTCTTCTGGCTGTAGAGCACTTTCAGGTTATTCTGATAGCCTGTGTGCAGGGGAACAGCTTTGTTATCCTGAATTAGTTTCCTCCTGACCACTCACCAACTAGAAAACCCTTTCAGTGAAAATGAAGTCCTGGAGAAGAGATCTCTGCTCAGAAGAGCAGTGTGTGCTAGCATCACTGGCAGTATTAACTGCTGAACTGGAGTGGGTTCAAATTCCCTAATTCACAAGAACATATTTAACTGACCAGCACTTAAGTCTTCTGTATCCCACTATGTTTAGTGACCATTGCTGCACACTTCCTAGCCTTGAGTTTGAGGCTTTTGCAGACATCAGGAAGATTTGTCATCTGCAGTACAAGTTAACAACTGGCAGTCATCATCCAAGTCTTATAAAAAAAAGAAAAGCCACACACAAACAACATGATAGCTATTATGCCAGTCCCTCTTCAGGAAATCTGGGAGGGAGCTCCCAATGTGCAAAGAACTTTGAGAAGCAGGCAGTTGATCTCCCCCATGGTCAAACACAGGGCCTCTGTGTTGCAGTTCCCCTGCCCAGTCCTCTCCAGCTGAGTCCCTCACATAGACCCTGCATCATACCTTCTGGAGCATTCTGTGGCTTTCCACTAAGGCGGAGGATCTTTGCCTCTTCTACATCAAAGCCATTAAGATTCACTGCCCAGGCTTTCTGTTGCTCCTAGAGAGACAAACCACCCTCAGCAAGACTTATTTGAAATGCAAAGCCCACGCTACCCTTAGACAAAACTGAAGCTGTTAGAAAATACACCCAAGCCCCCTTCTCCTAGAATCAGGAGTTGTTTGGCTGTGCTGTGGGAGTCAGCTGCACATAGGCAGCTCAAAACGGATTTTTCTCAGACACCAACACTATGTCCTGCTCAGATTTTCATGCAGAGGAGGGGCAAATTCAGTGTCTCATTGCCAGTGGGAAAAGCCACAGCCACATGGGACCAAATGCTTCATAAACACATTTCAGAGCACAGTGTACACATTCCAGAATAGCTCCCCATGCAGACATTGTCCTAGAATAGCTACCACAAGCAGATTCTCTGTGCACAGGCTCACAGCTTTGGTCTCTGTAACCTGCTCTATTTAAAAGCCTCAGTAGCCTGAAGTTTGCTACCAGAAGCTGCACAGCCTAAAGCAGAAGCAGAGGTCTAAGGCTCTACATTCTTCCCTGTGCCTAAGGAAAAGATCCCTACAGAGCAGCTGTGCTCAGGCTCCTGTGTGACAGCTGTGTACCTGTCACATTTGCAGGCACTACAGCTTCCACCTCGCTTCAGGCTCCTGAAGCCCAGTGCTGGAAGTGGTGGTGACGGGCTGTCAGCGCCACACACCCACTGTTACAGTCTGCTTCTCTAGCAGACTCAAAAGGTCACAAAGGATTAGATGTTTGGCAGTGATCATTATTATAATCTTAGCAACATGCTCACCTTCTTGGTAGGGGAATCTTCAGCAGGGTCATTCTCTTTGGTTAGGAGGAAATTGGCCATTTCCATCTGCATAGTGCTGCGGTTGGGAATGTAGCGGTCCCCCCCAGCTTTTGTTGGAGTGCTCTGGATTTTGGATCCAGATTTACCTGCATTCACATGCATAAATATTGTCTTAGAGGTAATTGGACAGTCTGTATTAAAGCTTTCAACAAAGCAAAACCAGCACTCTAAGCGGCATACTACCAGTATAGACTACATTATATCCAACCAGACAAGTTCCACAATCTTAGGAGGACTCGGAGCACACAAACCATCCAAGTCACAACTACCTCCTACTTCTGGCCTCCTCCATACCTCCCTGTATAAAGGCAGTAAGCTCTGGTCAGGGACTGCCAAGGAGATAACGCCTTGGGACTAGTGCAACAACAGTTCCAGAGCTCACAGCTAAGTGGAGGACGCGAACAGCTGTTACACAGCACGTAAAGCTGTCAGCACACACAGTCCTCCCACACAAGTCCCAGCAGAGAGCTGCATCACCAGGCTCGGCCGGGGCTCAGCAGCTCACCCAGCCCGACTGCACAGAGCTCTGCCCACCCAGCGCCGGGGCAGGGGAGACAGGTGACCCGAGGAGCCGGGCCGTGCTGCCCACCTCCTCCTGCTGCCCGCCCAGCAGGCGGGCCAGGGCGGCCCGGCAGAGCCCCGCAGCCCCGCGCGGCAGCCAGCCCGGCCCCCCCCCACGCCGTACTGCTGGTCACCGCCGCTCACCGGGGGTCTTGGACGGCGTCTTGCTGGCGCTGTGGGACCGATTGGCCGGCTTCATGGGCGACACGCCGGCGGCGGGGCTGGGCCCGGGGGCGCCGCTCTCCTTGGCCTTGCGCTGCCAGCGCGCGGGCGGCGC
>VXAL01018944.1:5129-24230 GCA_013399475.1 Chauna torquata
TGAAAGGGAACATATTCAAACTGCTTACATGCTTTTTCATCACTTGAACATTCTTGTATTTGCTGTAGAGCCTGACAGGTGTGCAGCAAATCATACAGCTTGATTAGCTGACCATACCTGACAATATTTTTTGCAACACCGTACTAACTGCCTATGTGGCTTATGTGGTCTCTTGAAATCAATCTCTGCAACTATTCTCTCAGTATTGAAGTAGAGGTGGAGGTTCATAAACTGCCCCAGCCTTTCAAAGTTGTAGCACGGGTTAGTAAAACTTGAATAAATCTGGTTACTATAGCTATTACCTGGACAGTAGCTACTCTGTGCAGTTTCAAAATCTTGAGGGTAAACGGCCATGGGCAACAGCAAAGTGCTCAAGAACCTGATGAAGCCTACATGAAGTGGTATTGGTATTTTGGTATGATGCTCTGTCTTTTGTTTCAGCAAAGGACTTGTGCTGCCTCCATGCTATAAAACATCGTAGCCATTTGTGGTTATTGAAGGTAACCAAAGGATGCTATACTATCAAATTCTAGCTCAGGGAGATGCACTTGATGCTCTTCTATTTCCCTTCCTACAGTGCAAGATAGCCCTGCTCCTTTGCCTGTTCCATGATACACTGCAGTATAGTATAGCTCCATCCTCAGACCTTTCATAAAACTGACTTCCCCCAAGGGTTCTTATGAAGATCCATACAACATTTGCATCTCTATTCTGAACCAAGGATCAAAGATAGTATGCATGTATTTCATCCACATTGCACAGAAATGAACTCTGCTTACTTACAAAGAAGGAGAAGTCAGAAAGAATGACTGGACTGATTTAATACTGTCACTTACGTCCCAATCATTATTGTCTCTTAGTTGTTGTCTTGAGAGAGAAGAGTCCGCACTGTCACTCTTTTCCAAGATTATCTCTGGCTTTTTAAATTTGCTTCCTCAGTAATTCTTCACTACCCTCATCTTAGCTGAGAAACATGAGACAACTGAGCCATGACGCTTCAGAAAAGGTGCAAAAATTCCAGCCTTTTTCTCCCATAACACTCTTGGCCACTCTTAAAAGTACTCTGGTCATGCTGTAAAGAGTGAGTGATGGGGCCTGCTAGCTGAAGCAGGAAGCCTGTCTGAAGAATCTGAACAGCCTAGAGTCCTGTGCATACTTTTCCCTCTTGGCTGAAGGCTGAATTTTGCTTTTGGATGGGTTTGACATGTCTCTGATATTTACAAATCACCCTGTGTAGATTGATTTCTAGCTGTTCTACTGCACCTAGTCTAACGCAATATGCTATTTAAATGCATGACCTTGAGCTGAAAGGAACATCTGCCCTCTCTGTACCAAGAGAGCAGTGCAGGTGGGAAACATACAAATAGAGAACTGCTTTTTATCCTGAATCCCACAGGATATCACACACAACCCCCGCACAGTTCAGACATCTCTGCTTCTGCCAGGTTTAAACGTGCCTGGAGAGCAGTCACTTGGGGCATTTGGGGAGCCTATTCTATCAGCTCCTCCCGGTGGTGAAAAGGAAGTAAAGCACAACACAACTTGCTTTTAACTTAACATTTTGCTCTGAGGAGAACTTAAGCAAATCTACTCCCCTCAAACTTCTCTGGCAGTATCTCAAACACCCGAGCAGCCCCTTCACCTTCCAGTTCCGACTGTAGTCTCAAACTAGCAAACAAGGGATGCTTAAGACAGATGCTCGTAAAACCTAGGACATGCGTGCATTCCTACACAACTCGCCAACTGTCATTTGCCACATACACATGTGGCTCACGCTGGCAATATCTTTCCTTAGCCTGTGACGTTGCATATCAAATATGACCAGCCAGCCTTATCTCTCAACTTCTACATGTTGTTTGCAAAATCTTGAAGGAGGGAAATGAAAATATTATAACAGCTGAATGCTGCCCAGGAAGCATCAAACTGGAAGAGGCTGTGCTGCAAGGTACCCCTCTGCACTTACAATATAGCCCTTCCATTTTCAAATGACTGAAAGTACAGAGCAGGTCCCTTTGCCATGGCAATGGTGGTATTTGAGAGGTCTGCGGACAGAAATTCCTTGCACTGCAGGAAAAATCTTTACAGCCAGCAAATTTAGCAGCAATGAAGTGACCACACTGTGCCCCACACATTTTTCCTATGCAAAATCATCCTTTCCATCTCTGCAAAGAGAAGTTTTTCTGCCAGCCATTCAACCTCATGCTGCTGCAATGCAAAAGTGAAACTATTTCTGAATGGAAGAGGTACATGATTTATGAGAGGTTTTTCTATGAAAAAACAGTAATTCAATTAAAAAGACTAGTGATGGATGTGTGGTTAAAGATACTACCAAACTCAGCGTCCTTTGACTTCTCTTGGCTTCCACTTTTGGCAGCTAAACAACAAAAACAAACCCTTCATCCAGGCTAATGGCTTTAGCGGTCAAAAACTAAAGAGCATCCACCTTCTTCGTGGGAATCTTATAGCACAGACCATGAAGGAGCGCCCAGCTCAGCTCCACAAACAGGCTTGCAATCCCAGGTCTTAGAGGCTGAAGTGGACCTTGCAGAGGGGAATGCTGCAATTAGCAATGAAAAACCTCTTAGATATGATGGCTCTCAGTGCATTTCACAGTAAATTTAGAAATTGCTCTTATCTGAAACCACTGGCAGCCTCAACCACAGTACGAATAACAGGAAAGCACCATCCACTTTTGCCTTGACTCACCTCTAACCCAGCATCTGGATTTGTTAGGAAGTGATGCCATGCAGTTCTCATACAAGTGACCCCAGAGTGGAGTTATAAGCTTACAAGACAGGAAAATTTTTCTTTACAGTGATTTGAAAAGATTCCCATTAACTCAACATGCCATGCTTTCAAATGTCTTATCCCACTGTTGAAGAAAGGGAAGAAATGCATTAGCAGTAAATCCATGTGACAGTACATAAAGTAAGAGTCAACCTAGTCTTCATACCTGGTACAATAATGCCTGTGCAAGTCGAGGGAAGCTGAACTATTTCGTATTTCCTTCTTTCTTGCCTACTAGTTAAATTACTGAGTTGAATTATTTCCTATTGTGTGTTTGTGCAGCCTTGCTGAAACTGTTGGTGTTGCACCCCTTCAAAGAAGCAATCCATTTAGTTATTTTAAAGACGTTTACTTCAGCAGTCCACTAAGGATGCTGGGGCTTGGCCTCACATCTTATTGCTTCAGTAACACAAGATGGAGAAAGAAAATAAAGGAGAAAAGGAACAAGATGAAGTAAGCGAGGAGACAGAAGGGTGTCTTTACTGTTCATGATAAATACACTCCTTAATAAGCCTTCTCTCTTCCATCTGAATGGCTCTCTGCACCACCTACATGAGCTTAAACTTGTCAGCTAATCAAAGCTGGGGGCAGTTATTCCACCCAAATCCCTTCAAAATGGGAAAGGGAGGTTGAACCACTGGCCTATAGTTACAGGCTGCACAGAGGCTGTGTGAAGGCTCACTGAGAGCAACATCTCTGCAGCTCTTGCTCTTTCTAACATGTTGCCATAAGTTTTTTGGTATTATGCACTTCAGCAGTCTACTCAGCAGAGAAATAATCAAGTCTTTCATGCCATCACAGGAATATTCTGAATTTCCATAAGGATGTGGGGAAAAGGCATTTCAAACCAAGTATAAGAATGTAGAGAAGACTGAGTTTAAAATACTTAGAAAAGTCCTGTTCCATTCATCAGAATAGAGTGAGATTTCACAGCAAGAGAGAGCTAGAGAGCTCTTCTGAGGGAGATACTGTATCTGTCGCAGGGCAGTGGTTACTGGAAACCTTGTAAGAGCAAAGCAAAATGAATGCTGCATTTAAAATAGCTTCACAAAACACCAGACACACTGAATGCTGGATATGGAGATAAGAGAACACTGCAGTGGAACTGGCACAGTGGAGCAATGGGTCTTTTACTTCGGAGCTTTCCTATACCTTTCTTCATTTCTTCCTTATTGTTTTCTTACATAGCTAGTTCATAATCCTATTTGTTATTTTCTGCTTTTTCTTCTGCCTCAGTAAGGAAAGGAGATTCTGCAGATCCTATGCTTCTTAAGGGAAGGGAAGAAAATCATCATCATCATCATTTCCTCAAGTGTTGATTAAACAGAATGGAAAAAAAGAAAGGGACTTCAGGCTGTGCTCCTCCAAAAGGACCAGTTTTCACTGACCCCTCTTCTTTGTTCAAGTCTGGACAAATGGTAGCAGTCTATGGAAGGAAGATCAGATGCACCTTGATTTATTTCTCCATTAATGCAGCCTGCCAGTACTTCTGCCTCAGTTTCAGGCTCCAAACCCTTCTGAGTTGACTATGTCCTCCTTGGAGATAACAGATTGTCATTTTAAGAGGATGATACTAACAGCCCAAAATAAATACCAAGACATACATATTCTGCTCATTCCAGTTTCTGGCCTTGGCAGGTACTTTGACCCTCATGGGAATAACAAAGTGTCAAAAAAAAAAAAAGCAATGGAACCTGGAACCCTCTTGCTGACAAGGCTAAAGTAACTGGTGGCAAACCAGTCAATCATTTTCTGACAGGCCTACTTCTGACAGTAGGATTGCTTGGCCCTAAGTCTTGGCAGCTTGCTGTCCTTCGCAGAGTTGAATGGCTGAGGAAAGCTCTCCCTTCCTATACACTATCAAGTGGTGTTCCCTTGGAGGTAGAGTCTCAGCTGCTACACTCTTTCGTGCCTGTGCTCTAGTACAGAGTGCTAGATGTAATAAGTTCAATTGGCATTCCAGCACGTGAAGAGTAGAATTACACAACAGCTAAAATGAGGAAAAGGGAAAAATATAAATTTGTAAAAGGATGCTGATCTGTAGGCACTCTCACAGTATTAACAAAAGAGAGATGCTAGCTTGAACAGGTAGGACCAGGAGTTCAGCACAACTGCGCTTCTTGCTAGCGTAAGGCAAATTGGGCAGAAAATTATTATTTTTTTTAAAGCAAGCTGGCAATTTAAGTTATTAATTTTTGCAACACTTTCTGGTATACTGGAAATATGCTGACAGAAGGCTTGTGCCCAACTTGAATTGAACTCCTCATGCTGAGAGTGAGCAGATGCACTAATGGATGAAAACTGTAAAAAATACAACTGTACTGAAATCAGGTGGGGCACAATGCCTCCTGGTAAAACTTTTCACTTGCTAACAGGAAAGAGCGGCTAAACATGTTGGAAAAGTTTTTTTTATTTTTTTGGCAAGACAGTGAAACTACGCTTCTAACTGCACCCATTTTATACTTTACATCAGAGTATTTCCTGGGGCTCTTGCCAACCTTTCTTTTATTTCACTTCCTCTTCTTCAACCAATAAATCATCACAAATCTCATCTCCATTTGTAAGTCCATTACTGCAGCCACTGACTCTCATCTGAACTGAAGGTCCAAGCTATTAAATTGTACCTACCACCAGATTTCTACAAACGTGATGCCTCTTTTTTGGAAACAAATTTCCAATTGATTTTGAAAAGACCTGCCTGGAGCTTAGAATGCTGTCTGACTAGAAGCACGTCATGTAGCGCTCTCCCAGCAGGGGTGTTCCCAGATAGCATCCCTTCACTAAGTCAAAGGAGGAATTTTATGTGACTACAAAAAAAGGAAAGGCAACAAAAAAAAAATGTAAAGGAAAGAGAAAGTCAAAAAAAGGAGAGAAAATTACAACTGACAGAGGAAAAATCACTGCATTTTCCATATATAGGCTACATTTTGCTACAAATAAAACTTCAAATTTGAAGTCAATATGCCCAGGAATGAAGAAGGTGAGAAGAAAATGAACGTAACTAGCAGGATTTGATCATCAAACCTTATTATCAGCAAACCTTACCATACTAAACATATCTTTAAGGCTTTCTGTTGCAGTGCAGCACACTGGAATGGCACATCCTATGGACAGTATCTACTCCTAGGGATGATTCACTACAATTCAGTGCTCAAATAAACTAGCATGCCCACTCTAAATTCAGGACTAAATGCCAATGATCAGAAAGTACAAAGAAAATGCAGTTGTTCAAATCTAATAAGAACACCATCCAGTTAGCACTGTAAGCTTTACTAAGAAAATATAACAGGTTTGGAAGATTTTCTGATATAATGGTTTCCAATAGCACTTCCATATTATATGCCTGTAAAGCTTGATTTTAAATATAATTACTAGCTGAGCAAAATACAAACTTCAGATGCAAAGCTAGGTTCCCACGTGCCATCAGAAAAACCCAGCTCTGCCATCAGCAATCACGAACAGCAAGAAAAAAAGTAAATATTAACGTAGTTCACACACGACTAACTTTCCTTTCTTCTGCCTGGGGATTGCCTTGCCAAAACATGATGTTATGCGTGAATCAATGTAATATTCTGAAAATATGGACAGGGTCTTCCTTCGTACTCTTTGGGAAGCTCAGCTAACTTTGATGGTGCAGATACCAACATTGTTGTATTTTATTCTGAAAACTTCAGAGTAATCTTACTCACTTAGAACTGTTCAGTTGCTGTTGAATAGACCTGATGCTCTTCTATGATTCTACACCTTAAGAAAGCCACTATCGGGACATTGATAGTTGAGCTTCCAAAGAGCTCAGGCCTTTATACCAGAACTGCAGGTCACTAGGTTTGACAGAACCACATTACTGAACAGACACATCAGCCATTTCAGATTATATTATCTTTCCAAGGGTCTCAGTCATTCATTACATTTATTTAGAAGTTTGGACTGAGCTACTGTTCTATTTACTGATGAATTTAGGATGCAAGTATCCTCAGAAAGGTCCAGACATGCCATGCATTAGCAGCTTCCATTCTGGAGATCTGCCAAGAACAGGGTCAATGCTCTCTCCTGCACTGGACAAGGACTACACTCCTGAACTACTCTGTGCCGAAGGTTAAAGAGATTTCAAATCACAAAAGCACAATGAGAACCAATATACTGGGGAGAACTTCTACGACTTCAGCTGGTTTTCTCTCTGCTTCTCTGCCTGCCTCCCTTAGCAGAAGAATATGCAAGAAAGATGTTTTAATCCCCCAGAGTCCACTGCCAGTTCCCTGACTGTTTTCAGATTCCTGCATTTCATTGCAGTTGTTTTGGCTCCCAAAATTTCCACATCTAGTTGAGCACTGAGAGTGCCAAAAACAAAATGGAAGGACTTTAGAAAGAGTACTTTGGTGCGAACATCCAGAAGAATTGAGATTTAAAACTATCATGTCACAAAACACAAATTTACAAAGAACTTTTAGTTACACTTACCAAATCATGTTTATGCCCAGAACCATCTCAGTGACAAGTATCGCAAAGTAATTGCGCACAGGAAGCAAAATGCATGTTCAAGTATAGTAAAACTCACAGGTATGCTTTTCATGGGTACAATGAACTGTCTCCCTCACAGCTAGGATAAAACTTAAAAACACCTAACCAAAGACAGTCAACAAAGTTGCCTATACAGCTAAAATACCTTATACCATGCTAAGAGGATAAATACTGCTATCATAAGCCTTTTGTGCTAAACCTGTTCACTCTTTTAGCCAACTAATTCCTATTTTAAAGATAAGACTACGCCAGGAAACAGGAAAGAACTATAACTTCTTTTAACCAATAGAAAGTCATTCTGTAATTCGCTACCCACCCTCAGTGAAGAGAGGAACAACCAAGGGCAAGCTTATCTTTTCAGGCAGACTCTTCACCTGATCTTTTCTCCTACCTATCTCTGTCCATATCTGTTACTGGTTCCACTACTGTTGGAACCCCTCACGTTTTATTTTACTGTTCTCATGCTGTTTGACATCCCTCATTCCTTGCTCTTACCCTCTTTCTCACAGTAATCCTTTGCTGTTGCTTTTCTGTTTTCCACTTTTCTTCATCTGCCCACACCTGCATTGCAAAGTAGTTTGATCGCAAAAAAGTTTTTCTCCTAAAGTTAAAAACCAAACCTTCTCTAAAACAAACATTTTCTTCAATGTTAGCAGCAGAGAGGGCTCAAATCTCTAGGAACTCTACTAAGAGGAGGAGGGAAGGCAGCAATTCTGGCTACTTTCCCAGAAAGAGGAAAAAATGCACTCCCCTTCAGTACCTACAATAATGCCACATGCCTCTGCTGCTAGTTCAGCATGTGAGTGTAAATAAACAAAAATTTTAAAAGAAACTCTGATATTAATTGGGTAATCTGGGTAAATATGATAACAATATTTATATTGCATATTTATATAATCCTTCTATATGCTTGCAATATCCTTAGAAAATTCCTTTGTCTGATTCCTCATGTGCTCCAGCAAATACATTGTTAGTGTCACAACGTTCAATATACCCCTTTGTCTTGTGTGTGCTCTACTTAGAACCTGCTGCTGACATTTAGCCTGGAGCACCAACAAGCAGGTCTGACTCCAGGCTGCAGAGCTGCTGCAGCTTCTATACTTTCTCGCTACATCATCTCCTTGTGCTGTTGCATTTAGCTGCAACTACAAGGATGGGTGGAAATTACACTTCAAGCAGCGTTAGAGCAGAGTAACTTAAGAGGATACTGGAAACAAGTCTAAGTTCCCTTTTTGCTTCAGACACATCGAAACAGCTTTGTTAGTTACTAAGCATGGATAACAGAAATTCAGCATCCCTACTCCAATTATCTCCTACGATTCTTAAAAGTTCTTGCAATTGAGCTGACCGCAGCCGCAAACGCCGAGGGCGGAGGAGCGCATCAGGGGCGCGCTGCCCCGCGGAGCGCCAAGAGATGGCAGCAGCGAGCCCCGCCGCGCCCCGGCCCCGCTGCCGCACAAAGGCGAGCTTGACGCGTTTTGAGCTGAAAGTTAGTAGGGGAAATCATCTTAAAGTGATCTGAAAAATGTCGCCCTCAGTAACTGGCTTGTAAAGACACCAGCACTAACCTCCTCGTTCGAGTTGCTTAGCAGCAGTTAATGCCAGCTGCACCAAACTACATGCTTTGGGCAGTTCCTATCTGAACCACGCTCGCTGCTAAGGGAAGCACACAGGACACCATCTGAAGTTCTCATTCACATCCTGACAAAGAATGCTTCTTCCTTTTGGGCTGATGGCTTCTGTTTACCTGTCACGCTTCGAGCATTCACCCTTGCATCTCCCTTGCTCTTGCCAATTCTGCAGCATGCTGTACTGCTTGCATACTTTAGTGTGAAATTCCAAAGCAACTATTGTATTCCTGTACTTTCCAGCCTGACTGACAGTCCCAGAGAGCAAGGTCAAGGATATGCTGCTGGTATGGCTGGCCCACACCAGCAGCAGATGTCAGCTTTGCTTACCTCATATAACACCGCTCTGTGTTGAGGGCTCTGACAGCATCCTGAACGTCCCAGTGAAAATCTACTAGCAGCTGCCCCTTCCCTACACCTGCTTGTTCCCATATGTTCCTAGCTGCCGGGCTAGGAAGGGTCACTTGTCCAGCCTTACACCTGCTTTGGGGTTGAGCAAATGCTCAGAAAACTTGGAGAATTAATTTTCTCATTCCCAAAGCACAAAAATGAACTAAGACAAGTATGGAAGAACTGGCAGGTATCCTTTGCACACACAGTTAACCTCTGAATTCTTCATTAATCACATTTGTTCATGGGAAATTTTCTCTTCTTACATCAACTTTGGCAGAAGCTGATAAAACAGGAAGATAGCAAGAAGGTTATAAGTGACATTAGGATCTGGAAAGTTGTTGCTGTTTTATAGTAATCATACTTCCTTACACAATATTGTGAGTTTATTCCATGCATTAAAGAATATTATTTGCTATTCAATATAACAGGAAAAGAAAAGCTTTTCTATACTGCTCTTTAAGCACTTATCTGCCTAATTTGAAGACATTTATAAATTGTACAAGTGCAGAAAAGTCATCAAGATCATACTTGCTAGGCGATGTACGTTGACTGGGCACAGAAACAGATCAGAGCAAAAAAACACTTGTCTTTGCATCCTATCACCAGCACTGGCCAACGGAAAACGCTTAAGGAACAGTAAGCAGTGTTTCCCTGCTGGGGTATTTTCTTCCCAGCTTTCAGCAGGTTCTGGTAAATCAGAACTTGCCTCAAAAAAAGTTTTCTTGGGAAACTTAAGACACCCAGATATGTAACAACTCTTTTCCAAAGTCTTGTAGAGAAAATGGAGAATCATATCCAGTGCTTTAGATAGAGTAACAGTCCATGATATATTGCACTTTACTTTTGAGAAACACAAGGAGAGAAGTCATGATGGTTGCAGACAGCATCTGTCTCAAAGAAAAGGGATGTGCTAATGTTAAGCCTGCGAAACCTATTACTGCTCTGTAGGGCCAGCTCTACTGTTTCTCCATCCTCTTGCACAATAGGTTCCCAACACAGCTGGGACACTGACTTCTAATGGGCAAGATTTTCCAGGAGTAATTTTATGAATTGTCAGTAAAGGACTTCCTTCATTCATCAATTTTCCAGATTAACCATTCCCAGTGGATGTAATACAGGGTGAAGAACACAGACCCACTCTAAATAACAGGACAAAAGTACTTTGGAGTCATCAGAAAGATCTGAGTACTAAAGAAAAGTAGCTGAGGCCTTGAGAACTTCCAGCTTTACCAAAGGTCAAATGAAATTAACTATAATCTGAAAAACTATATAAAACTATCAGGCCCACCATCTCTACTGATTTCCCCCAGACTTTTCAAAATGTTGACAGTGCATGCTTTCTTCTGTGACTGCACACAAATAAGGCTCCAGCTGCGTTAGTCTCCAGCTCTGACTTAGATAAGGTAAGATGAACATCACTATTTACCTCTGCATGAAATAGGTATATACTTTCTCTACAAAGCTGGACTTCTACAGGACAACAGAAAACAAAATTTGGGTTCCTTGTTTCCAGGCCACCTAACACATTTTTCATTGTGATTCTATTTTATGAGACTACGCACTCACACATGCATAAACACCCACTCCCTTCTTTTTATCCAACTGTCACAACCCAGTGTTGCAAGACACTGACCTTTTATTGTATCCCATATCTGCTCTTGCAGATTTACTATCTTTGTTGTACTGCCATCACAGCCAGCAGAAATCCTCTCCTCTTTCGAGAAGATCTGTCACTGAAGAGTTAATTCTGTCATGCATTACTCTCATGAATTGGTAAGAGCGAGGTCTCTGCATTACAGATTCTAGAGATTTCTGCAAGATGCAGATGAAGTGAATATTCTGGTTAAGATAGCACCACAAATTCCTTTCTAACAAGCCTCCTCTTGGGAACTGCAATCCCATTTAGACCTGCAGTGACTTCAAGTATGAGAATTTGAAATAATAAAAAATTAATCTAAAAATACCTTAAAAGTCATAGATGCAAAAGTAACACAAAGTTAGGAGATGTAAAGCCTGCAGAAATTAAGCTATTATAATGCCAGGATAATTATCAATCCCTTCTGAAAGTTTTTAAATGGATTATCAGGCAGAGCTGTTTCTTTTTTTTTATTGCTGTCTTCAGTGATACTTTAATATCCTTGAGTTGCCCTTAAATATCAAATAAAGGCACTCTGATTTATGAGGATTAAAAATCTCTTTATTAATGGTATTGTAGCAGCTTCACCATAAATGTAACAGCATGTTGCCAAGGAATAAAAAACAACCTCAGTCATACTCCCAAGTGAGAGCTACCATTACTTTTTAGCCTTCAGACTGGGCAAAGCAATGGACTCCTTTTATGAACAGGTGAATCAGGGGTCAACCCAATTAGCAGATAAGCTTTCATTAAAAAGGAAAGCATAAAGGCTCTTGTGAAACAAGATAAAGCTTTTGCTGTCAGTTATTGCAGTCTGTTTGAGAGAGGTTTCAGCAGTAAGAGCGCTGCACTGAGGTGGTGTGGTGCAGTGCATACTGTCAGTTTCTACCCCTCCTTACATAATAAAGGATTTATTTCTTCATATAATTCAAGTGTCTCCAGGCCAGTCACCACAGCCCTAAAGGGACTGATTATGGTAGTAGTAGGTTCCTGGCAATCAGAGTAAAACTGGCAAAACAAGATAGCAACAGTTTGAAACTTAGAGACAACAGGAGTGTGGACAGAAATACAAAGTTGTTCTTTATAGAAAAGCTCAAACCCTGTGTTATAGCAAAACATCCAGTGAGGAGTGTGTGTGTACTGGTGTAATTCAAGTCATGCTTCCTACCCAGGACAGCATTCTTAAGAAAGGTACAAGGAGAACTCCAAACCATTTTTCAGTAGCAGCTCACAATTTCCCACAGCATGTTTTATGTGCTTTTAGTCCATGTGATGTAGCTCATTAGTTCTTAGCGAAGGTGCTTTGCCTTAGTTACTTCCACAAACTGAAGATGTTCAATGTATTTTTCTAGCACAATTTATATAAATTCCTTTGTCCAAGGGACTGTCACATAGGACTCTGCTCACCCTGTTTTTCTGAAAGTTGATTCTTGATTTATTCAGAAAAGCAACAGCAAGAAAGCTAAAAAACGTGCAAGGTAATTGGCAGGAGAGCTTTATTTGCAACAAATACAAGAACATATTTTGTGTTGAAAACTATTTAGCACATTCAGCAGCCATGCAATCAAAACTTGAAGGACAACCTACCTGAAAACCACAGTCACCAGCCTAGAACATAGGCAAGTTAAACATTAAAAGGGATTACACAGAAGAGTTAAATTATGCTCAAATGCTCTTAAAAACACACTACAAAACTTTACCTTCCCTTTTGTGTTTCTGCAAAGACCTTGATCTATACTCGCGCTTTGGGTTCTAGAAGCTCTTCCCAGGCTTCCCCCTAGATATATGTTCTGAGATAGAGTTAGTTTTCTTCACAGGGGCTGGTATGTGCCGTGTTTTGGATTTAGGAGAAAATCAATGCTGATAACACTGATAGTTGTTGCACAGCAATGCTTACACAGTCAAGGACTTTACAGCTTCCCATACTGCCCCACCAGCAAGAAGGCTAGGGGTGCACAAGAAGCTGGGAGGTGACAACCAGGACAGCTTACCCAAACTGACGAAAGGGATATTCCATACCATATGGCATCATGCTGAACAATAAAAACTGGGAGAGTTGGCCAGGGAGGGGGCTGCTGCTCAGGGTCCGGCTGGGCAGTCAGTGGGTGGTGAGCAATTACATTGTGCATTACTTGCTTTATATATTCTTTTATCATTATTATTTTCCCTTCTTTTTCTGTCTTATTAAACCTGTCTTTATCTCAATCCGTGAGGGTTTTTTTTTTTTTTAAAAAACATCCTTCCCCCTGCCCCGATTCTCTCCCCCATCCCGCTGCAGGGGGGAGTGAACAAATGGCTGTGTGGTACTTAGCTGCCTGCCAGGTTAAACCACAACAATATATATTCTTTTCCCTGGATAAATTTTTTGTTTGACAGGATAACGTGACTTAAGAAAATGCAGTACCTACTGCGTGTGGTTTAAATTACATTTGTTGCTTACCAGCATCTCCCATGTATTCCGTGTGAGCACTCATGCTTCAGCGTGCACAGGATCCAGCATGTATCAACTCTTCTTCCTACAAAGAGGCCCAGAACAATGGATTAGTAATCATCCTGAAGGCTGACAATGAATAGTTGTATCTACTCACAATTTAGTAAATTATTTCAAAATCATTTTGATTTCTTTATCTTTTAATTTTATACCACTGAGAAAGACCATGTTATTCAGAATCACATCATAGCTGCCCATACGTCATTACCTCGTGCCTGACAAATCAGGAGCATAGCCAGTGAAAGCATGAGTCCCTGCACAGCCCCTCCTCTATCTACACTATAGATTTCCATTATTTTCACCACATCCAGGTTTTTTATGATTATAGATATAGGAAAGAATTAGATGAGCATTGTTACCTTCCAGTGCTATAATGAGTCTTGAACTACTTGGGAGATATTCCTTGATATCAAGATCTTAGGCATAACAAGATTACATTTTATTTTGCATACATTTCCAGCATTTGTCGTTCTGGAGACAAGTTTGAAGTTGTGCATTTTCAGAACAGTTTAAAAGTGAGGCAAATAAATTCACTATTTGGAGTTCGGAACTTTTTAAAACAATCAAGATTTTTCCAACAGCTTTCCAAGAAATACAATTTAGGTGGAGGATGGCCTTCAGAAAACACTAGGGCTTTGTTCTGCAGTCAGCAGATGCTTTCTCTACTTCTGAAGAGAGAAATCTCCTCCACTCTAGGGCCTCTCATAAATTTCCTGGTACTAAGCCAGTAGAGTAAGACAATATAAAAATAGATGCAGTCTGGTCCTCTAAACATTTCACAAATGGAATTTAAAGTTTTATTGCTCCCTACAAAATACTTTGCCCTTTGTGACACCAAAATGCAATTTTGCTGTGGGTATTTCCATAGTTCTATGCTACAGACAGGCATTTTGTGGCAAGGTAAGTTCCAAACTCTGTAAACTTTCTCATATGTGCGGCTACAGGAAGCTTTCACTCACAGCACCACAGGCTTCATCTAAAGTCCAGTTCAGTCAATGAGGATCCTTCAGTAAAGTCTCACTAATTCCTGTGAGCTAGAATGCAACAATAAGGACTTACGCAGTCCTCCCTGTTTCTGAGGTGAAAAGGGAACATTTCCTGGACCCTAACGTTCTACTGTAACTGCTACATTCAACAAACCCATTTCCCAAGAAGTCTTGGCATACATGCTCTCAATGACTCCTCTAACTTCTGTATTTCTTTCCCTAAATGTTACACAGGCATAGTGGCATATGGAACTCTAAATATGAGGGAGCTAGGACACTACACAAAAATTATACCTGCTTCAGCTTTATCCACTGTTACAAATCAAAGTTCCTTCAAGCACTACATTCAGTACTGCACACCTGTAGTCTCAGCTCTCACAATAAGAATTGCATTGTACACCTGCTATCTCTGACTTCACCCTCTACTCTACTTTTCATCATATCAGCAGTTTGTGATGCTAATTGAAAATAAAAGTACATATCAAACTGTTTACGGTTTTTTTTTTTTGGACACAGCAGTAATTCACTCCTCTGCATGAATTAAGAGTCTTGCCTGCCTGTGTTGCCTCTTCCTCAAATATCTGGTCACACCACCTATAAACAAGGTCTTAACGTTATCACGAGATGTCATAGTACACACTGTAAAGATTATCTTCATGGTTTGAATAGCCAAACCCTATGATTTATTTCTTGCTCATCTTCGATACTATGATCAGTTCACTAAAAGTTCCAGCTAGAATAATGTAAAAAAATAAAATAAAATGAGGAAAATTGTTTGATTTCATGTAGTGTTCATTAAAAAGTATAGCTTTTACTGATTCTTACAGTTAGTAGCAACATCCTAAAAGCTGACTCTGTTAAAGACTGAGGAATGGATGGACTTCTGTTCTTCTAACTCTGCATGCAGTTTTAAAAAGGCCTTGGTCTCACAGGGCATTAAAGGAAAGGCTAATGTGAAGTTCACTCTGCAGTAGAAGCCCTCAAGTATCTCCACTGGCATGGTGAGATAGTTTTAGGCAGCAAGAAAGTTTCTTAAGCTTATATGAAGGGAGATGACAAGCGTGGAAGAGCAGCAAATGCTTTTCCAGAATAAGCTAGAATGAAATTCATGTCAGCTGCACAGTACCTCAGTACATGTCAGTGTAGGAAGATGAGTTTTGTTTCCACTTGCCATCTGCATAAACTTAATATGCTCTTCTTTTATAAGGACATGACACTTGCTCTATTTCATCCAGTTATTTCATCCAAGTACTAACACATCAAAGTTGAAGTGATGACTTTTTATTTTACTCATAAGCATAATGAATGGGAAAGCAACAGCGTGCAAATTCCTATTAACATGGTACAGAGGAATCTCTACATATGCACAGAACTTAATTCATTTTCAGACTGTCCTGTTCAATATTTGGATCTCAAGTTGTACAGTCCAGAACAGGTGCTGTCTTAGGAAGCTAATAGAGCAGAGTAGAACTGTTTGGAAACTAATGATGATACAAATGCTTTAGGTTGTTCAAAGTTTGCCTCTATCTACAATTCATTACAAGAATCACATCCTACAAAAAAAACAAAAGATAATATTTAATTGTTAATACCTTAGGTCAGCCTAAAGCTACATATATCAATGCTCCATTCAACAGCTTATACATTGAACAATATTACTGTTTCTTACAACTGTGCATGAGGATGATATGTCCAGGAACTAGAATGAGTATTAGACCAATTGCAAGAGCCAGCTCACAACAGGAAGGGCCAAGAAAATTATCAGAAACAATACAGAAACAAAAGGACAGAAGTGATATGTATGTGAATCAGCAGAAACAACGCCAAGCAGAAGAGATACGGTAACATGTGAGGTGTCATGAGATTTCACAGGACATATTCAAAACAATAGAGAGCAAATTCATGATAGACCTAGCCTGATCTCCTTCAGAAAGGTTTTCTTTTAAAGGTATTAAAAGTTTAATGACACAGTGATACATTAGAGCAGAAACCGAGTTGTTCCGTACAATGGCACTAACCATTATACTCTTTCACATCAGATTGTAGTAAAGCCAAATGCGCAACTACTCCTCTCTTCCAGGCAACAATTTCTTTCTCATGATTTTATCCAAATCAAGATCATTGGACTATTTCTAGATCAGTTCCTTCTGTGTTACAGAACAGGAAGTGTATCACTTCACACACTGTACATCCATGATACATTCATACAGACTCCTGAAAAAGAAGGGAAATGGCAAGAAGTACAGCTCAGCATTTCTAATGAAGTGCTTGATTCAGTAATTCTAAAAGGCTGTACGAGACTAATGATTCTTCTTGCACCACTTATACCTCAATCTGTTTTGGGAAAGGAGAGGCATATTAACAGAAGCATCAAAAGGCATGAATCACTTTCCAAGCCATTGTGTTCTTACCCTGCTGCAACTCTTATTGACCAAGACTGACAAATTACATGCTATAAACTTCAGCCTCTGCTGTCTGCCTTCGCATTCACAACACATTTAGAAACCAGTTTCACAAGTTATTTATAAAAGCCTGGTGCAAGCTTGCAATGTTTGCAATAATATCCTACCTCCCTAGCATCCCTTTTTATTCCTTACACTTGGCTTCTACAGAACTTTTTTTTTTAAACCAAAGTTTAAAAAAAAAGAAGACAAAAAGTAGTTTCAGATTTTTTTTTGGCTGCATCTCTATTCCTGATGCAAGTCTCACACCAGCTAAGTTGATTTTTCTTACCTCCCCCTTCCCCCCATGCCCCGCAACTGTTACAAATAATAAAACCATGAGTGTCTAAACCTGCCTTTGTCTTTCCATTTTAGTTATGCTTAGGTACTTCTAACTCCCAATCAGAAACTCATTATTTAACAAAAAGTCATGTTAATGTCAATGAGCTTTAGATCAAACTTCTAATATTAACAAAGCAATCAGAAAACTGTTAATTTTACCCTGCTTTTTCAAGTTAAATGTCATATCATTTTTAGCTGATTTAAAAAGTCAAAGTCTTGATCTAGTGTCATGGATATCGTCCCATTTGATTTAAGCATCTATAAAAAACATGCTCTGAAAAAAAACTCCCCATTGAGACCCCAAAACCAAATCCATAGGCTTCCATGAAAACTTTCCTACTGACTTTAATAGACTTTAGACAAAGGCCTTATAGCTTACAGGAGCTCTGTTACAAATGGTTCTAGCCAGGGCTACCTGCTGACATAATTCAGACGTGAAAAAGGTTGAGGCCTGAGAAAACTGACTTTGTTCATTGTAAAGCCTGAGAGGAAATGTCTTAAAGAAGGAAAATAGGAGTGTTTTGTGCCTCTGCTCTAGCTTCTTGCAGGAGAATGAAAAGTAGATGCTGGTAAGAGGAAAATTGGTTGGCCAAAATCCAACTAATTCCTTTTAGTTTTCATGTCTTTGATGTACAATTCAAATACAACTTCCTTCCCTTTTTGAACAGCTCTGGGACAATGTTTGTATGTATGTTCCAAAATGCTACTCAAATCTATTTCCTAATTATATCTGACATCAGTGCATGCAAGCCAATACAAAAAATTAACATGCTTCCAAAACTAACAGAAGAAAGTCTAGTTATTTTTTGTCTATTGTCCATGGTTGCACAAAACATGAGCTCAAAACACTCTTACATGGAATAGTCCAAATCCAGAAGACATACTGTTTTTAGCATACTATGACTGCCATTACTGCATTAGGCTAGCAGCCCTATAAACAATGTACCTGGAAATCAGTATCTTCAAGATTAGTGCTGAGTATAGAGCAGTGGAAGCAGAAGCATTTAGCCCATTTTGCGCAAACTGGAAATCATTTTCAGTTCATCTAGGTCTCTCATTTGTACAGCATCTTAAAGAACCAGATGATTTGTTTCTAAAAAATGAACAGGTGCATCTTTTTCCCTTCCTTTTTTTTTTTTCTTTAAGTCTGATTGGGTTAGATGGAGTTTGATACAATCTTTATTAGAGGAATAGGAAGTTGAAGGGCATTAGCTACTGGCCATGAATACCATGCCATAACAGAACAAATGATATTCTTGGTACTTGTGACACTACAGAGTTTAATGCTCAAACACTTGTTGCCAAAATTATTTGCAGTCAGAACTCCTGGTGGTGACAGTTACATCCCTAGGGGTATTTCAGTGTGAATATAAATCTCAAGTGGAAGAGCTGGATACATGACAAGTTATCACTTCGTTAGTCTGAAAAATAGTTTTATACCAGTCATTTTAATACAGTAGTATATAAGTTGCACTTGACTTGCAAGGAAACAGTTGTTCAGTGTAGGTACACAGCCTCTTTCTGTAAATACTGGAAACTACAAGAGTATTTGTATCATCACTTCCTTCCCCTGATGTGCTGAGTATGCTACAACAATTCTTCCTCATTCAGACACACCATTTAGCCTGGGTTTTCTTGGCCCTTCAGACCTCTGTAGTTCAGTTGCTTAAAAATGGCCAGAGTTGTTTGTGGATCTTTCCAGCTGTTTTTTCTTCTAGAAAGGAGGAAAAGGGGAGAATCTAGCATACAGTTCAAGCACATTTGTTCTAGTAGTTGGCTGATACAATGAGTTTTTTCTAAATTCACTGATGAACATTTTCAGGGTGGTCAAATAGATTCTGCAGCTGCCTGCTGGAATATGGAAAAGGCCAGATTTTCA
>VXAL01018944.1:32280-46740 GCA_013399475.1 Chauna torquata
TAGGCATCAAAATACACAGCAGGTGTTTTACAAGTATATTAAGAGAAAAGGGAGCAGGAACACCGTAAGACTGTTTTTTAGTTCACTCATCTTACTCTTGCATTGCTTTATCAATAACAGACTTAATTCCAACTCCGCTACCACTCACTTTTGACTTACAGATTCTATACTAAAAGCATGTCAGCTTTTTCATTAACCAGAGACTCAGCCCTAGTGAAAGCACACCAAGAATGGGGGAGTTTTTGGCAGCTTGGAAAGATTCATGAGTCTTGTACTCCTCCTTCCCTTCCAACAGCCTATATGCAATCATATTCACTTCTTTACTCAAATCTTTTAAGACACCACTACCGGTATCAGCATCTCAGTCTTCATTATCACTGCAGGGAGCCTCCTGCAACTATGCAGATGCATTGTTAGTCCAAAAGTGATCGATGCAATCCATCTATTTCTAATTTAACACAGAGAACCACATTCAAGTCATTCGAAGGACTGCAGTTGAGACTGAAGGCAGTTTATGTGAGCCACTCCTCACCTCCTGGCTTCTTCACTTTTTTTTTTTCCCAAATGCTTTAAAGCTCAAGAGGATAGATAGGAGTTGTAATACCATACCAAAGTAAACGACACGTGTTCATTGGGATGCATTTTACAGATTTCCAAGTGGTGGTGCTGGAATAAGAGAGCAATTATTGATGCAGAACTTAATGCATTTCTTAATGTGCTTTTACCTGGTTAAATAGGTTGTTATCCCCATTTCATAGATAGGAATACAGACACATCAACAGGGATTTATCCAAGGTCCTTTTTCGCTCACTGGTTGAACTACCATTAAAACAAGTCACGACCTCTCCTCATTTGCTGATTATAGAGTCATGTTGCTTCCTACCTCCGTTATCTTCAGTGGCACCCTTCACTCTTCTTTTGGAATGTTCTCTGAGCACCAGGCCAACTGACTAACTCACTGGACTGACTCACTAAAAAATAAGTTTTCTTCTGCAGACAGTCACGCTGCTAGTACATTGCCTTAGATGAGAATGAGGCAAAGCCAGTCATCATAGTCACGGCTTCACAGTGAAGTAACCCCAAACTGTATGGATTTTAACTTCTGGCAAACACCAGTGGTGGCTTTAAGGGCTATAGCATAAGTGAGTCTTCAGCTGAATAAAAGATTTGCAGAACTTGGATGCAAGATGTCAAAATGCTAATCCATATCCAAAAAAATAAATCTTTTAATGCCAATTCACAGTATATAAGGGTAATAGGATAACATGATCCTTAGTCTAATTGTGCTTTACAATCACTTGCAAAATTATGCAGCTTATAAATGTTTTCAGCAATAGACATTTTTATAATCAAATATCATTGTTAGCAGTGTAGCACTAGCTGGATAATCTGCTAGGACTGAACTTACTAATGCAGCAGTCTTCTTCATTCCAACTTCATTTTTGTACCTTGAATTAGTATGCAAAAGATTTCACACCTGCACTGTTCAATAGACTCAACATTCAAGACCACATAACAACTGCTTAGAAGTAAAACAAACACACTTGACCTCAGAACAAAATGCAATGGTTGGTTTTAGTTTGTCACCACTCTCCCTTGCACATTTCCTGGCAGCATCAGCTCCTCCTGTCAGAGATACTTGGTCTGTCTACTTAGAGAAGCACTGGACTTTGTTATGACTGAGTCTCATGGCATCTTCAAAATTACACGTGGCTCTAGGATTAAAGCCATGAATAGGCCCTTATATCTAAGGTTTTAGACTGACACATTGACAAAAACACAATACTATGTAATGATACACTATCTGCAATTAAATGTTATCATATGGTCACTGCAAGAGAAAGATTTCAAGCAAGTTAACAGCCATACCTCCTGCAGTTACAAGAAAAGTTACAGGAGTGTTGAGTTTACATTAAGATTTATATACTGGGTATAGCTTTGCATTCAAGAATAATTCTTCCCACAAACTGTGGAAACACATTGACAGTAAGTACTTAAACACTAATAAACCACTTTTTTTTTTTTTAATTGACTCCTGGGTTGTAATCAACTTGTTCATTCCCAATGCTCTGATCTTGCCAATTGCAACATGAACCTTGTTGGTGTTGTGGTACAGCTTAGGTATATGCAGGTATCACTGTGTGTCAACTAGCTTCCTCCACTGCAAAAATAAATTTGAGTCCCTGCTCTGGACTGGACATTTTTTTCTGTCAGATTGTGGCCAAACCAGCTGAAGAAGCTCTTAAGTCTGGATTTTCTATATGCCAGCTCAATATTGTAGTGACCTGGAAAAAATACCATGATTTCTTCTAAAAATATTCTGTGGAACAGGCTTTGATTTTGATGGGACAACATCGATTTTTTTTTTTTTTTTTTAGCTAAGCAGTCCACACTCAACTGTAGATCTTAAGAGAAAGATCAAGAAAATTCTCTAATGCTAAATGAGTTTATGTTTATACATACTTTGTCCATGTAAGATAAATGTTAAAGGTAGGGTCTGTACAAGCTAGTGAATTTGCCCCAAAAATTCAGAAGATTACCTGTTCCTTGGAAGCCCATACTGCTGCTGATGGAGTTGCCTATGGTCCATGTGTTTTCTCCTTCCAGGAATCATTCCAAGTGTTTTTTAGCATGCAGGTACCATCAAGATGATTTTATGGCATTCATATTCCCTGGGGATTTGACTCTATGCAGCTCATAGCCTGGCACACTTTCTCAAGCTTGTCATTATGAGACTTCAGGTCTCCCTCCCTCTCGTCAACATGGAAGAGATATACTGACAGAAGCTCATTGTCATTCCCATGTGCTTTTCCAATTGCCTGAACTGCTGCTTATGCACTTCCATCATCAAGTCATCCTTATTCCTCCTGTTGCTCTGCCATCAAATTCAGAATCTTGTCACTGACACTGATGAGCGATCTTTGTTTGCCTGGCCATTCCTTGACAGCTCTAATACTGTTGCACTTGTCCCTGACAGATTGAGGGAAGGGGAAAAACTGGCTAGTGCCCTTGAAAATTCATTTTGTTTTCTGTCTATAAGGTTGCAAGTAATACCATTGTGTGTTGCTCCCTTTTCTTATTACTGTGCCAAACTTTATTAGACACTTCTGTAGAGTTATCATCCCAGCAAAGGAAATGGCAAGTAAACTTCACCTTCCAACTGTCCAAACATTTTGGTGGTTTGGGATGGAGATGCAGCAATCAGCAAACAGCCAATAGAAGGACAGCACAGCAATAAGTGCAATTCTCTGGCCATCTTTCAGGCTGATGTAATGCTGCAGTATGTTATGAAGGTTCAGGTATCAGAATCAGACAGATTATCCTATTCCAGGCACCTGAAATGGAATCCTCTATGACAAAGACGTCTGCAGCTTTCTGCAAACTCAAAAGAAACTGAACAATGGCTGAAGTTCAAGATATCGGCCAAGGGATATTTGCCTTATGAGAGAATTGCAAGGAGTAGCTGAAAATGTTATTTACACTGTATAGTGATATCCATTTCAACAATCTAGAAACAAATATCATGTAATCATCAAACCAGCTTGTGCATTTGTAGTGGGATACCTCAAGAAAGGGGTAGTCCAACATGGTGACGTGTGCCCTGAAGTGCAGTTCTATAGTAACTAAGGCTGGACGTGATCACTGTTTTCTGAGATGCTCTTTTACATTAATTCCTTAAGCTACCACTTTTACCCTAGAAAAGTTATTTCCTACAGGCCAAAATTTTGCTGTTTCACATGCAAACAGGTAAAGACAAAGACTGCCAAGTACATGTGGGAGAATCACAGATACAGCAGACAGTAGTGTATAGTAACACATTTATCTGTGGTTCTTCCAGGTCTATACAAGCACTAAGTTGTAACACCTAATCTGTTATGACAAATATTGCAGTACTGAAACCAGTGGAAGTCATTAGCTATTTGATTAAATGTGTTCATAAAGCAACAGCTAGCAACTGTCTTATCACAGTATTATAAAGATCACAATAATACCATTGCTTTCATTTCAGAAAGTAGCACTGCAAATATATATTACAGGTTGTTTCCAGCTCTAATAACTTTACCTTGACACACACAAGCAAAGGCTAACTGCCACTTTTGATGAAGATGCTTTAAGTCTGCCATGTGTTAAGTCTGTTTTTCAGTTCATCAGTAAGTGGTCCCAATTATTTCATGTCAGTCCTACGACAAAATAGGCATAATTGAGCACGAAAAATGAAAGAAAACCACTAATCTTAACATGATAACAAGGTGCCTTATATGTCCAAAGTTTACTGCCAAGAGCTTTTCGTAAGAGGCACCCCAAATACCTGGAGAATCGTATCTGCTGTTGAATTATGCTTAGCCATCCTACTCTGTTTTTATACTTCAGATGCTGCTGTTGAACTCTCCTCTAGGCATGGGAGACATCTTGAAATTTCAAAGGTAAAAGTCACATAAGCAGTTCGCAAAAATGATTTACTTTTTGTGCAGTTGGTTGGCAAGAGTGATGCTGAAAGCCAGACAACTAAGTCATAATCAGTTCTGTGCATATGCAAGACTGTTTCAATGAAAGAAAAAAATATGGTTGATGCAAACAAGACATTAGAAATGCCCAAATTAATGAAAACTGAGGCCAGAATTTCTCAAGGTACTCAGGTAATTAACTGGTCATCTATACTCAAGACTAACCAAATTCTAAATTACTATATTTAATGATTTTATGTCCTGGAAGGGTCATGTAGTAGAATAGTTTACATTGTTTTTGTTGGTTCTTTCCTATTGCTTAGATTGAAAAACAGATCTCGGCTTTGCTGTGTTGCAGTAAATGGTGGGGAGGAAGACTGAGAATTTTGTTGCTGCAAAACTGGCACATCAGTTATTTGGGAAAGGTATTTACTCATCTCACCAGCTATCTTGTGTACTAATTAAATTGATGGATTATTGGACAGGGAGAAATCTTCAAAGCTCTTTTAGGAATGCTAGAGGCACTCTGTAGAACTAGAAATGCAAACAGCTTGATGGTTAACAGGATATAATTAAATGCACAAGTAATATGTTACAATACTGCCCATGGGCTATTAGAGAGCCTTCTGTCTCCCCTAACATAGGTATGTTAGGTGAAGCACTTAACTTCAATATGCAGCTAGCTTATTCTTTGGCAAAGTCTGTTCTTTAATTACATTTTTGTTTATCATGTTTTAGCTTGTATGCAGTGTTGTATCTAAATAAAATATTATTCCTAATCAAATCAGCACAGAACCTCCCTGTAACCAATCACTGTTCCAGGAACTTAAAATACATAATTTTTTTAAAACAGAGAAGGAAATACTGCAGGGTATGTTTTTCACTACAATAATTCTTGTAAACGAAATGTGACAAAGCCTTTGTGTTCCTTGACTCACTAACACCGATTTTATTTGCATTCATGAGGTAATACCAGCATCTGGCCAAATAAGACAATGCTCTTAGGTGAGATCCACTTTCCATTTCGCGGTATGCAGGAGCAGAAGCTGTTGCGGGGGGAGCAGGGGAATAGTTGCTTGCCAGTGCCTGACCAGCATGACCTCCTCTGGATGGTTATGGAGTCCTTGCTACCAGGAAGGTAGAAATATGCCTTGGAGCTTTACCTGCACAAAGCCAAACCACACAACTCGTAGGAAAGGCTTATATGGCTATACTGGCAATGACCCCGGCAGAGTTGGAACTTACCTGGCAGAAACATTACTTTGACAGTATAGTTAAACTGTGATTTAGAGACCACATGCCTAGCTTTTACTGATAAAATTTACTGCTGCAAGTGGAAAGGTAGCCAGCTGCTATAGCATTATAGTACTGTGTACTGTCTAATTTCACTTGTTGCAGCAGCAGGATACTGGCAGGTGAGACTATTCCAGAAAGCCTTTGGCTGGCTGGAGAATGTCTGGATATATTTGCTCTAAAGCAGTTAGCATCTGTAACAGCTGAAGGATGATGTTGAACAAACACTCAGGAAAAAGCTTGGATTGTTCTCAGCACCTTTCTTGGGAAATGCAATTGACAAAATGTCAGTGCAGGGCAATGCTGACATGGGTACCTATTATGGAAAGGTGCGCAGGCAGGTATCTTCCTCCCTGCTTAGGCTTCTACAGCCATTTCATGGTTCACAAATCATTGCTGGTGTTTGGCACTTTCTCACTGATCAGGAAAAAGTTAGATGACAGGCAGGAACACAAAATCAGGACTATTTATCATCAGAAAACTGTTTAATGTTAAACATTGTTTTTCCCCTTCTCCCCCGGTAAGAAACAACAGTTCTGCTATAACAACTTTTGGGGGTGCTTTGTTTCTTTAGGCCACTAAAACTCTTCGCCTTAAGAAGCCAAATTTCTCATTGGAAGCCTTCCTCATGTTCTCTAACAGTAACTAATTGAACAAGTGGTCAGGGCCACTCTCAGGCAAACAGACTATAGAAACTGCTGACAGCATGCTGGAAGAACTTTCAGCAAAAAGCAATATGCAATATCATTCCTCTTCCAAAATTAACATCTTCAGCCAAACAAAGCCTTTTTAAACCCTGTTATTTGATAAATTCTTATCCGAGGTACACATTAAAGGACAGTCTGATGCCTAGAATGAAACCCATAGGTACTCTTTCTGCTTGAATCACAAATTAAAAACAAAAGCAATCTTCATTCTAAGCAGTATTAACATAATAAATCATAAAAGGTATACAAATTATTCCATTCACACTGGAAAGAATTGATCTCAAATACTGTCTGCTTCAGGATATTGCTTATTCAGAAGAATGTTCTTCTGAAGACTTTTCCTGCATTGGTAGCTTTATCACTTTTTCCTACAAGTACAAGCAATGGATTTTTACCAAGCCAGATCAGTACTTAAGAAATTGGCTTAATTTACAGAGATCTACGTTCCAGATCATGAAAAAACCCTACAAAGCCATTCCAGTGCTTTAGTGGCCTTACATACACATTTTACTACCATTTTCATGGGAGACTACTTTGCATTGACTGTAAGGTAAAAATATACAGTCAAGCAGGTGCTGAGAAATAGTGAATCCTGTAGCACAGGATATCCAAACTTTGTTGCTTGTTCCTGCTTATCTGAGCCATTAGTAAAGATAAAGTACCCATATCCCCATTGCCTAGGTGCTTCCTTTTTACTGTTTTCCACCAGAGCTTTCCGAAAAACACTTTGCTATTTTTAACAAGGCCTTGGAACCAATAAAGTTAATACTCCACAAGAAAGTTGGACTAAAATTTAATTTGTTGATTCTCAATAGGCTTTGCTTATCAGTATTCTCATTTCAGCAACTTCCACAGTTTATGGCAACATGCACAGTTCTGTACTGCAATAAACCACTCTCCATGGTTTATAAAAGAATACGGAATTAAGGATTAGCCAGTAAATATTACTACTGCCACCAGACATCTGTCAGTACCACGTGATTCATTCAGTTTGGAATAATCTTCACCCTTTCCCACCTCCCTGATTTTCATGGAGATTTCTTATTTAACTCACATTGGAGGTTTTTTTTNGAGTTTCAGTTTCTTTTTACATGCAGCCTTCAGCATGCTTTAACCCATTTTGGACACTTGAATTGCATTCCTCATGCACTGTGCTCTGCAGGCTAAACTGATCTGCCACAGTCACAGAATCAAACACTAATCAGAGTAGCAGTCTTGCTTTCTCAGGCTTCAGCCCTACACTACTGTAGGCATTCACTCAGCTTCCACAGGCAGTCCCGCTGAAATGACAGGAAGCAGGGCTGGGTTGTTTGCAAGTGTTTCCTTACGCTCCAAAGTCGTTTGACATCTTCCCTGAAATATTTAACTTTTTTTGATTGCACAAGTAATTTGAAATTGTGTAGGATTTTTGTAGTTATATAAAATTTGTGTAACTTAGAGCGAAGGAAGCTCCAGGTGAACCGAAAATAATGAAAATGAATTGAAACACCTCTTTAAAACTCTCCATCAATCCAAATGTTGTGAACAAAGAATCAGTTACTTCAACTAATCTATGCAAATATATGTCGCATAGGTTACTGAAATCTCACCTATGTTTTCTTCAAAATACAAGACAGCTGTTGCTGCAAACAGCTCAGGAGCAATATTTGAAGACAATATTTAAGTACTTTCTCCAGAAGATTCTCTTGACTTCATAAACCTCTAGTTACTCAAAATCCTCTTCTACTTTTTGAACTCATGGCTTAGTCCTTTCTGACCACCTATATTTTCTAGGGGGCTCCACTAAATATATTCTGACTATCTGCCTGACTGTTTATAAAGCAACTACATGTCTTTCCAGACCTCTCAGTTCCTCCTTCCTCCCCTGAGTAGTCTTCTTCAACTTACATATTCCCAAATTAGTTTCGCATAAGTAGTTCAGTCTCCCAAAGGTATACCGGAGACAAAACACTGAAAAAAGCAGCTACGCGTACCTCAATGAGACAGTTACACCTAATCTCTTGGGCATCATTTAGAGACCTCTTTAAGGATACACACTTTAAAAAATGCTTGTTCATTCTGTATGGTATTTTGGGTGGGGTTGTTGCAGTATGAAGTTATGAGAAAACTTTATGGTTTCTGAACCAGAAAGGTTTGGTAGGTGGGGCTTATCTCTAATTCAGCTCCCTTGAGTTCCCTGCTTTTGATTCTCATAAGGGACTTGGTGAGGCATGAAAATGAAGTCCTTATTAAACCATCAGGTGTATTTTCTACTTGCTGCTCTTCATAAAAAAAAGTTAGAGATTCTAGTTTTACAGGTTAATTACTTTATCATAAAACAGTATCTGGAATTCAGGTGTTAGAAAGATACAGGTATGAATGATTAATCTAAATCAGAAAAACTGGCTCAAAAATCATGATATGCAGCGCTCACTGGATTGCTGTTAAATATATTTATACAGCAGCTGTGGCTATAGGAGGAAAATGGTATTTTAAAAGCCATTTCATTTTTCTGATTGCTGGTATTTAAGTCTATATTTGACCTGTACTTCTGCATGTTTGCCAAAATATAGTTGATTTACTAAAATTCAATATTGCTGATCAGATACAAGACAGTGGAGTAGCCTGTTCAAAAAGTTAAAGCTCTGAATTTTTTTAATATTCAATAATGGTAACCTAATATTTACTGTGTTTTTACAGTATGTGTTAGAGGGGTCTTTGTGGACTACATTAATCCTTTTTTCTATTAAGTATGTACCTTCAAAGTTCACTTTGGTGTTTCTCATGAACTTGAGAATATAGGTTCAGGCAAAGAGGTATAAGCTTCAGAGAGTTATTAAAAACTGCAAGTATTTACTCAGAACAGATACAGTACTGTTATTCAATTCTTACAGCATTTATCCAGTTTTACATAACTAGCTTGAAGGAACAGCGCCAACAACAAATAGTATGGCCTACACAAAGTCACCTCCCCTGCTCCTATCAATAACCTCCTGTAACTGAAGTATGCTCTAGAACAGCCCAGAGTTCTCACTGCCTATACGTTCTGTCTGCTATTATCCTTCTGCCCAGCCTGTGGCAAAAATTACTTTGCCTCCTACTTTTGTGTATTAAACCAAAAACCACAATTAACACTGTAGCTCAGACATTAAGATTTTATGAAATTGCAATTAGAGTACTGATTCTTTACTGACAGGTCTACTGCACAGCTACAAAGTACAGAAGATACCAACTACAGCATCTTAAGTTTCCAAGTGACAGTAGCAATTTCTTAATTATGAGTCACTTAGAATTAATTTCCTCAAGTTTTTGCAGTGCATAGCTCTTCCCTTTGAGATTTATGCAGACTTTAAACTATACAGCTGAAGTTTTCTAGCTGTTTTTTTTTTAATCTGGTTTTTCTAATGCACTCAGCCTGAATTTTTTAAAACTGAATCGAGCCATTTAAGACCAAGCTAGTACCATGCCTCTAGTGTTAAATACTTAACTGCTTTTTCCAAGAAGGTCACAGGCCTTCATTGTGTTAGAGCAGGGGCTCCAGACCATATGCAATCTTCCCTTTACATAAAATGCAAATACCTGCCTTTTGCACAGACCCTGCAGTCTGAAGATTGTCTTTTTTTATTGCAATTGAACTCTTACCCATGGAGTAGTCCAGGCAGATGTGCTCCATCTGCCTTGTCCATCAGTACATGCATGCCACTCTGCTCAGGTCAGCAATGAAAGGGGGAAAGAATACAACTGTTCATCCATGGTTGAAGTCCTTCTCAGAACAGCATTAAGCCACAGCCACTGCCCCAGAGAACTGATGGCATGCTGTTTCCTACATGACTGAAAGCTTTCTGTGAGTGGGGATGTGGAAATTTACAAGTTCTGACAAGCAAGGCTTTGCTGTTGTGTCTTTACAGTAGTCTTGTGCAGTTGGCCTCCACCATCACGACTAGAAAAAGGGCAGGAAGATGGAAGAGCAGAGAAGCCAGCCAGAACTTTGGCCACAGATACAGAATGAAGAGATATAAACTGAAACCACAAGAGTATTCTAAAGCTTATAGCTAAAGGTCCCACACAGTGCCCCTTCTGCCTTCCAGGAAGTTTCTATTTTATGTCAAATATCACTTAGTTTCATACAAACAGCTCAGTAGGTTCTATAGAAGTCAGGAATTTCACTTTCCCAGTTGGTATCACTCTGACATTTCAGGGCTAACTTAACTTGCTTGAATCCAGTCTCAGTGTATAGCCTTTTACAGCAGTTACTGAGAAGATTGCTATTTTAAAATGCAACACATCAATATTTAAGCTGAACATAAGCATGCAGGACAGATTTTAGAATCCAATTTAATTGCCAATAGTTTGCAACCTGCAGGGCTAGACACTTCATTATCAAGAAGTGTGATGGTACAGCTCCATAGCATGAGGTACTACATTGTGCTCAACCTAAAAAAAACCTGAGAAATTCAACTTTTACTGTGATCTAAAATAGCTCCTCCACAAGGGCAAGTGCCATCATTAATATTTTTGTACTTAAATTACTTATATTTCTTCTGGTAAGCCTAGTACAGGTGAACTTAAATGATCTTTTATAACCCAAGCCCATCCTACTAAAGTAGGGTAAATTACACCATCTCAGCATCCAACCTATACGAACTATAGCACTACAGATGCAAAGGCAAATGCGATCTCTAGAAAAGCCCTAAGAAGTCTGTACATACTTTCCATGTGACATATAACACTAATGAATTAAATTTAGGATTTTCTGCTTGTTCTTAAGTTTTATTTTTAACTTAGATTATTGGCAAACTCCTTACACTGGACAGTCACTGGGAGCTTGCATGGAGTTACTACTTTTAATGTATGGGTCCTTGAAAGATAAGTTTTAAAAGCTATAACTCCACAAGGAAATTTAATACCTTTATTGAAGTGTTCCCAAAGAGCAGCTGTAACTTCAAAGGCCAGTGTGCTCTCTAGAGGGAGCTGGCTCTGTACATCACCCACCTAAACTACATTGAGTTCTACTGGCTGGGGAAAGCAGGAGAAAGAACAGAGCTTTAATTTCAGCACAGGCTTTTCCAGCACAAGAAGCACAAACCTCTCAAATGATCTCACCACAAATATGTTTTGAATGTACCAAGTCTGCGCATGCTGCCCAGCTGCAGAAGAGTTGGAGACTTACCACTTTGACTAAAAACAAATCTTTTCTTGGGTCTGCTTTCTTTAATTCTAATTCAGTAAGAAGATACTTTGAGAAAGGAAGAAACTGGAAAAGTCATCTGAAGCACAATAGTAGATTGAAACAGGAAACAAGCGTTCATTCTTTTCGCCTTTCTCAAGCACAGGTAGACAGCAAGTGTAGTTACTTCATTGCATAGCATTACTTGGGATAGTTCTCTAATAGGAAAAAGAGATCTTATTTCACAGTCTCCCAGGAGAGAGAGATGCAAGCATCTGGTTATTATGTTGGAATCTGTACATAATGCTTATTTTTCAATACCTCCAGGCAAATGGTATCCCATTTTAAGTGTGTTTATACACCACCTTCTTTCATTCTGTTTGGTAAACTACTTTTTCGTAAATTTTCCTCCACTTCACTTTGCAAGTAGATGAGCTTAGGTAATCTTCCTGTCTGTCGGGAATTGTGGTATGTAGAGAAGTGGCAGCCAGCCATTTCATATGGTTTTCATCTCCTTCAGTCCAAAGGACCCTTCTCCATTCTATTATATGACCTAAAAGAGCTAAAATAGAATTTTTATAGCACAAATATGAAAATATCACAACCAATATGTGTAAAGGAAGGAGAAGAATATAAGAGCCATACAATCCATTGGTTTTTATTCTTAAGAGTCCTTATTTGTTTCTTCTAGGTTCCATATAAAACAGTTACNATAAGACTTCTGAAAAAGCTCCTAACAGTACCATTTTGGCATATGTTTTCTAAAGCTTCCTGATTATTCAGGAGCATACCCTATGTTTAACAGCTATCTAGACATGCATACCACAAATCAGGGCTGCTGGCTATCTCGTAACACAACAACTGTGCATAATGAAATAAACAACCTGCAGCTCTTCACCAACTTCTCTATTACTTGACCAGATTATGCCCTGCATTCCCAGCAGCCACAGTAATCAGAAGTAAAAGTATGCATGCTTGCATTTGCCATGCATGCTCCAGTAGTAATGCTAAAGAAACAGCACCACTGTAGCAACTCAGCAGTGCTGCTACATAGGCCGTGTAATCCTCCTTCCATGCAAAAAACCTCTTCTGCAACATACAGAGTAGTAGTAGATAATAGCATCCAAATGCAAATCAAGATACTTAGTACTATTAACTTTGTCTGTTGGATTTTACGCAGTGATCTACTAAGATCTTGTAGGGACAGAAAATACATGCTTGCTTGTTTGCCAAATGCCAGTTCATCCTGATTTTTCTCATTCTTAGAAAACTTATTAAAGTAAGAACTTATGTAAAGAGATGGATACTGCAGCAGATGAAGTATACTTTATGTAAACCACTCACTCGTAGTCCTGACTTTTAGCTGCCTCCTGTTTGATTGAACCAACCCCAGTTGTGTCCAGAATGTAATTCTCATATGAGAAGATGCTCCTCCCTTCTACAAAGAATGTCTTGAACAAGCTTTCCAAGACATCTTTCAGGCTGTCAGCAGTCCTTTTTACCTGTCATCTCGTAGCTGCATCGCTGACATGCTGTCAGCTACAAGCGCATTCATCTTATTTACTAACTTCTGAAAGCCCACGGTCCATCTTCCATTCCAAAACAGATTCAGAAAATTCAGTTAAAAGTTACCTTCACAACAGAACCATCAAGACATACTGACATACCCCTTACTGCCATGAGTAATAGCCAGCACGTTTCAAGTTCTCAACTTCATTAGAGACTGGAGTCTTTCAATTTCAGTGAGCTCCAATGGGAAATAGAAACTCCAACACATTGGAGATGCCATAATCAAGCCCACATATTTTGCTGGTAACACTTTGCTTTGGAAGTCTCAGGTGAGTATTAGTTACTTAATAAAAGTCAATCCATTATCTAAGCAAGGCTTTTTTTTAAGCTATACTTTTTGTGGTCCTGCAGTTGGGTACACGTAAGTGAAGGTCTAAACATTTAAAAAAGCCAATCCTTTGTGAGAAATTAGAACCCCAATTTCCAAGCTCTTAAAAAGGAAATATATTTTTAGAATGTTACCTTAAATGACAAGAGGAAGATTTCCATGACCTTGCTCTTGTCAGCATGCTATTTAGAAATAAAATCCTGATTTGCAAAGTGTCAGATAAACACAGCTGTGCACATGTGCTCACTTGATTGCAGACTGCATGCACAGCTTTGTTTACAAGAGCCAAATCAGCCTGAAATTGNGCCTGAAATTGCACTTGCAATTTCATCCATCTCACGAAGTCAGCAGGGTCTGCTGGCTAGAAACTACTATCATGGACACATTCAGCTTACTTTTTTTTTTTATCCTGGAATATCCATATTTCTCTTGGGTTGATGTTATCCAAATGGTTTCTAAAAACAAAGATGTAAAGGCCATGAATAAAATATTTGAACAGAGATCTAGAAAAGATGACCCTATAAAAGGCTGTCTACAGCATCGCAGAGTTGGTCCCACTTNCATGCACAGCTTTGTTTACAAGAGCCAAATCAGCCTGAAATTGCACTTGCAATTTCATCGATCTCACGAAGTCAGCAGGGTCTGCTGGCTAGAAACTACTATCATGGACACATTCAGCTTACTTTTTTTTTTTATCNTTCATCTTTTCAGAAGAGGAAGCTCAGTAGTAAGAGGATTGCCTTACTAAGTTTATATACAGCTTCATAACCTACCTGAACTTGAATCTATTTTAACAGGCTACTCATTAACTTGATGTGCAGAAGAAACTCATGCAAGCTTAGCTATGTCTGCACAGTTTTCTTTAAAGTGTGCAATACACTTTTGAGCCAAACAGTAATCATGAAGCACAGAAATTTTCATTCCAATACATGCAAGCCTAGGTCTACACTAGAAGCAAACAGTTTCTCATTA
>VXAL01018944.1:57325-88482 GCA_013399475.1 Chauna torquata
ATATCTTCACTGTTATTTGCTACTGCAGCATCAACAAGCCAAAAGAAAAATATTTGTTACAAGACGACAATATATTCAGCTTAATTTCATCATCCCTTTTGAAAGTCTGCAGTTTGAAAACTATACACACATCAATGTAAGCTACTAAGAATTGACTGAAGATTCCTCTAGTCATGGACCTCTATACATAAAACCCTGTAACTCAAAACCACTTGACTAATGCAAATTATGGCTGTTACTCCTCATTACCAGAAATCCAGAACACAATTTGGCCTTCCCAGTTCTGAAGTATACTCTGAAAACTGCTCTTTTGCTTTTGACATAATTCACAAGCTGTTTTTCAGAACCTCTGAAAGAAGTTTGTGATGAACAATTTCCCTGTTCATCAGTTAAGTTTGACCTGAAACTGACACATTGGTTGTATGTGGGCCAGCCATCTTCAAAGGCACTCTACATAACCCTACTGAGCATTTGATTTATAAATTCTTTTAATTAAGCACTTTTTATTTAGACTGGCTTTATATCAGTGCAATACATTATAGTAAGAGGCTGTAGCTTATGCATCTAATACTTTAAGCACTGGTTTGAATAGAGGTATTTGTTTTTTCCTGTCATGGGTTCCAAGCAGTTAGGAAAATTTACTAACAAATTCCACTGTAACCAAAATCAAACCAGAGTTTCCAGGATTGGAGCACTTTGGGGTCAAAATTCTAATGTGTGTACACTACAAGTAGACTAGAAAAAATTATACTATTCATATCTTACAGAATTAATTTCAAACAAGGATGTTTGTAGAACCCAGATATCTGTTATTACTCTACTGAAGCATATTGGTTTTAGAAAGGAGTGCAGCACGACAGGATTGTCTTTGCAATGGGAGTTTCTCAGCACACAACCCAAGCAACAAGTTTCCAAGCAGTGCTCCTAAATTAGGATGAGCTTGTCAAGAAAACATTTCAGTCGTCCTTTGAACCAAGCTATTTCTGGCCAAAAATACTGTTTATGAAGAGCTGTAAAAAGAAAGCAGTATCACTAATAAGACACCATAGAAAAGAAGTTGAGACCATATGTGTCAAACTTTTAACAGCCGAATTGTGGCTGGCTGAAGAAAATGTTTTAATTGAAGTTGATGGCTAGATGCAAGTACCTCAGAGCTTTAGGGAATAGGTGGTAAAAAGACTACTGTATGAGTGCCTGAACATCCCATATAAATAATGCTAGCCAAATGCTACACAGTAAGGATATAGCACGAAGGATCCAAACACAGGCCTTGTAATCAAGCAGCCAAGGAAGCATTCCTGTAGTTCAGCAGTCCAGCTCCAGGTTTTCAATGGTTGATAACACTCCATTTCCCTCAGAGTAAAGCTTCCCATTGCCCTCCATTCTCTGCAACTATAGAGGAGATTCAGCTCCTTGCAATTCTTCAGCATACTGTGCTTTTCAACTCAAATGCTAAACTAAGTTAACTGACAGAAGGGAATTGTGTTAAGCCATTCTAGCCAAGGAGATCATTATAAAAACCCAAACTGCCCCACTCAAGTCAAATCCTTCTCTCAAAACAGTTCTTCCATGCCTCAGAAAGGCACTAATTAGTATATGGACTTCATAACTTGGTACAGACTGCCTACAGGGACACTACGTGTCACTCAACATTGAGTCTGGACTTTTTAGTACACAGCAGTAAGTTGCTAAAAGATTTGCTCCAGAAAGAAGTAAAAGCATTACTTTATACATATAGTGATCTGGCTGCCATAAACAACTGAGTAAATGAGATTTGACAAGATGCTACTCTAACCAAGTACTGAACACCCCAAAAGAAACCTGGAGACTTTCTGTATTTCAATGAAGAACTGAATTATTTACAGCCATACAACAGCAAGGGAGTCTAAGGACGCTGTGATCCCAACATTCATGATGCAGAGGTTTCAAATGGTTATTTCCCTTTGGAACAAAGACCCTTCATGGAAGTCCAAACAACAATTCTGCTCTATATTCCATTATGATTTTTATTTAAATCTTTTACCTTAGACATCTCCAGTCTATTCATCACAAAGGGGAGTTAGAGGAAGCCTAGAATAAGTTAACATGGGAAGTCAAAGGCTATACCTCTGACACCTCTGCTGGTGTCAGAAACTGCCATCTATAGCTTTTATTCTGACCCAGGGCAATCATGACCTTGTTCATTCTCTGAACACTCAAATGTTATTATCAGATGTACTGTCATACAGCTAGTACTCTAGGAGGTATACAAGGCAGAAGACAAATCTAGTAGTTCCATAATAAAGCAATCAAACCCTTTAAGCAAGCAGAAATATCTTAGCTGCAGAAGAATTGTGTAGCATAGGCTACAGTATCAAGCATAATACAGAAGAAACCCTAATTTATATGCTAATTAACCCATGTGTAAGAATTACAGGGTTAATTAAGCATCACATCCCTCCCACAAATTTATCTGCAGCAGGCAGGTAAGACAAGAAAGAAATCTTACTATTTGATTAAATTAGCAATAGTCCTTCGGGGGCCTCTTCTCTAAACAAACTCAAATGAACACTATTTAGTTCAAAACATCAGGATATGGGAAGTTCTGATAAACATTTTGGAAAGCGTTTAACCTCATCCAAAATAGGATAGATTCTGCATTTAGATTGCATCCATTTTTAGTATTGAACATGAAATATCAATTGATAAAGAAAACAGTCACTTCAATAGTTACACAGTAAATACTTCTCTCACAGCACAATTAAACCAAACACTCCTAATCAATTTAGAAATAACTAGCATGCAAGAAACTCATTAAGTTTAAATTAAATTCTTATTTTCAAGCACAGTGTGACCACATCTCAGCACAGTGGCTTGTTACATGGCAATTCTTTTTAAGCTCTGTTCTGAATTATCCTGTCCATAGTCTGCAACACCACCCCAGCTACCTGGAAAGCTATATCCTCTACTTAGACTCCAGCAACTATTTCACAAATGTTAAGAAGAACCTATGTGCAGATAAGATTCTTCGCTATACTAAGTTTACTGTTTGGAAACTGGGAAAACTGCCTACGCTTAAGTTTGTCATCACTTTCCTTATGCAAATAATGACTTCAAGAACCATCAACAGTTGCTTTAACCTAATCCAAAGAAAGACTTTTCTTCCTTAAGAAGCCATTCTGCAAACAGAAGCCTTTGTGTTGGGAGCAGACCTCGGGTACACCTTTAGCTGTCAAGTCAGTAAGCTAACTCAATGCCTCCAGCATAAAAGCTGTCTTGGCAGATGGGTCAAGGCTCTGGCATTGAAAATCTAGAGACAATAGTTAATTTTCCAAAGACTCTCCTATAGAAAAGGAGAAAGTTGTACTGGTCTTCCATGGATTCTGAATCCAAATGTTCAAGAGGATATTTTTGGCCTTGCTACTCTCCTGCACCAAAGCAGCTAAAATAGGAGAAAACTGAATTTTCTTGGCTAAGGTGAAATAGGCTACCACTTTAGAGACTGTCAGAAATCACAATTCAGTATTTCCTTCAGATGTAGAAATCATTCTTCCATGCTAACTGGGATAAAATATTTCACTTTCATCTTTTAAGACAGGCATGCTGAGGACAAAAAATGGGATTGAAAAGGCATAACAGTTCCTCAGACATCTTTCCAATGACTTAGTAAACTCTGAATGTGGCTTCCAGCAGAAAATACAGATTGGAAATTCAGCAGCATCTAACATAGAAAGGCAACACAACTGAACCTTCCGTAACTGCTTGTACAGAACAGTCCTGGCACAGGTTATTTCCCCATTGTTACAGGCAGCAATAAAATCAATTTGAACTGTTCTTTTGAATGCGTCCTCATGAGTAGGAAGTGGAGAAATACACAAATTTTACTTCAACAATAAACATTCATTTGTTCAGAACTAACCTTCAAAATATTGCACTTTAGTTAGAAGTTACTATTTCATAATATTGTATATTTCAATATATACTGTATTAAGTTACATGAGCTTTAAGATACAATGCTGAATACATCAATATACTAGGACAGGACTGTTGCCTATGACAGCAAATAGACACATAGTAGAAAGTTGCAGTAAAAGCTTAAAAAATTTAAGGGCTTCATTGGGATCTTGTGACACTCAAGTGACAGTGTTGTCATGTTATCTTTTCTGCCATATTGAGTCCCGGTGGCTACACTATGTATTAATTTTAATTTTCAATGTTTGCTTTGTTACCTGTCAGTTTTTGTAGAGTCCAGCTGAGAAATCCTTCTAGTTGTGGTATCTGAAGTAATCAGTGTCTTTAAGCTACATTAGATCAAGTTTCAAATTAGGCTTTGTAAAGCCTTATTTACTACGACTCCATGTTTCTGAGCCAACAGTAACACTATAGCTTTTTTGTACACCCCATCAGAGGCATATGCTTAAGGATACATCTTGTCACGGGCCCAGGTCACAATCTAATACAAAGCCAGTTTGCTACTTTTATATGGTTCTCTCCATGTTGTGGGCTGGCAAGGTAGTACCCACTTTCTTCATGCTTATAATCAGTCTATTGAAAGAGTAAAAGATAGAACTAAGACCTGCACATCTGTGTGATTTACCCTCAACATAAAGATAGCCAGCAATAGTTGCTCAGCAAGCTCAAAATTCTTTTAAATTCTATTGTCATTGTATTTTCCAAATCTGCTATGTATTTCCCTACACTGTGTCTTCACCAGTTATTCATCTCAGTTGATTTAATCCAGAATACTTGTTATCTTAACATGAGAAATTCTTGTTTGGTTTCTTGTGCTTTCTCTAAGTATCATGCTCTGCAGGAAGGAATCCAATGTTTTCACTGCTGTCCAGTGGAACAATTGCTTCAATAGTTTGCCCTGAGCTTAAATCCTAGATCAATGCTGTCTCCAGAGAACAGCCGTATTTGAGAGTTCACCCAGCAGCTACTGGTTCCCAAAGTGACCCAGAGATAAGTATCTTCAGAATCTAATGCTCAAACTACCATAAACCATCACAGTTGACAGACTCACTTCCTCCAAAAGAGTTAATGACAGAAAAATACTCAATTGAAAATCCCTATCCTTTGGACTAAAAGGCATGATGGAAAGATAAGAAACTTACTCTGGGAGCAAATGGAGAGTCAAGTCAGCAGACTAAATCTCTCACTATTTTTCTGTCAGCACTTCAGAATTTGCAAACATTTATCTGCCCATTTTATAGGGCTTGGTCACTTCTCAGAATTCCCCCCTCAGCCAGCCACTTTAATGTTAACCATATATTGAACTCCCTGCAAGTCAGTAAAAATATTTATTAAGTTTCAGTCTATAAACACACACAATTAGAGGACTTCTGTTATAAAAGAGTGACAAAGAAAGAAAAAACAGCAGTTAATTACTTGTTTGGCAGTAACTTAATCATAAATAATTCTCTGGCATTACTGTTAATAGCATGCACACTTCCTGGCACAGAGATTCAGGAATGTCAGATAGCATTTTTTATACCCACTGAGATAAAGATTATGTAGTATTAATATAGAAAAATCTATCTATAAGGCCACATCAGGTTCTACTGCACAAATTGTAGAAAGAATTCTTCCATTCTTTTTGGCATACTCAAACTGGCCCACCTAAACCTCTATCATTTGTATTACATGAACAAATAGATTAGAACTCCACTAGTCTACGCTGGCAGCAAGATTCAGCATCTCTTGATGTTTAACCTCAGTATGAAATGTGAGAAACCCATGAAGGGTCCTACCTCAGTTTAACAGGTAAGAAACAGATGTGGAAAACCGCAGTCTAAGGTCATACACAGTACATCTAACAGAACCACTACCAGCTGTGTTAGTTTTAGCCAAGGGTTAGCATGGCTTCCTTAGCCACCATAAAACCCCAGATCTCACAATCCCAACTGGTCCTTTCTACAAATATTTGTTAAAGCAAGTTTTTCCCTACAGTTGCAAGGGTCTCTACAGAAAAGATCAACTACAAAAGCCCTCTATTAAAAATGAAAAACGTAGTTATTCTCTGTTGAAGCACATTTTATGTTGCAAAATCAATAATCAGGAGTGAAATCAGGAGCACAAGTCTTATGAGGAGCAGCTAAGGGAGCCGGGGTTGTTCAGCCTGGAGAAGCAGCAGCTCAGGGGAGACCTTATCTACAACTTCCTGAAAGGAGGTTGTGGCCAGGTAGGGGTCAGCCTCTTCTTCCCAGACAACTAGCAATAGGACAAGAGGACACGGTCTTAAGCTGTGCCAGGGGAGGCTTAGGCTGGACATGAGAAAGAAGTTCTTCACAGAAAAGGTGATTAGGCATCGGATTGGGCTGCCCAGGGAGGTGGTTGAGGCACCGTCCCTGGAGGTATTTAAGAAAAGACTGGATGTGGCACTTAGTGCCATGGTCTAGTTGACAGGGTGGTGTTAGGTCATAGGTTGGTCTCAATCTCAGAGGTCTTTTCCAACCTAGCTGATTCTGTGTTTCTTTTACATCTGCCTATTTCAAGAAACTACAGATAGGTCAGCATGCTTACAAAACCATAGAGAAACATTGCTCCTTAAAGTGTGAGCACACAGATATTCACCCTGTTTTCTAATGACTAGAAAAAAAATTTTTTTTAATAAAATGGAAATAATTGGTATTTTGGAGGACTAGACAGCATGAATCCTGCCATGGAGAAATTAGTTGCTTGGGATTTAAATTTTTTCTAAGACCAGCTTAATTCACTTGAGATTTCTACTTAAGTTATTAAATCTTCATTTGCAATGTAGATTTCCACACCTACACAGAAGTTTTATAGATTTTATATGCCAGCTCTAGAATCAATATAACATTGTCATACATTGGGAGTGAATCACTTACTCTTCTTGCACAGAATTCATCAGGATTCTAACAACTTCAAGCCATACAATGGATTCCATTAAAAGAGGGACTAATGTTTTTCTTCCTCAGCTCTCCAGAACTACCCAAAACTGGCAAAAAACAGTAATTACTCTTACAGCCTATGCATGTCTTAGTCTAAGCAATGCAATTGTTTGCTCAAGAAAATGTCATTAATCATGATGAATTATTTAATTATCATGATGTTACATATTCTTCTACAGAAGCCTAAGTATGAATGTAATAATCTCAATTATATGAAGGGCCAATCAGTTACTGCCTTCAACAGACAGGATTTTTAGTTTAACTAGAAGCAGAATCAGGATTTAGAATCCTAGAATGGTTTGGGTTGGAAGGGACCTCAAAGCCCACCCAGTTCCAACCCCCTGCCTTGGGCAGGGACACCTCCAACCAGACCTGGTTGCTCAAAGCCCCATCCAGCCTGGCCTTGAGCACTGCCAGGGACGGGGCACCCACAGCTTCTCTGGGCAGCCTGTGCCAGGGCCTCACCACCCCCTGAGTAAAGAATTTCCTCCTAACATCCAATCTAAATCTCCTCTCTTTTAGTATAACGCCGTTGCCCCTTGTCCCATCACTACCCTCCCTCACAAAGAATCTCTCCGTCTTTCCTGTAGGCCCCCTTTAGGTACTGGGAGGCCACTCTGAGGTCTCCCCAAAGCCTTCTCTTCTCCAGGCTGAACAACCCCAGCTCTCAGCCTGTCTTCACAGGAGAGGTGCTCCAGCCCCTGTTCATCCCTGTGGCCTTCCTCTGGACCTGCTCCAACAGCTCCGTGTCCTTCTTGTGCTGGGGCCCCAGAATTGAACACAGCACTCCAGGTAAATCTAAATACCACAAACAGCTAGATATTCTAGTTTTTAAAGCTTCATATTAGACTTCATACTTCAAATTAAGATTCTGAGAAGCAAACCATACTGTGAAAATGAAAACACATTTCTTCTAGCAGACTACAGACGCAGGAGTTTAGACTTTTATAACGAAACTGTTGCAGCTTGGCTGTAAAAGTAAAAGAAAGTGCAGCCACCCTGTACCTTCTACTCCCTCTTAATTACGTGATCTCCCAACCACTACCTCTAGCCAGCTGAAACTAAACTTTGCTTATACAACATTTCATTAAATTCCTCTACGGTTAGTCATTGTGTTTAGCTACACAGTCTTTGAGAAGCATTACACTAACTTGATGCTGCCGAAACTACACTAGAAACCTCACTTGTCAAAATATAGGTACAAAATTGTATTTGACCCACAAGGGATGATGACAACTCCATAGGGGCCAGGCTACAACCAGCTACTGCCTCCTCATTGTGAGCTTCAGAGCATAAGAGTACATAAAGATAAGCTATACAAGCCAAAATATTTTTAGGGCCTATAGCCAGAAGGTACTACCTTGGGTAAGGAACCACTACATGAATTTCTGGAGCAGTACAGTAGATAAATCAGAATGGGATCAGTAGATTCTTAAAGGCTATAAAGCATAGGATTATATTTCTTGAAAAACAAACAGGTTTCTTCAACTGATAAGCCTGTGTTACCAGTTTCTTATGGAGTCAATGAAGTTTAACATCAGAAAAATAACTACACAGAATAACTACAGAAAAACTACAGTTTTATATTCCTGATGATTATAAGCTTTATAATGCATCTTGAAAATTATATTTTTAAATTATATACATGATTAAAAAAGCTCTAGCTTTAAAATCTGATGAAATAATTGAAGTAATTAGAAATTACACCTACTTGAAAACTCAGTCAGTAAAAGCACCTTTAATCATAATCAAAACCTTTTCTTCCCTGAAGAATCTATTCTCCATATTACAGCTTTCTTTGGTAGCCTCCCATTCATTTTCTTCAGACAATGATTTAGAATAAGCCTTGTCAGTGGCTGGATAGGACACATTAAGAACTATTTTACATAGTTAAGAAAAAGAAATCAATATCCCAATTCTGGTACTCAGAATTCTTTTCAGCTGACCTCTTATTTCTCAAATATGCTTTTTTCCTTGTTTCTTAAGAAAGTTTTCTTCCCAGAAAGAATTGCATCAAGACACTTCCTTTTACACTTAGAACAAAGGTAAAAATTTCATAACATGATATACTACAAGCCAGTCTACCAGAATGTTTGCTCTGGTACCGTCAAACACTGATTAATACTGTTGCAAATCAAGATCCTGAACACTTTTTCAAACATCATCCCCTTCTCTGACCATTGTAGCAAAGACATACAGGGAATAATATCATTTAAGACAACTGCAAGATTATGGTCTTTGGCAAGTGTTAGAAAAACTTCAGACAGAATACCACAACTAAGATAGATGGGATACAAGAGCAGACCAGAGTAGTGTAATTCTCAGAGGGAAGACCAGTATTTCGTGTTATACTTTGAAGTTCAAACAACTTCCATTCCTCCCGTTAGTTTATCCTTCAAGATGTCAGCTTCTTGCAGGTTTTCCAAATTGTACTAGAATATAGAGGTGCCAACCAAATCACCACTTATTTATACTGTATGCAAACATCCTAGCCCAATGTTTAATAAGCAGTTACGACAAGAGACTATATAAGGGGTTTTATTGTATTCAGTTTAAGACAACTGAATCTAGCTCTCCCACATCCAAGTTCAGAATTATCTCTAGTAGGACTTAAGTTGACCAACATTTCTATGAGTAAAATGCAAATTCCAAATAAAGCAGCACCCTCACACAATGCCACTTCTGCGTCAGGTTGCATTTTTAAAGCTGCAAGTAAACCACTCTACTCCAAAGCAAATGTGATTTTACTAGAAGCCAAGTAAAAATTTCTTTTGAGTATCGATAACTGCCAACTACCGGCAGTTTTGTTGGCCCTTAGAACAAGTTTTCTCAGATTTTAATACTGTACCTAAATCCCCCTCCCATGAATCCCTTATGGAAAGCCATGCTAGGGTCATGCTACCCAGTCCTCTCAGGCTGGCACTTCTTGTGTCAATAAGTAGAAAGTCTTCAGCAAATGGTTTCAAGAACTGTGAAAACCCCTGAAACCAAATACACAGGCTGTAATCCAATCAATCTCTTGCTTTTCAAAAAACTTACAAGGCTGACAGGAAAGCCGCTTTATATCTTAGATAAACATATTTGCTGTATGATCTTGCTGGTAAAACTATACAATCACAGAAACCTTAAGTAGTTCACATTTCAAATTCAATTCTTACATTACACATTATGGCTGGAACTTCCCAATTGCCAAAATATATAATCACCCACTGGTGCCCTTGCTTTAGAGGCCTTAACAAGCAGCAAGAGAGGACCTTTGCCCTGTAATACCTCATGGTACTTTTAACACTAAACTACAAATACCTTGGAGCTATAGAACTAACTAATATCACTCACATAAGACAAATCACATTGGAGGATCTGAATATCTGGTGGTTCTCCAAATGAACTAGTTACGAGCAGAAGCGTATCATTATTAATAACAGTAAGTGCCTAAGGCCCCACTCTGGGCCTGTATTTCAAAGTATTTTTCTTCAGATTTGCACACAAGTGATTAAACAAGGCCCTAGGCATGCCCTTCTCAAGAATGTGAGATTCTTACTACGAAAAGTTAACTCCAATGAATGTCTCTTACATTACATAGAACTTCAACAAAAAAGCTGAAGTTCTCTCCCAGGTTATACACCAATGGATTTGCAGTCTGAAGACAAGTGATTCAGAAGCTCAAATCCCATTAGGGATATGCAGTTATGCTCCTATTCCCAATAGTTTCAGGCCAAGTTTAAGATGATCATAGCATATGTTAGCACCATAAAAGACACATTCTTTAATTGAGGCAGCTGTTAAGACAGATTAAACACAGCTAAATAAAGATTCACCAAATCCAACTTTAGCATTTTTCTTTTTTTAAAGAAATGCTAGACAGCCCTTCCCAAGAAATACCTTTACAAACTAAGGGGTTTAGTTAGAACAGGACATACTAAAATACTGAAGTTTCATTTGCATTAATGTTTCAATAGCAATGTATTTTCAAGCTGGATCTACAAATCTTCTGATACAAGTTTTTCTTTTTCTTTCCCAAACTTGTGAACGAAGTCATTCACCAGCAAAATAGGAAGAAGTTTTGGCTGTGGGAAAAGTGACATTGGGGGTAAATTAAATCAAGCCTCTTGTCTATTGGATTTCAGTAGCTTTGGGAAAACATCATAGGTGATACAGACTTATTTAGTTCTCCTCATGGAATCCCTTTTCTCCCCACCACACTGACATTTAGAGAAGCAAAATAAAATACACGTGCTATTTTGTGTACAATACATTACTTTTTACTCCCTGGAGCCTGATACTTTTGTCCCTCATTGACAGGTTTTTCCTTGAATTTTTTTTGTTAGGTGCAAATGAGGCATGGTATTTCTGTATCTATTGGCAGACTGCCATAAAAATTATGTAATCCTATATCACTTAAGGCAAACAAATTGCTACAAAACTCTATTTGAGTCATGCAAGTTGTAGTAGTAGCAGCCTAACTAGTCTCTAATTGCTAAAGCTCTTGATTATTTCCTCAGCTGTACCATGGCTGGATGCTGACATTACAAGAGTGTAAGTGAGGAAACAGAGTTATACAAAAGTAAAAATTATACCAAACAGAAACATTTATTGAAGAGGTACTGAAGGAGGTATATTCAGTTCATGCTTAACAATGCTAAATTGGCACTGAGAAGTAGCAATTCAGAGTTCAAGTTTAACAAGATGCTTCCTGTGTTTCCTTTTCAATGAATGGGAAAAGGAAAAGTTTACCACAGAAGGTTTGCTCTAAACCTTTCCCCACTACCCACCCTTTTCTTCCAGGCAGGATTCTGCATCACCCCACTAACCAGTGGGGCAGGGCAGATGCACATTTTAACATCAGCTAGAAAATACCAGGGATTAGCTCCTCAGACAGTAGCCCCCAGCTGTGCAGTGGTGTACTGTTTGCTGCATAACTAAGGTGCTGTCAGTAGGAAGTTAGCATTTTCCAGACAACCTGTTCCATTCCCCACTTAAGGAAGACTTCAGTATTAGCATGTGTATTTAGATGTAAGTCATGGTTAAGAGAGGTCAGTTATTTCTTATGACACTAGTTTATTATAGGCAATATTGAATTAGGAGTAGAAAAGCACTATTGTAAGGCAGCTCTGAGTAAGAAATTTGACCTTAACCAAACAGTACAGAATCATTTACACACTTTTTCCTTGCTTATTTCTGACTCCAAAGAGCTGCTGTTCTTCACTCATAATAATACTAAATAAACAAACAGGTCTAAAACATACAGAATGAGCAAAGTAACTAAGTTGACACTGCCAAAGTATCTTTAACTTCTGAGCTGCAGGGAATACCAGTACTTGATCTTATGATCTGAGTGTTAAATTGCTTGGTTGTGGAGGCAGGGGAGCATAGAAGAAACTCTTTTCAGTAGAAGTAGCTTTCACCTGGAAAGAAAGAATAACTTTTACAGAAAATAAATCTAGAAGTATGCAACAGTTTTGACTTGACCCATTAAAACAGATAAGTCGGTATTCACAGTAACAGCTAAGTCAAAGGTATATTTGATATACAGAACCATTACATCTATATGCTTCTTCATGAAGAGATGCACAGCTGTGTCTATTAGATGGTCTCCCCTACCTTGTCCATGTCATAGAGCTGTTCAAACAGAAAGATTCAAGTACAAAGTAAAGTCTCTTGCAACTCAGAAAACTCACACAGAGCATGATACAGGTCACGTGTGCACATGGATGGCCCACTGCCCTACATGCTATCATGGAATGAGTTCTACTACAGGCTTCTGCACAAGTTCAGGCTTCCTGTACTTTACTTCTAGAATACATTAAGGGTACCTTTTATGAAGTACTCAGCACTCTAAAAATACAGCCATAGCTACTAAAAAAGGGAACTTCACATGTTTAAGCTTACCTAACATTCTGATACAGCATGGTTACATTTTCTTAGATCAATTAAGCTGTTTAGACATGTACGCTCATGCTGTGTCTTTGCATCTAGAGATTTTATTGAGCATTTTAGCAAGTAAGCTTGATCCCTTTAAATAAGACGAATGGGAAAAAGGGTATTTTGCCCAGCTTCAAAAAACCTACATGAACCAACTCTAAGCTCTCCTAGTCATGCATCATCCTATGAAGAATAAGGGATTCTCTAACACAAAATAAACATGTTATTTGTATAAGTGTTCCAACCACAACTTTATCACTGGCTAAGTACTCACACTTCAGTGATTATCACTATTACAAGGTCAAAGTAAAATTAATTTCTGAAAGCTAGACCAAGTTTAAGAAAGACAGTACAGAGAAATAAGGAAAATTATGTGGCCTTACACAGTCATCTAAACTCTTAACACTCATTGGCTACTCATTGCACCAGAATTTGTTCTTAAGGTTGTCATAAAAATTAAGGGAGTAGTCACATTAGATTGCACTTCTTAATCAACAGCATTTAACTTCTCTCTGTGATCCAACAGGTTTTATGTAATTTTTGTCTAAGACCATTCATTTAAAGAAAAATCACACACATCAATTTTTAACCTGGTGCATCCAGTCTCCCCTAGCAAGAGAATAAAATTTCTATGTGGAAAGAATCAGCAAGACACCTTCCTACCTTTAGCTGTGATCCAGTTAACACGATAAAAACAAGCCATCACTCTGTTTTTATATATTACCCCCAACAGCTCTTAAGTTTCCCAGTATTTGTTCCTACCTTACTAGAAGCTGTTACTGTTTCAGATGTAGTCAGGGTGCAAAACTAAACCTCACAAGCCAGAGAGAAAGGATGAAATCAGAACCCAAGCTTTCATACTACTAAATGGAAGACAGATTTCTATGTAACTGTATTTCTATTCTTCTATATAAAAAAATTTCTACAGGACTCGCATTAAAGGAAAGACTATGGGAAGCCCCACAATACACATGTGGGGCATTTTCCATTCACAATAGCCAGATTTTGGAAGCTAAACAGTAGGGATTTCAGGTAAAGCAAGACAGGACTATTTCTACATTCATATCAATCATTTCCCATCAGGATATAGAGTTTGAGGTTTACAATGCCATCAGATAACACTGAATAACTACTAACAAAAATTCATTTGATTCAGGTACCTAATTTGATAGTCAAACCATAACTAACAATATAACAGCAATAATATATAACAGTTGGTCTAATTCATACACTTTTGACTATTTTTGTTTTGTAAAAACTCACTAACATATAGTTACATTAAAAAAAAAAATAGAAAAAAACACTGCTTTAACAATAAGCCTTAATCTGTTCTGATTTTTATTTATCCCTGGTTTGCTGAGAATGAGGAGAGACTCATTAACCTATACTGAAAACTTGTATTACCTTTGAGAAGCCTTTAATATAGCTCTAGCTTCCACAGTGACACAAAACTCAGTAACTTATGCTGAGAATTTATATTACCTTCAAGTTAGCTCTTTAACACGGCTTCAGAAGAAAAACAATAATCTGTGCTAGGAGCTTGTATTGCCTTCGAAGAACTTCTCTAACGTGGTTCCAGCTTCCTCAGCAGACTGAGGTCTCAGCTGAAGTCTTCCCCACTCTAACTACAGCTACACTCAAGCCGAAGATGAGTTTGTTCCCTCAAGTTTTCTTCCGTAAAGCTTTCTGGTAAGCAGAAAGAGACGTTCCTCACAGCGCTCCCCTCAGCGCAGTCGCGCGCCAAAAGAACCGTTAGGCACGCGCCTGCCTCTTCCCGCCTTTTCGCTCCACGCGGCCGGCAGGGGCGGGGCCGCCGGGCTCCATGAGGTGCGCGCGCCGCCAGTGCTGCAGTCTCGTAAGGCGCTCATGGCGCGTCTCGCGCCTGCTGCCGCCCTTCTCCAACGGTCGCTTCTGAGGCTGGGGTGGCGCTGCCGCTGAGGCGGGGTCGCTGGGCGCGTCTCTCCGGGCGTTCTTGTGGGGGCGAGGCTAATCTCTGCGTTCCTCGTTCTGGGTCGCTCTCACAGAAGCTTCCTGTTGTCCTCGGATAGCCGCCATTTTCTGAGGTCTCTCCATACTTACGGAGCTGTGGTTGTCAAGCTGAAAATTCGGCTTTTGAGCTCCAGTGTAGTTAAAGCTGGAGGTGTGGTGGTAGCAGAGGGGATAACACTGAGAAGTGCTATCACCTGACTTAAATCACCTGACTTAAGGTACTTTCTAAGTCATCCCTGAGAGCTGCATTGGCAAGGTTAGGGCCTAGATACAGAGTAATCTTTTTCTGTGGTCATAGGCGAGTTCATCTGAGGTAACTGGGATGTTTTCTTGGCTGCTGAGGCATGTTGCAATGTTCTTTATCTTAGATGATGGAAGAGGGCTTAATTGCTGATCCTTACTGTACTCTGAGCTTCTTTATTGTAGGTGATGTAACGTGGAGCTGTGGAAGAAATGCTGGGGGGGCATTCCAGTTGGTATTTGGTGCCTTTCAGCTTTTCCTGTTATAGTATTTGATACTTTTTCCGTTATAGTGGATAGAGAAGCAGTATAATACTTTTCATCCAGCAGCATAAAATGCTCTCATAATGTAGAAGTAGCTATTATTTCTTTCCCAATACAGGAATGAAGTTACGGTGATTAAGAACTGCTGTTGCTTTGACTCATTTTCAGGCTTGGGCCTTTAGGTTGTACTTGGATCAGAATTTCTAAGCTTCTCTTGGATCATGAAGAATAGCAGATGATAGCGCTGTAGCTGTCTGCCTAAAAGGCTGTGGAACTTGCAGTGTATTTTAGCCAGTCTCCTCTGGACAGGGAGGAGGTACAAAGGGAATAAATAGAACCTTAAGACAGTAATTGCAATCAAACCAGTAACAGGAATGTTTTTGTTTTTTCCTTAGGGGCACTAAACTTGGTGGCTTTCTGTGGACTAGACAGTCTTCTGAGATGCCTTTGTATGTGAGTAAATTGACTAACCACAGCTGCTGCCACATGATTTGAATATATTCCAGTGTGTCATTCAAATTAGAGCATGTATATTTTTTCCATTTACAACAGTGTAATTTTTCAACTTTTCTTGTATGCAGTTAGAGACTAAAGTATATCTATTATGCTACTGCTGTAGTGACTAGTTAGATAGTCTACATGTATAATTCTTGCTCTTGCGAGCTGCAGGGCATGCTAGATCTAATAAACCATGCATTTTAGTTTACTGACTTATCCACTTGGCTGTAGTTATGCATGCATGTGAATAGTCTACTGAACTGACATCACATGACTAGATAATCCATGTATAAACATATCTTTTCAAAAAGCAGTAGAAGATGTTGATTACTACTACTCTTAATCTGTGAAGGAGTTACTGAACACTTTTGATTAGATCAGCCAAGTAATTTTAATATCTGTGTTTAAAGTGTTAATATCAAATGATGTAGTTTTGTTGCTGTGAGCAATATGATGTTTTAAATTAATGCCAAGGAGATTTTTACTCCCTCTGCACCAAAGCATATAGTAATCATATCCAGAGCTATGCATCTTTTGTATGTTCTAGTTTATGGGTATTCTGCTTGTAAAATCAAGATAGTGGTTTCAGCAGTGCAGCTGCATATTTCTGGCAAGTTCTAATTTTTGTGATGTCAAAACTTGAAAACAATAGCATGTGCTCAGTAAAGTAATGTTAGCCACATAAGTATTCAGAATACATAAATGATCTAAAACATTAGAAATGGAGTGAAGGTGGGTGGAGGGAAAGGTCTCCTATTTCTCAGTGCATTACATTTTCAAATGTCTGTAATAAGGAGGGTAAAAAGCTCACTCTGAAGCAGATGTGAGCTATTTTAAAATGAAGCTGCAAGTGGTTTTCTTTTTTGAATTAGTGAATGACTATAGAATGTATAAATGACTGCCAGGTGTCTGAAATGTTTAAGTGCCTAGCAGAGATTTTCTACCTTATTATAATACATTCATGTAACTTCAAGAACTTGATCCTTTTTGTAAATGAGAGTTAATATCTTAAAATACTTTAAGTGATGATTAGGTTACCTGCCTTTGAAAAATGTAGTTTTGTTGATTTTGAAGTCCTAGTCATCTAGAAAGTCCTAATCCTGCAAAAGCTATGAAATCTATTTGGTACTATTGGATGGAGCAGAACTGTCTCAAATCTTGACCTCTTCTGATGTTTGGCTTGTGAGCAGTGTCTGTTATATGATGCTGTACCAGCAATGATATAAAAATTGCATCTTAGTGCTGCCTACAAATAGGTGAAATTAAAAATGCAGTTTTATTGGCACTTTTTTCTAGACTGTAATGAAAAATTTCAGCTTAACATTTAATAAAGGGAAAAAGCAGCTGAAAAAATGTTTAACAGACAATTGTTGTGTGCCTTTGGCATGAGTGAAGGAATTCAGTAATACATAAGGGAATTTCCTTTTTATAATGTCAGGTTAGTAGTTAATTCACTCAAATGTGAGAATTAATGGCAATTCAGCTGCACAGTGTTAATGGCCTAATCATTTATTTGTATGGGAGTTACTCTAATAATAATTAGTGAACTCATTTGTTGTTAATGTGGGGGCAGTGAGCATGTCTTTAAAATAATAATCCAATTAATGTGCATTAAGTGGAAATTTCAGGGTTACCCCTGGCACTAGTGGCTGCTGCTATAATTTGGAAATAGTATTTCATTGCGTGATGTGACAGATACCTAGCAGCTACTGCCTAGTCAGCCTGGCCTCTGTAAAGGATTAACTGTAAGGTTGTCACCATAATTTGAGGCTGGGCATATGTTCCATGGAGATGCTCTTCTTTGTAACCCCATGATTCAGCGTAAGCAAGGGCTTTGCAGGCTCACTTTGGTTTATTTGGGTATCTGTACTGATGAATGCTTGTAACTTGGCAGTGGTCTTAGTTTTGAGTAGATGAGCAGTAACCTGAAATCCTCTGTTCTAAGGCAGAAGCTGATGAATCATGTTAAAAGTCAAAAACTAAGTGTGCTAATCTGGTGGCATGAAGGAGGAACCTGTACTGGTTGGCCTTCTTGGCAGGTTTTTCCGGTGCTTAGTATGTCTTCTGAGTGGCCTCAGAATGTTATTTGCACAGAAGCATAATGATGTTTTTAGGTATCAAAGTACTGACTAGGGCAATAGAGGAGTGTAATTAAGAAATTTTCTACTGTTTGTGCCCATGTTAGAGCAAGCTCCTTGATACTGTGAATAAAGAGTTGAGGGCACTTGGTCCAACCTGAAACAGGCTAGCCACACAGGGGCAAGTTCAGGCAAGGAAATGGTATGCTCCATAACTTGTTTTATGTTACAAGTATAACTTGGGTATTTTATGAATGCAGTTAAAAAGATGCTACAGTTATACTGGGCTTACAGGTTTTTCTGATACTGTATTAAATGTATGAAGCAAATGTAATATGGAAACATGTATTACAAATATAGTAACAGGGAGAAGTTGATAGTTTTTTTAGGAAGGTGGTTAAACAAAAATCCTGGGCTTGCAGTATGTCCTAGTAGGGTAGTCATTCAGGGAAACAGTGATGCAAAGGCAGCCTTACAGCTGGATTTGCTGGTAGTGCTGCTGTAAGTACCAAAAGTGACCACATTATCCCAAATCAAGTGCCATTATGAGTTGGTACAGCACTGTTAATTAGACATGTAATTTGCTGTTACTCCACAGAATTTAGTTCAAGTTTTCTTTTGCACCCTTCTTATTTACTTAAATATTTTACTTGTAAAGGGAAAATTCTTCAATGTACTGAAAAGAAAAAGGAAATGAATGTGTATCCAAAACTGTCTTGTGAACAAGTTATAGTTGTGAGAGCTGTTGCAGTGATACCTATGCTTTCTTAGGTTTAGTTACAGATGTTTTCAGGTGGTTCCTCAAGGAGGGGAGGTATGGTGTACATTGTGCTTATAATAGGTTACAGACTTCAGTTTTCATGTAGCCCATACATTAACAGGAGTTGATCTTTTTTCTGTTCTAGACATATTAGAAGATCATTGTTTCCAGCAGTCGCTCCCCTGTGACCAGGATATGTGCTGAATGTCTGTATCTTCACTCAGGATGCCTTTAGACAAAAGAGGTCACAGCTTTGTTCTGCTGATGGGCACATGTCAGCTGAAAGGAGGAAGGTTACTGTATTAGTGCGTTTTGACTTTTCTACTAGGACTGCCTCACTTCTGGAGCACTATTTCTCTTGTCATTTGATACCTTCTTTAAGAGCCTTTGAGGACTTCACAACTTTTTGAAAATGTGAGTTTACTTTCATCTTTGTATACATGCTGACTCTTTCAAAAAAACCAAAACAAATAAAAAAACCCACCTGTTTCCTTCCTTTGGCAGAGGTATACCTTTTTCAAAGCTGGTTTAGTGAAGATACCAAATTTAAATCAGAGTTAATATACAAAGCTTTATGGAATATGTTATGCCAGCATTCAGAGTAGGTGGTGGGTAGGGGCTGTTACCGTCAATTTGTATGTGGTCAAAGCCTGTACAAAAGCAGCCAGAACTCAACTGATCTGCTTTCCTTTTATCTGTTGTTATTAGACTAGCACCTCTGGTTCTGTTAGCACTCTCATCGCTCCTGACATCTTCCTAGTCATATCACGTAATGTTTCCTTCTGTCTGTGAGGCAGCTGAGTGCTCTAGGGAAGTCTTTTTTTAAGCTTCTATAATTACCCAGGTTCTGCTTTACTGTAAAGTAGCCTAGGTAGCCCCCAAAGAGCTTTTGAGGAGCCTCAGAGGTAATGCAGAAGAAACGTGCTTTTGTAGTGGTATGTTCTGTGCAAGCTGAATAAAGAAACCAGAGTTAATTCATGGGTATTAGAGAAAGTTATCTTAGGTACTATCACCAGAATATGAACGTTGACACTGACAGAAGTTACACTTAGCTTTAAGAAAAGTTACTGCCTTTGAGTGATGCTCAGATGGGTCAATGCAACAGAATCCCAAGACCAGGAAACGAATTACTCTTAAAGTGCTTATTCAGTTATGCACCTAAACATCTAGCTTGCTGTCTCAAGCTGTCAGGTGAAGGCAGGATCTGATCCACAATAGCATTAGGCTTCAACTGCAAGTTTGTCTTGATTATAAATGTATGGCTGGATTAGACACCTGGATGCAGGAATGTGTGGCCTTTGAGGCTTATTTGAAAATGGTAGTAGCTCATGTACGTGACTGTGGATCTCTGTCCCTTAGTTCATCAGATCCTGGTGTGACTGGCCAAAGTCTATATAGTTCTTTATTAGATTTGTTCTCATGCAGATCATGTTTTTCTGATTTTGGCACAATGTACTGGTCTCTGTAGACTCTAAGTTAGCATTGATATCTTTACAATACCAGGCACTTTTTAGCTGTTTCCTGAAGCCATATCAGCAACACATGGGGATGGTTTTGCTCTTGATCAGTTGATTAGTTTCAATCTGAATGTTTTATATTAAGAATGATTATAGGCTATGCTAGCATAATTTCCATGCTCTTTCCGTCTTTCTAGTAGCTAAAGGATCTTGTGGTTGTTCTTATGACTTAGGACAGCTTAGAGGAAAAAAAACACCAGCTCCCTTGTTTCTATTTGAATCTGTTACAACACCTCAAAATATCCTGGTCTGGGATCTGCCTCTTCTAGAAACTAATTCTTAGAGAACATTAAGTCACTTAATGTAACCTTTGGTTTGGTTCTTAGAGCTATTGGGCTCTTGCATGAATTGGGAGGGAGCTGTAAGCTCAATATGCTCTTTGCAACAATTCTCAAACAGTGAGTTTTCTCTTTGCTCTGGGTTTGCCACTCCCTTACGTGCCAGCCTCAATCCTGGAAAAAATTAACAGGCTTTGCATTTCTTCTGGTAACACATTATAGATACTAATAAATGTGCTGGTCTTAAGCAGAAAGCTCTAGTCTAAGCAGCTCTCCTTTGCCTCACTACAGAGAAAAGTGGCGAGAGTAGAGGGGGGGGAAGAGTAGTTTTACAGTCATACAACTTGGGGGGGCAGTGGTGCAGAACTTGGCAAATCCAGTTCTTTAGACAACGGTTAATTCACCCCCTACTGTCGCTTGCCATCTGGGTATGAATGATGAAAGGAGAAAAGATTGATGGAGAGGTTTGCAAAGGTTATAGATTTCAATCTGTATGGGACTTGCTGATCAAAGTCAATGTGACCTATAATGTTTTGGTAAGCATCTTATCATAACTTAATTCTACAATAAGATACTTGTGATTATAGACCTGCTAGAAGTACTGGTGGGAGTATCAGGTGTGCAGAGGCCTTGATTAAGCAAGATGGAAGCTGATTCTTGTGTCTAAATGTATCCCAATCTGTTCTGGGTTGGAAAGGTCTGTTTTCTGGTCAGGTTCTCAAGTTTTTGTTTATTTTAAGGAGTCCCAAAGCACCTTCAGATTGAGTCTGATCAGTCTTCCCTAGGATAGTGGCCAGAGGACTGAGTCACCTGCTTGCTGTATTCCCCAAATTGTCATATAACTGGCCAATGTTTTCCTCATTTTTCCTCATTTCATGAGGAGATATTACACCATAATGTCTTGTCATATAAAATAATAGCTTCATCAAATACAGAACAACTGGATGTCAGTCTTTAAGGTCTTCTGGAGTCTCAGTAAACAGTCCCATCTGGCCATGTCACAGAGGAAAGTGTATTGTTACTTCAGAGAAAGACCTTTACTTGACAAATAAGTTACAATACTGTACCTTCTGGAAAGGAGGACTTCTTTTGTGTGTTTTGCAGTGAGTATTGATATTGACAGCTGTTTATCTGCAGGAAAACTGACAAAACATCTTTCTATAGGAAACATATTTGCTTATATGCAAGACCAGCATATTCATTTGCCCTTGGAGGCAAACAAGGAACCAGTCTTTTTAGTAGAGAGCTATTTTTGTCTTCCTCTGAACAGTGCTTATCGTGCATTATGTGTGTTTTAAAAGAAAAAAAAAAATGCTGTCAGCAGACACAGCCAGCCATTAACCTTAGGTACTTCCTATTTAAAGATTGCACCTGTAGTCAGTTCATTCAACTTTGTGGGACAGAGACCTTAGGTTATTTGCTGATGATGGTAGAGACCTTCCCTTGAAATGGCACGTCAGTGTTTTATGTCCTGCTCTATTAGGAACAGTATGGCTACGTACATCTGGAATCTACTTTGGTCAGACCCTTCCTGTACATGGTGCTGCAGTGAGTTTTTGCAGTATCACCTTTTCCTATGACGACAGGAGAAGAGGACTTGTATGTAAAGCACTAGATTTGAGTAATAAGTGGAGGGAATAGATTTGTACCCCTCAGGCAGTGTCCTTAGCAGAGAGGGGGTGGTGATCCCAGTTAATGTAGTATGTTTGCCACTGCTGCCCTAGGATGATGGAAGCATCTTCATAGCATAATTGTCTGTTCAGATTAGACAGGATCTGTGAGGCTTTCTGTCCTGATGTGTAAGGCTAATTGGCTAATGGAGCTGGATTCCTACTTCATAATAGCCTCTTTCAGGTGGAAAAGAAAACTGCTAGTGCAGTTTTAGTTGAGTATTTATAAAGTGGTCAAGTTTAGATGATTTGTTTAGAAAGATGTTTCTAGAGGTGGGTACATCACAGCTCAGTGTTGGTCAAAGAGGTGAGTGGTAGGGATGAAAAGGTGAGCAGTTAGAATTATATCTACCTAAGCCTTTGCCTAAGGTTTGAAAATACTGTTTGTTCCAACTACAGCGATCTATTCAGTTTGTTCCCCAGCATTCTGTTTTACCTTGTGTTAACATCTTGTCAGTCTACACCATGGGTGTAGTTTAGCAGTCCTGGCAGAATTGTAGCAGACTGATTAAAAACATTTTCTTCTAGCATATGCTGAATAGTTTTTGTCGAAGCCAATCCGTCCTGGTCTTTTTGGTCTGGACCAGCATCAGAGTCAGTGGTTACTAGCAGGAGTGAACAGCTAGTCACTTTGTAGGAACTTTGGTATTCACTGCTTCTCTTCTACTTTATTGAAAGTGTGCTCTTGTGAGTTTTAGAGTGTGTGGGGGAACTCCTATTATCATTTAGACGTGTTCAGTATATTTCTGGTATTTCAAATTTGTTTGATACAAATTTTGGCATATAAGCAATATATGCAGCCAACTTGTTTGGTAGCACTCTAACTTCTGGATGTAGTGGGAGGTTGACTCCATGATTGACATGTTTGGACAGAAGTATTTTTCTCTAAACTGTTTGTATAAAAATTCAAAAAGGGATGAAACAGTTCAGTTCTTGCAGATACTGTACTTATGCTTGTAAAATATGAACAAGCCTTTAATTTTCTTGAATAAGCATGTTGGTAAAGACTTTGCAACACTAGATTTTTAGCCAGTATAACACTGAAATCCTTCCAGCTTGGATCAGATCTTATCTTTGCTTCATCCGCTTAAAGCTGTCTAGATCTCGTTTTCACGGGAAATTCATTTTGAAGTGGACCACTTCAGATGTGCTGATAGCCTGTTTCCAAGGTAATATACTTTGAGTCTTCACTATTTGAAGTAGATGTTACTTTATTTCCATTCAGCAGTTGCCTTCACTTCCAGCATTAACTTGAAGTCAATGCATGTTGTGTTGTGGAGTATCAAACTCAGGGCATCCAGAGTGGGGAAAACAGCTCATAGTCCTATGATCCTCTGCCTTGTCTATGTAGGAATTTCTTGCATCTTCCTGAGGCCCTTGCAGATAGGATGCAGCTAGACTATGCTCTGACAAAAAATTAACAGAATGAATGTAATCTCAAAACAAATTGTCAAAACTTCCTAGTCTGTTGCATCACTACTGTTAGGCAAGTCAACATATACTGGAAATTGGGTCCTTTGCTAGTGGTTTAGCAACTGCTACATTTTTAAAACCAACCAGGCAGAATGTGGTAGTATCTGTTTGAGTTGTCAGCAATTGCATGTTTCTTTGGGAAATTGTATTCCAAATGTTAATGCTCTGGTTTGTGTTTTGCCTTTGCTACTTGCTAAAAGTCTTCTGTGGATCACTGTAAAACTACCTTCCCTTGCAGTATAAGTTGTTCTGCCTCAACTGATAGAGGTAGCTAGTTTTTAGACATTCCATCATCTGGCTTCAGCATCCCTAATTCATCTTGTGATTTGTAGAAACATGGTACTCAAGCATGCAGACATTAATTCATCCTAGATGAATTAAATAACTCTTTTCCCTGTTGCTGGAAAGCAATGGTAAGTATTTTCAGGACAGGAAAACTTTACAGTTGGTACAAGTTAGTGCTATGCCACTAGCCCTTTATCTCCATCATGAATGATTATCTGCTACTGCTTAAAGAGTTTCAAGGAGAAATCTAAAGAGTTAGCTTGGACTAGCCAGATACATCTAAAATAAGCTCTTGTTCCTAGAATACCTACATGATCCCTCAAGGACTTACGTATTATAGTGTGTCAAATTAGTCACTTCAGAGCTATGTAATCTGTTGTGGTTTCACTGTTACTAGATGGGATGGGAAGGGCATGTTGATTAGGTGCTATGTAATCTACAGCAGCAAATAATTGAGGAATTACAGGTTGTGCACTAAATCAGTGGAAGATTTTTTGTATTAGGTCTTGCACGTAGCAGCTTACGTAACAGTAGCAAGCTTTCATGGTTGAGGCCCTCTCTACCCTTCATCTTGGGAAAGATGAGTTTTAATACACTTATAACATGCACTTACCACTTGACACACAGGTTATATGAAAACCTACATAAAATTTGAACACTTGAAAAATATTATAATTCAGAAGTAAAAAGTAGTCTGTCTTGTTCCCCAAGTTTTTTCCTGGGCTTGCAAATAAAGTGTTCACCAATAACCATGGCGTGTTCTTTGAAACAAACTGACTTGTAAAACCAGTTAGATCACTCTGTGCTACTGCTAATGTGAGCTGGAGTATCATATGCTAATTTCATTTTCACCTATGGTGTTTTTGGCAGCAAAGCTCAAATTGTGTCCAAGTAGGTGCATTTTCTTCTCACAGATCTCTTCTCTCTAGTGACCAGTGATAGGACCCAAGGGAAAGGCATGAAGCAGCAACAGGGAAGGGTCAGGCTGGATATTAGGAAAAGGTTCTTCACTGAGAGGGTGGTTGGGCACTGGAACAGGCTCCCCAGGGCAGTCAGTGGTCACAGCACTGATCCTGCCGGAGTTCAAGAAGTGTTTGGACAATGCTCTCAGACATGGTTTGGTTTTTGAGCAGTCTTGTGTGAAGCCAGGAGTTAGATGCAATGATCCTTGCTGGTCCCTTCCAACTCACGATATTCTATGATTCTAGAAACACTTTATGGCAAATCAAAAAAAAATTTAGTGTTACTTCTGTTTAGCCAAAATTAGATTGGTTTCACAGGACAACATCTAAGTCTCCTTTTCCAGAAAGTACTTGTTAGTTTAGGGATAATTTGGGAAACACATTATGGTAATGATATATGGCAAACTGTTTCTGATGCAGTGGACTTAATCATCAGTGCATAGTGAGGAATCTCCAGAAAATATATTGTATCACGAGTGTTACTATCAGTGTGTATGGAATATAATGTGCTGAATCAGGAAGGTTGTGCTACAGAAAGTAAATACAAGTATTTATCTCTTTTTTGTATAGAATGCATCAAGGACATTAAAACCATAGGGTATTTTGTCAAACATACTTTTTCCATAGAATCTGAGGTTTTACAAAATGATTGTAATTAATACAATCAAAATAAGTTTAACAAAATGATTCTGTAAAGCCATATTTTTCTTAGGATAGTAGCCCTTAGTGAATGCTGGCATTTACAGTTTTCAAGTGAGCGCCCAAAGCAGCATGTTCACCCAGTGAAGGGAAAACCTTGTTCAAGTGTAGTTATGAGGTGTTTGAGCTATTCTGTCTGTACCAGGCTGCACGATTTGTCAGGAGTGGGAGTTTATCTTCCTGTAGCTTTCACAGGGTTGCTAATCTAGGGAAGTAAGATGAGTTCACAGCTCCTATTCTTGATCTGTGTACCATTAAAACTGGTTGTACAAATAAACTGCTACATTGTTAGAGTTTGTGTATGCTTGCAGAAAAAGTTTAATTTGCATGTGCACAGAGTCAAACAATTGTTCTTAGAAGCAAAGAGGGCCTAGGGATGGTTTATAATAGTTCTTATTATGTTAATGGTCATTTGCTGGATGATAGGTGACATTGTTTAGAATTCCAGAAAATGCTTGTGTTATTAAATCATCATCAGCTTCCTCTTAGCAAAACAATTAGCCTCATGTGAGTTCCCAGACCATGTTTTCGCATGCAAAAGCATAACTTTAAACCAGAGTCCAGTCTCATTTGTTGAGCTAATAAGGCAATGTGTCAAGGGCAAGGCTACACTGATCTCGGCTAAAGCAAGCTATGCATCTATTGGGATCCGATGGTTCTGTCACTTTAATCACAACTTTAGGATATTTTACCTGTTGTTAATACATATTATTCCTTTGTAGAAAAATATTCTGAAGGCAGCAGTCCCTTCTTTCTATAGCTAAGCTGGGAATGAGGCATCAGTTTAAATGTGGCATATGGTTTTTCATGAAATATCTGTTGATGTTAGCTCCCCCAAAGAGGCCAAATTGCTATCAGGGTAATCTGTCTGACTGAAGAAGTGCAACATTTCAGTTAAAAGGCAATGTGCCATGCATTTCTGGGTGCAATCCTTATTCTACCTTTCTGTTCCTGTAAGATTTAGAAGTCAAACCTAGTTTGAAGCTGGATCTCTTCAGGGAGGAAAATGTTCTTGTATGATTCTCAATTTAGTGGCAAACTTAAGATTCTATTCTGATTCTCTAGGAAAGCAGTAGTGAAGGGATAACTGTTTTTTTTCCTGCTTGTTTATGATGTCTATTAGTATATTTTATATATACAGTTGCAAGGGAAATAAGTTTGAGAATTTGCACAGAAAATGGTAACTGCTGTTTTTTGGTCTGAAGAGAACCAGCATTTCCAAAAAAAAAAGTGCAAATGTGCTTTGACAACCTTCAGTTTAGCTAGCAATCAGAAATACCTAAAATCAAGCAAGAATGTTGCTGCCAAGGATGATGCTGTTAAACATTTTGGTCTTATCTTACAAATCTTGTTAGGGAGAGAAGGTGAATAACTGGTATCTTTTGCTTCTTTGGAAGGCCAAATCTTATTTCATTCCATGATTCTGCCCTTTCTTGATACCAAGTAGCTGATGATTTGACCCTGCATACCTCTCTTCCTAGAGGTCAGTCTAATACCATGGTGCTGCTCACCACTGTGAATGTGGTTCTTTATCGCTCAACAGCCAATTAGAGTGGCCAGTCATGTGGAAGTAACAGCAGGGAAGGAAGGCTTAGCTTTCTATTCATATTTAGTGCCCTCCTGTGGCATGCTTATATGGCATGATTGATAGCCTGCAGGCCAACAGTGATACAGTGAGTATTTGGAAATGTGTGAAGGTTTTATTAAGAGCTTCTAAAGGACAGCATCAGGGTTCTAAATGTCTGATTATTGTCTAAATCTGTGGTGACTGGTTTAAAATATGTGGAATTCAGTCTTAGGAGATCTTTACTGACTTCTCAAGGGTAGTCTTGGTTTTCCCTATAAGCTAACTACTCACATATCTTGTTTCCTTCCTGAAGAGGAGCACTATTTTATTGGTGTCAATGGTGTAAATGTGCAGTGATAGTCAATGTAAGAATACAAAGGATCACTAAAACCACCTGAGATGAGATGCATGACATACGAGAGCTGTTGAAAGAAGGGAGTTAAGTTAGAAAGTTTTATTAGGAAGGAGTACTGGAGTACAGTATGTGACCATTCATAGAATGTCTTTGGGAGTTGCCTGATTTAACACTTAACAGCTCTGCAGCATTCTTTCAGGTTCTGCTGAATGTTAACAAGATGTGGTTAGCCTTCATGGGAGGGCAGAGCAATGCCTGTGAGGCAGGCTTTTTAAAGTAATTTGTATACATGTTCTTGTAAACAAAAATATGGGCAGTGATATTAAGTTCTGGTATATCCCTTTCTCAAATCACTGAAGTTAACCTTTCTTGGTTGCCTCATTTTATATTACAAGTAATTGTAGAATTTCCCATGCCTTGAGACCAGTACTTAACAAGTCTACAGCCCCCATCAGATTACACCCTGGCAGTGAGGATATCTGACTGTATGGGGGAGGAAGGAGGGGAAAAATAAGTGTCTGCTGGTGTGCTAGAACCCTGCTGTTCTAAAAGCTATACAAGAAATTTGAAGACAAATGGTGAAGTCAGAAAAAACACATGGGAATGGTAAAACTCATGAATAGGATGTTCATAAACGTCAGCTCAAGGAGTTATGGCAAATCTAGTGCCTCTTGGCAGGCAAGCAGAAGCTGCTAAGATCTACCAGACAAGCTGGCTTTTTGGTTTTATGATTGACCAAGGAAAAGCACAAAGACTGCAAGCTGTTCTGCAAATACTGAGCAAAGCAATATGCTTGTCTTTGAAGGGAATATGTTTTCTAGCCAACAGACAAGAGCCCATACATGGAGAAGTGTTTTAGGTCATGAAGTACCCTGGAGCTTGTAAGGTGTTGATCTCACTGTCTTCTAAAGGAACTGTGCCTGCTTATTTGGGGTTGGAGTCTTGCTCTGAGCGTGTGGAGTTGGGTGAGACTTTTTTTAATTTGGCTTCTACCAGATAGTTTTCTCACAGTGGGATGTAAAGCTGTCTCAAATGAGGAGTCAAATAGATTTACAGTGCAGCAAAAGTAGTTGCTGAAATTCACCAACTCTGTATTCTTGACTGTATCACTGGGTACTTGTTATATTATGTTGACACTGCTGATTTAAAAAAAAAAATTCTTGCACTGGCAGAGACAGGCATGGGAACTTCTCATTGCTCCTCTTACTCAACAATGAAGGAAGAGCAGTAGCAGGGCAAATGATCGGCACCTCCACTAGTTCCTAGAATATTGGGGAAAGGGGAGATGAATGCCATCTGAAATTTCTTCTCACTTGTATGACTATGGGTAACACTTTGAGGCTTTGTAGTATGTGTTATTAGAAGGTAGAGTGATGTGATATAGACAATCACTTGCCTATTTATGTGAATTTTCTGCTGTGCTTGCTTTCTGTTTTTATTCACTACCATCTTGCCCCTTTCACAGAATCTGAGTGTGAATCAGACTTACTGCTTGAATCAGTTTTTTTTGAATCAGTGCTGATTTTTGTCAGTTAAGCAAAATGAAATTGAATGTTTCTGGCACTGAAAGTGATGGGCCAATTATGCTGCTTGTTCCAACTGTTTTTGCTGCAGACTAGCATGCTTTGTCTATGCAGTCATTTTCTTAGTTGCATGGAGTGGACAGCTGGAGGGATAGCCTACTCTGGGCTGCCTATGTGTGTCAGGACTCTTCCAGGGAGTAGCTTTGAGCACCTAGTTCTTGCAGTAGCGTGTTCCTACAGGCTGTGCATGAAGCCAACATCCTGAGTTATGGTGTGAAGGCACCTTGCCTTGGTGTTTCTGGAATATTTCAAGGGTTTAATTGAGAAGCTTTGCAAACTATGAGAAGAGTCCCTGCAGGTCAAGCTTTCTAGAAATGCCATCTTATGATGGAGACCTCTGATCTTGGAATCAGAGCATCTTGGTTGATTTCTCAGATCTTATGCCCCTGAGTAGGTTACTTAAGGCCAGTCTTTTACTTGTTGCCTTGCACTGCAAATAGTTAATCAACAGCGAGTTCTTGAAATGCTGTAGTGTTAAGCTCCTGAGGACATACTGTGCTATAAGCAGTACTTATCCTGGTACAATTATTACTTATTGCACTCATGACAATTTAATGCTAAGTGATAGACCTTAGCAGGAATCCATGCAGTATATCTTCCGAATATTGTTGCTGTGTAGTTACTTCCTCAAATCTTGTCAGGGTTCAAGTGTAAAGGAATTTTTGTCTTTAGGTATTCAACCTCCAATCACTTAGAACTTGAGGTAGAAATTACCACCGGAGGAAGGAAGTGTGTATGTGTGTATATATAAATTTCTCTTGATGTCAGCTGAAGGCCTTGATTTGTAAATGAAATTTGTGCTGGACACTGAGTCTGCCTGCCAGATGTACTGATTAAGAAAACAGAAGGGAGGTTTTTCCATCCTGTTAAGGGCATCAGACTGGGGCAGCCAGGGTGGTACTTGGCAATTCAATTTATTTTCCTCAAATTCCATCCTTTTAAACCGGCATAATTACACTTCCCTACTTCAGAGGGTTTTGTGAAATAGAAGATCAAGTGTCTCTGACATGATAAAAGGTACCTGTAGTAAGCTATCCAAGTGCCTGTTGTTCTATTGGGCTTATTTATTGTAGGTATGAATGCTTTGTAAATGAGATATTAAGGAAATGCCATCTGAATAGTTCAAAATACTAATTTACACAAATACATCTTTGCACTGAAAATAATCGGATGTGATAATGAGTCTTTTTCCCTTTAGAGAGTAATTATGGAACGCTCCAAAGGGATAATAAATAACTTTTTTACAAAGCGGACAGTTTAAACTGCAACAACAGACTATGTACTTGAACATATGTACAAATGAAGGAGAAACATAACTTCACAACTTGCTGTAGTTCGCGGATTTCTTACCACCATATATTCAAGGTCATAAAATTTCAGGTGTTTCTCAAGCAAGTTGGTGTATTTTTGCAGTTTCATAGGTCTCAACAGGTTTCTACTGATCTTAAACTAAAAATGAAACCGTTTGAATAAAACCAGTGTTAGTGTCTTAAGGCCCAAGCTGATGTTGGTGGCCTGATTTTACTGGGACACTCAATATAGGCATATTGAAATACACGTTGTCTGAAAAACGTACTAGCAAATACGTGTGGTGCCAAAGGCCTGAAAGTGGTGTGACTTGCCCAAGGTCACAAGACTTATCAGTAGCTGTGTCAAGCACAGAACTGGTATTTCCTGAGTTCTAATCCAGAGAAGTCTGAGGTGTTCAGTAAATCTCACTTTTTTGCTTTTTTTGGAAAGGATGAAATGTGAAGCTTCTCCATATGTATGGGTCAACTGATCTTACTGTCAGTGCTAACACTGCAGCAATACATGCTATGAGTTTGTGCTTGTGATAGCTTTTTTCTTCTGGAGCTTCCAAGCAGATATATTATGGGCCCTTAGAGGTAGAAGAGCTTTTCATCTTGTACTTCCAAGTACTCTTTAGATTAATTTTTCTGGGGGAGGGAAGAGGGAGCCTTACATTAACGTAAANAATGCTAAACCTTTAATTTCTACTGAGCTCTTTCCTTTGTGTCAAGTTCTGAATGGATATGAGTAAGTCATGGTAAGAAGTGTAGCTCTTGATAAATGTGTAGGTGCACATTTAATCCTATGCATAGTGATGCTAGGAGGAGAAACTTG
>VXAL01018945.1:0-13311 GCA_013399475.1 Chauna torquata
CCGGCCCCGGGGGCACCCCGCGGCGGGCCGGAGGTGGCCGCCGGTTAACGGCGCTGGCCGCGGGGAGGATCCGCTCCCGGCGGACAGGAGTGCTTCGTACCCGGCCTCGCGGGGCTTTTGTTAAGCGTTCTGCTCCCGGGCCGACAGGGAGCCGCGGTAACGGTTAATGCGTGGTAGAGAAATAAAGGGAACTGGGCGAAAACGTCCTCAATTAGGCCCAGTCCCATTAGGCTGGGAAGGCGTTTCGAAAAGACCTGGATCTGCAAGGGGCTGTGCGAAAATACCTATCATAACCGCGGCTGCGAGACAGGTGCTCCCCGAGCTCACGGCGAAATTAATCCCCTATGAATAAAAAGGAATTGAATACAAAGAAAATGAAATAACAGGACCGACAGTACCGCATGGAGGAGGGCGCGTGAGTGGCGGTCTGCTGTTCCTTCAGAAAAGAGCAGTTAGGAGGAAACGAATCTCCTCAACAAGCTCCCTGCAACACACCCCTGGACGTGGGCACTGCAACGCTCCTGGGGCGTCTTTCTCAAAGGAATGTTTTGCCCGCTTCCGCATAAAATTTCACTAAACCTAAAGGAAACGGGAGTCAGGCTTCATGTCCCCCCCTCATTTAAGGGGTGTAAATAGCAAGAGGCCAAAGAGACCCACAAATCAAATTAGCTTCAGATTCAAAATTTCCAGATCACGACAAGCAATAAGCTAAGCAGGCTGAGCGACAAAACTTTGCTGACTCTTGATGAATTTGGCAGAGTAAAAATAAAACTTGCTAATATTCTTAGCCTTAATATTGCATAAATATGTATTATTGCCAAGCTTCGTAATACGCATTCATAAAAAGAGGAAACAAGGTGCTGCAGTGTTCGTTAAGGAGTCAGTCTTAACGTTTTCCAAGGGTCATTAACTTCACCGGGTCAGAGTCCAAACTGAATTTTCTTCTGGGGCTCAAAACCCTATGGAATAAGAGAAACTGGCAAGAATCCATTCTTGCAGGCTCTTGCTGAAGAAATTACGAATTGTATCAGAGGCAGTCGCTGGATTTTTTCACTGGTAGGGAAAAGCCAAAAAGGAAAGGCTGAGGGAGGGAGACAGCAGGGTTTCTCTGTGAGGGCTGAATCAGAAAGGCAATCTTGACATTTTTATTTAAAATTGAGTTCCTCTGGTGATATTTTTTGTGGTTTTGTTTTCTTTTCTTTTTTTTTTCCTATTATAAAATAACCTCTCGATACTGCCGAAAGCAGGAGAGGAAATGGACTGTGCTATGGAACAGCAAAACCCTTCTCCTATCGCTGTAATTCTACACTTGCACATTCATTAGATGACACTCCGTACCAGTAATTAAGCACTTTGTCTTGCAGAAGATCTATGCTTAATTCACGGGAGTGAAAATGTAAACAAAGGCATATTGTCGTGCTCCTCTTCTGCTCAGCCATGATCCTCGTGGGCCAGTTAATCCAGTTTTATGGCCAGGTTATACCAGCACTGCAGCACACAGTAGCTGCACTGTGACAGATAAAGGTGTAGAGAAAGGGCTGGCTAGATTAAGGCTCTGCGCGGCTCTAATCCTGCCTACGCCAGTTATTCTCACGTATCCTCTCATCTCACCCACAGACTCTTCTCAGTCCTGCACGCTACTTCCTAGTCACCTGCAGGAGCTGCTTCTCTTCAGGGGGCATTGGCTCGTGTTACCACACCTGGTTTAGTTCTTTCTCTCACACAGCTTCTGTACGCTTAGCTAGAACCCACGGCCGCCGAAGAAATGCTGTCTGAAAACAAATAGTTACAGTTTTTTCTGGTAGCTGCTAACCTCCTCTGTGTTTTCTAATTGACTGGCTATAAGGAGAACGAACTTCATTCTGTTTGGCCACGTCTGCTCTCCCTCCCTCTTTGAACGTTGCTCTGGGTCTGTGCGTCCTTCTCTCCAGCTTGGTTTGAATGCATCTCTATCTGATACCTTCCCCCAAGGTGTCATACGTCCCTGTGGCTATATATCCAAGAAAGCTGGCCAAATCACCTGATGAATAATTGATCTGGTAAATTTTACCTCTATTTCAGCTGTGAGTTGTCTGCAAACAGCTTGTGATTTCTACACGTATTATTTGATGTTATTTGCCATGTAATGCCCGACCGCTGGCTTATTCGTGAGCAACTTGCTGGAAATATATGAAATTTGAGATAATTGGACATGAAGAAGATATGAAGCTTAGTCCTACGAGAAGCTAAGCACTCCAGCTTCATTTCACAAAAAGACTGAGGTGCAAAACGTGGAGTTTTTTGGCCGCAGGCACTGAGGCTGCAGTTACACAAATGCTTACATGCTTTGCTGAAGCAGGGCCCAAGGCAGTGAGCATCTTGCAGGACACCCTGTTTCTGTTCTCTGACTGGGCTTGTCTGCTTCATAAAATCATTTCCTTCAGGGATTTTGCTTTAGAAATACTTCCTGGCAGTGAAAAACAATACAGTGTTCAAAATTAACACACCTGCAAAGGGAAGAAATAGTATTGCAGGATCTTTTAAAGCTCTGCAATAAATCTGTGTCGGTTGTTTTGATTTTGATTCAGATATCTCCTAATTCATAGCCCTCCTTGGCCTGCTGTACTTGTACCTATAACCCCAGATTTTCTGTGATGGCTATATTGCCTCCTCAATTTCAAATCTCCTGCCAGAATTAATTCAATACTGTTTCAGAGACAAAAAAAAAAAAAAAAATTAAGGTGTGGAGGCAGGGGACGACAGAAAGACAATTTAAGGTGGGGAGGCAGGGACAAAAGAATCCCAGGATTTAAGCAGAAAGCAGACTGGGAAGGAAAGGAGCCTTTTCACTGCACAGCTGTAGTGCATAGAGAAATTAAGAGCAAACTTATCTGCTCTGCTCCAGCTCCACTACACCACTCAGATCTGACTCCCTGACGTTGTGTTTCCCACACAACGTCCCTTCTCTCCATCATTTTTTCTTCACATCAGATTTCTCTCCTTCTCAGGGAGGTCCGGTTTCTAGAGAGATGTTTGCTTCAGCTTTCCCTTCTGCTCTCCACGTTCCTCCTTTATACTGCAGCGGAGACTTCTGCCTTAAAACAGCCTGTCTTTGCCCCATACGTGTTTAAGCACACCTGCCCGAAACCTCTCCGTTCCTTTCTCTTTCATACGGCTCAGACTGCCGCACCTGTAGTTAAATTCGTCTGTATGCCTCTGTTTTCCACTTTTCATATGTAATACACATCCTTACAGATGGGCCAACAGCCTCTCTGCTGCAGTCTCTGTTTCAGTTACAGAGGTTACAGTCTCATTTTTAACACGATGCAGAGGCGAACAGCGAAAGACAGCCCATGTCTCAAAACGCTTGCAGTTTGGAGAGATGGCAGGCAAAGAATGAGGGAAAAATAAGATTAGTAGCTCCTTCATCGAGAAGGAGAATGCAAAGATCACGCACGGTTCCTCCAGGGTCACAGCCGAGACACTGGTGGGACTGGGACCTCGGCCGAGATGCGCGGAGGCTGTGCGGTCCAGTCCTTCCACCACAAAGCTGTTTCGCCTTTCTCCCCTGTGTTGCTCCCCGTCCCTCTCCTGTTCCTCAGCACGGAGGGGACAGTCCACCCTCGCCCCACCGGTGCTCCTTTTCCAGTAGCTCTGCCCGCTCCTTCCCACGCACCCCCTGAGCGATGAGCAGCAGAGGGATGTAGACTGTCCATTGCGCATATAGGCTCTCATTTTCCCCTACGCACTCGTCTGGCTTCCCGTGACCAAACTGCTTTCTAGCTCTGTTTCTGTCCCTCTTTTGTTGCCTCTGGATTGAAAAAAGGATGACTCCAAATCTCTTACTTCTGAGAGTTGTGGCTGGTCCTGCAAATCTCCCAGCTAATGAAACTAGCAGAGAAGTTGTGCCATCTCGTAAACCTCTGCCCCTCCCAGGTGCTAGCTAGCTGCTTTTTTGGAGATCCAAAACGGAGCACAGACAAAAAGAAACATGGTTTTCATTTTCATATTAAAAAAAACCCAACATAATTCAGAACCTTCACACATCCTCGGGAAAGGGAGAGGTAATCACTAGGAGGACACTTATCTTTTCAGGTGGGTTTTTCAATCTGTTTCTCACCCTCTGCTGCTTTGGCTGCGCTTACTTTCTCTGGCTCGTTTTTTATATGCATTTCAGTGGCTGTCATCAATGCAGCCTCTGAGCGCCTTCCAATTGTCATCAATTACATCTTACAAATCACCAGCTCAGAAAGAAGTTATTGCTGTGCCTTTTTATCAATGGTAAACCAAGGCGGGGAGTTCAGCAACGTGTCCTCAGTTACCTGTGTGGCAGGGTGGCACAGGAGGAGCCCCCGGCTCTCTCTGCTGTGCGGTGACTGAAGGACCCTGTTCAGCTTGCTGAGATCCACAACCTGTCCCTCCGCCCGCAGAGGGTCAACGATGGGGTCCTGCAGCTTGACTCAGAGCTCCTGGGGAGTGGGATTTGCAATTGCCTGATGCAGGTTGCCGCTCGGAGCTGCCACAGTTTTCAGTGCATTTCTCTGCCCCCCTTACTGCGAAGGAACACTTGAAAATACATAATATTTTTGTTGCGGGGATTGTTAGCTAACACTTGGGAAGTGCTCAGATATTACAGTGAGCGAGGCTGCAGCCTGCAGACCCCGTATGGAAGGACAAACTGTGTTTTGCACCTATATGAGGAAGAGGGCTGCGCTCGTTTCAGCCAGCCCCACAGCGTGCTTTCTGCTGCGGGCCTGGGGAGCGCTCTGGTGCTGATTACACGAGGAACCAAATTGTTTTTGACCTCAGCGAAGAGGGGGCCAAGAGGGACGCATCTGACACCTTTTAGCAACCACAAGGTTTTCTGTCGAATGGATACAGCCTGCGAGACAAACACACAGCTGGAGCTGGGGTGCTTTTGAAAACATCGTCTATATTCTCTACCTCCCTTTCTTCCAGGACAGGCGCTTTGCTTATTCCCTCTTCAGAAAGGACTTTTCTGGCACACAGCCTAGCCTGGCTGGAGATTAGGGATTCTCGCTGCCCCTTCATCCTTGAATATTTCCTTTTAATTTCACAGTTAAAATTCCAATTGTGTAATTATATTCTGCCTACCCCAAATTCCTCTGTAATTTCAATTGGACACGGTGTCCTTCACTCTCTAGTCTGAACTCTCGCAGTGCTGTGGGGCACTGTTAAAAGGCTGCCACGCTCCCCTCTGGTCCCATTTCACGTATATGGAGAAAGAGAATGGACCTAGATCCCTTTGAACTGAAACTGCTGCTCCTTACAGGCGAGACAGGGGTTGCTGTAGAGTGACAAGGCAGTCTTACCCCATGGCAATACATTAGGCATTTTTTACAATGCCTCAGTCTGAACAAATTTTTGGAGTAAAAGTCTGTCTGGAGGTATTTCTCCCCCACAGCACATACCCTTTGATCTCAAATAAAGCTGTATGGGGACCCCCAAAACACTACTTTGCTGAATTTATGTGGCCTGAGAGTACCTGCTCGCACCGTTTAACATGGCAGAAATGCCATAGTGATTTAATTTAGGTTAAGGGAGTCGTGTAGCAATGAGAGGGTAGGCAGCACAGATGCCAAGTTCAGTAAAACACTTTCGGAAAATGGGCAAATCCCCAGCATTCTGTGACCCAACCCCAATATTACTTGCAGATTTTGCTCTGCCAGTATTTTCCCTCAATCGCTATCCCAGTGTCAATCACCGAAGTCCCACATCCCTATTTGTTTCATCATGATGTTTTACAACAACATGAAAATATTTCTGCTTCTCCTGTCTCCTCTTGCTTTCCTCCTCCCTCCTTACTGTGGCACAGCTGCTTACTTTGTCAATGTGCCTGCATGCTGCCCTTTGGGTATCAGAGAGATTCCCTGTCATATTTCCACCACCTTCTGCTGTGGTCTTCTGTGGAAACTCGCGGGGGAGAGGGAGAAGGGGAGGCAGCGTGTTTTGATGGGAGAGTCCTCCTCGGTTGGTCTTGTCTGTCTTTGGAACAAACTTCCTCTCCAAGTACAAGTTCTGTGGCAGGCTCCTGACAAGAGGCTGCTCACCTGGTTTAAAATGTTTATACACAGCTCAGCAAAAAGGAATGGGTTTACTAGAGAAATGGGAATTATTTCACGTTTGACCAACCCTAAGCCACATTCTTTTCACCGCTGTCAGAGGCACATGGGGCTGATACCGTAATTAGTGACGGGGTCCTTTACCAAAGTTCATTTCCCTCCGCTGCAAAAGCACCCAGGATAGTCTCCACTGCCACACAGATCTTTACCAGAAGTAAGCATCTAGCTCCTTGCTGGCAGTGCTGTATCTACATGGAGCCTCTGTCACTTTGACTTTTGATGGGACTTCTGCTTTATATACACTGCAGATTTGGTCCGGCTCCCGAGGGAAGCCTTTATGCCTGCTCCCATGGTAGCAGACCTGAAGCTGCAGTTTGTGTCTCTGGCAAGCAGCAGTTAGATCGACTGAGATCAAGTAGGCCATATTTCCATGTTTCCTTGGTTAGCTTATACTGTTAAAAGTGAGTTGTTGTTAGGAGGAAACAGAGCATGTAATAACTAGAGTTGGGTTTTGTTTGGCTTTGAGTCATAAATCTTAAAGGAAAGGAAAGAGCCATCATGTTCATTCCCAAGTTTGTCATACAATCAGCAAGGGGCAAGGCAGTAGTATGGGCAAGAAAATGAAACATGTGAAGGTACAAGTGCCAGCGGGGGGAAGTCACTGTTGCTTATTGTCAGTTTTGGTGTGACACAGAAAGTTCAGCTAATCCTCTTAGTTACAGAGACACACGGGTGGGGGGAGATTGTTATCTCAAGCAATTTGCTGGCTCTACTCCTTTTTTCCTTCGAGTTTCTTTTCGCCTAATTGAGCAGCATTTCTTCCTGGGACTGGTTTGCAATAATCCTGGGGCCTCATCAGGGAAAACACTAACAAATATAGAAGGGAGAAGCAGCCTGAATGCGGCAGCTATCGCCATGAGTTTCTTTTCAGAGAGGTATCAGATTTGGCTCCAAGTGGTGAGGGTTAAAAATAAGATAAACATTCGAAGTGGTACAGAACATGTTGGCCAGAGTGAGTGATCACTTGGAGAGGCATGTATCGGATGGAGCTTCAAGGACAGGTAATTAACAGCCACCAGACACCTAGGAGCTGGAGGGTCTGAGGTGGAGCAGGGTGAGGGTTATGCTGGCACCCATCAGAAATGCGTGGGTTCCACTTTCGTTGCCAAAGGGAAGCGTCTGCGGTAAATCTAATCAAGAGTCAAAAGGTGAATGAGAACAATAATAACCAGGGAATTGTTGGTTTGTTTTTTGTTTTTTGTTTTTTTTTTTTTAATCCAGGAGATAAGGATTGAGCTGCAGGCATAGAATGAGAAAAAGCCACCTTGTTCTGAGCAGACAATTATTCCACCCACGCTCACTCATCATCAAGGTTTTAATGTTACAATACTAAGGGTATTTAACAATTTCTCAGCCTGAGGTCTGGTAATGTTTGTGCAGGTACTCTGCCAGTTGCCACAGGTGTCATTTTACAAAATACCTGAATAATTACCTGGTATAGTCCTGAAGATGGCAGCAGCCAGGCGCCATTCTTCATTAGACTCCCAACGTTGTTCCTGATGCTGGAGCAGGGTTGGTGCTACCAGCAGGAGGACGCATTTGAAAACCTTTCCACATGTCGACACAGCCTTAGCCCCTGATCGTTTCCTGAAGGCTTGAGGCTGTTTCCAGCACTGTGATCTTGCGTCCCTGGGAAGTGAGGGCTCTAGTTCCCAAGCCCTAGTGATTCATGCTGGAGAAGTTGAAGACATTGCTGCCTTCAGCCCGCCTCACTACGGGGCCGGAGGTAGCTAACCCAAAGAAGAGGTGACTGGATGAACGGCGTGTCCACTGCTAAATATTTCAGCTCATAGCCTGATGCAGTGATGTAAATCACTGCTGATAACAATTTACTCCCCTATCCTGGACTGAGCATGGCAGAAATGAGTGATTTCATTCAAGATCATATCAATACATTTCACTGTGGTGATTAAAGAATTTATTGCCCCCAGCTGTGGAGATGGGTTACCTTTCCAGCTAGGGCAACTAAATCCAGCAGAGACTGTGAGTCAGAGCTGTCAGACGAGAAAGAAAGGGCCAGAGCAGACAGCACTCACCAAGCAGCTGTAAAATAAGTAGTGTAGTGCTTTTAAGAGCAAAGATGTTCTTCCAATGTCCTGCTAGGAAATGGCGAGTTTGCTATGTACATCACACTGAGACATCCTTTTTGATTTAGCAGGAGTTCTTCAGTCTCGCTCTAGCTTTGGCTAACGTGGGGCCTTGGACCACCTCTGGGCTCACAGGTCCAGAGGGGGTACCTGTTTGTGCCTAGATTTGGGCTGACTGTGTTCCTGTGACACACACACAGTGCCTGTGCGCTGGTGTCCAAACAAAGGAAACCTCAGGAGTGGATCAAACAGGAGTCACAGTGCATTACACCAGGCTTTTGACTCAGATAGTTGGAGGATGAGGGCCATGTGCTATGTTTTGTATTTTCAGGTCAGTTTGGAAAGCTTCTGAGACTCTCTACTGGATACCTGCATAATGGTAATAACTGCATTTCCTTATTTTGCATAGATATTGTGAGAATAAATGCATTTAGCAGTGTGATTTCCAGATGCTACAGAGATGAGGGCATCTTCAGTAGGTTTCCTTCAGTTCTTTTATTTCTGTAAAGGTATTGGTAAAATCTGATCAAAGCCAGAATTTGCTTTTTCAAACTGTTCTAGTTTATGGTTCAATTGTGCAGGGAAGCAGGGGCAGAAAGACAAGAACTTGCATCTATGCTACGTGTGACCAGCACGAAGCAGCCCTTGGATCATGAGCTAGACAGGGAACGCTGCGTGATGACCTCCCTGGGAGCCTGCAGTGCTTCACACAGCACAAGGGACAAGGAAAGGGCAGGAACTGCTGCAGTCACGGGTCCATCTCTTCCTCCTGCAGGTCTGCACAGCTAGCTAGTTGCATGCAGGAGTATACCGTGCTCTTTAACCCTATCAGCTAGCATTTCGGTTTGTAACACTGAAAATGCTTAGAAAAGTCACATATATTTTAGCCGCAAGGATACGCTTCCTGAATCCTACTCTGTAGTATCAGACTGCAACTCTGACAATGATATAGCATTCACAGTTGCAGAGAGTGTAAAGCAATTACAAATGAATTAAATATATGCATAATGACTTTTTAAAAATGTATTTAATTAGCGCTCTACTCAATACTCCATGTTTCAGATATATGACTGTTAGATTTCTGTTAATCAGAAAATGAATGTCTAAAAGCGCTGGAAGAAAGAGACAGAATTGCCAGCTGAATGTCATGAATGAAAAAACATTCACCACTGTGAACAGGACCAACATATTTCCCAGTGGCAGCTCCCTGTCTTCCCCTAATTCCCCCCTCCCTTTCCCCTCCCTCCTCAGACACATACGCATACACTATGGGAGGAATGACAGCTGTTCTTCATGGAATGACAGCCCAGGGATATTGCATCCTCCCTTAAAAAAAAAACAGGCAAGGTACAGAATAAGGTCAGTGAAGGGAGACAAAGGGGTCTCCCAGAGATGGCAAAGGGTAATTTATTGACAGATGAGATAGACGTTACTACAGAAAAATATTAAATGGATTCTTTTCCCCTATCTTTGGAAGGGGGGAAAAAAAAAGGTGGGAAGGGTTAGGAAGGACAGATGCCAGAAATAGAGACAAATTTCCCAGGAGATGAAGGAGAAATCCTAAAGGAAATTAGGATCACAACACAGGAAAAAAAAAAATCTGAAAAAAAAGAGCATCTGAAAAGCTAAGAAATTCTGTATGGAAACAACAAAAAAGGGCAGTGGAGAAGGAACACCACCACTAACGGCAGCACCGCTTCAAAGGCACTGTAAAAGAAGTGCTGGTAAAACAGAGCCTGATTAAAAGCCAGTGTTTGAAAAGGGCTGTCGGGAAATTGCAGAGCTGTGCATGCACCCGACGTCAGCAGTGAGGAAGACTGCGGGAGCACTAATCAAAGTGAGGCTGAGGGAGCATATGGAGCACAGAGATTTTATTAAGGACGGTCGTGAACCAGGGCTCATATAATGGGAGCAGCCAGGCTCAGGAGATGGGAGAAAAGGCCAGGTCTTCTGGTGCAATAAACAGGCATAGCGCTGTCAACTTTGATAGTACGTGAGTTCCTGCTGCAAGGAAACGACCTGAGTGAAAGGCTTAAGTAGTGGACGTTATTAATGTAGTTTCTCTGGCCTAGAGTAATAGATTTGCCCAAAATAATTGTGCAGAAGAGGACAGGAAAAAACACTGTACCAGTGTGCTCTAGTTGGGGTTCCCTAAGGCCGCCCCCAGCCGAGACAGCAAGATACCAAGGACATGTTCTGAGAGCTTGTAGCAAGAGCAGAGTTTATGGTTTTTACCAGACAGGGACAGATTAATGCCGAGAGGAGTCACCAAGGAAGATTTTCACAAAGATAAAAGCAAACAGAACAAAAGAAATATGACGGAGAACAGATTTAACTTACATTCACAAGCAGGGCTAGATTTAAGCCAAACAGTATCTTATTCTGCTCTTCTTGCAAGGAACATGGTTTTTATGGTGTGTAACAGTCCGTGTGGTAGAATAAGGGAACAGGAGGAGCCTTCGTGTGTCCACTGCATTGTGCCACGTCTGTCCAGTCCTGTCACTGCCTTCACGCTGCTTGGCAAAACATTTCCCTCCAAGCAGGTTCTTCTCCTCAGAGCCCTCCCATTCCAGCCAGCGCTGTGACGTTACAAGTTGATCTCTCATCAGGCACAAGTTCAGCAGAGGCACAGGGCACTGCATGGACCTGTGTTGTCAGCCTATTACTTTCCAAACTAAAAGGTTAAAAAGTGACCGAATTAATACTAGAGTCTGGTTTTAAATGTTCTAGTTGGGGAGCATTCATCCCATCCGTGTGCCTGCCATGCTCCGGGCTGAGGGGAATAGTAGCCAGCCGACATTGGGCTTGGAGCTTTGGTACTTCAGAGGCATTAGCAGATTTCTGAGCCTTGGGAGAGTATGACAAAGCTAGAAGAAAAGCTGGAGCTTTGCTGGGTTGCGCTGTTAAATGCTAAGGAAGTGTTAATTGCTAAAGAAGGCCTGTATGTTCAGCAGGTGATGCAGCCCGGCTTTCAGCTGGAAGGCTGCCGTGCGCTGGAGCGCAATCTGCCGTGCAGAACCAGAACCATCTGATTGCTTATGAATCATTTCTCAAACAGACAAACACACGTAAAGCTGCCAGTTTTGCTGGGAACGTGTGCCCCATCCATGGGATGGCCTGCACTTATATCTGAAACCACCTGCACCACCACAGTGTGACCCAGAGCCAAAAGGTGATCCAGGCACCGTAACGTTCACTGCGGCCTATCTGACTTGTGGGGACATACCTGCCCACTGATTCTGAGGTTCTCTTTTCGGTACCTGGGCTCCTCATACAGGGCAGTAACTATCGTAACACTAGCCCAACACACAGGGCATCCCTTCAGAAACTAAGAAATGCCGAAGACTAGGTCTGCTCCCGTCTTAAGGTGGAGTTTTACACTGGTGCATTTGAGGATTCCCCTGAGACAGAGTCCTGCTGACTCCTTCATCTTGGAGACAGCGATTTGGGTGGCCGCAGGGTGGTCACTAACACCATGTCCCCCCCTCTACCAAAAGATGAATTTTCCGTCACATCAACAAGTTGATGTGATATGCCCGACGCCCACATCACTGCTAGATGTGATGTCAGAAACGTGACGTCAGCGTGCTGCCTGGAGGCTGGGGAGGGCAAGGCGAGTCCCACATCAGCTATTTCCCTTTGAATGGATTATTTCAGTATTCTTTGGGTCAGAAAGACGGAAGCACAGCTTGGCGGTTAGCAGTCAAGAACGCTCACGTGGGAGGGGATAAGCCTGCACTAATGAACCCTTAACTCTCTCACATTGTATATTGCCTGGAAAAAGGCCTGAAACATATGTCTCCCCCTCTCCGGCGAATGCCTTAATCACTAGTTTAGAGTCACGCTTGTGCTCTCTTGAGGCCAGCGAGTATTTAATTTTGCCACATACAGCTGAGTGATTGCTCAGGGAGAATGACTTTGTTAGTGAGATGAATTTTCAATCTTTTGAACTTTTCCACAGACTTCCTCTATTCTTGTACAATGTTGGGCTCAGTTTCTGGGTCTCAAATACTCTGTCAGATGCATCTCTTTCTCCCAACCTGGGTCCGTTTCATTCATTTAATTTGTAACTCTTTTAGGGTGACAATGTCTTGAATTATGCTGTGTGCCATACGTATTGCAATGGAACCCTGGTGCTAGTGAAAACCTCTGGATACTAATGGAGTAACAGTACATAACAACATCCTTAGCTATTACTCTATCATATAGCAAAGTCCAAAACGATGCTGAGAAATGAAAAGAGGTCATAAAGGGGAAATATTTGGAAGTGTTGAGCATGGATACCAGGCAAAAAACCAAACCAAACCAAACCAAACCAAAACAAAACAAAAAAGACCTTCCCTACAAAGGGGATGAGAAGTCTGTCTGCATCAAGGCTAGAAATGGTCCTGAGGCACAGCTCTTCTATAGCATTACAATAGGCAGAGGTGGCCCAGTTCTGTTCATGAAGAAGGTTTGTGGTTGTAAGGGTAAACTAAAACATTGGTTTTAAATACTCATTCTCTGTGTGGCAAAGAAAGTGCAGAAATTATTGGAAAAAAGGGGGAAAAATGAGCTAGAGGCAAAAAAAAAAAAAAAAATCTGTTCCTGTTCCTCCATGTATAAAATGGAGGGTATGTTCCCTTTTAAATTCAGCAACCAACACTGAAAAAGTTCTTTGACATCTTTACGTATAAACTGCCACACTATCTTTGAAATTCAATATTAGTACTTTTTCCTTAATTGGACAAAATTTTTGAGAACATGGGACTGACTTCTTAGAAATACTTTTGCAGGTCTCTGCTTTTTTCTAATGCTTTTGCAATGGAATAACTATGATTTCCTTTTTGCAAAATAGAGACTATTTCACTGAAAATTTCTTGGAGAAAAATCATTTCCACTTAGCAATAGCATTAAAGCCCTTGAATTGGGCCACATTTTGCTGCCAATGCAGTTTCAGGGACACTTGGAAAATATTTTGAACAGCAGGGAGGAAAACTGATTACAAATACACAGTCTCTCAATGGTGTGAATACTGTGGGTTATTTTCCCTTTGACTGTTTATGGCCTATTCACAGTATAATCACACCAAATCAGGTCATAACATGGCTCTTTCTTTTTTT
>VXAL01018945.1:13339-31816 GCA_013399475.1 Chauna torquata
TGTAGTGGAAATAGAATCTAGTATCATTTTTTTATTTACTGTAGCTCCCCCAAAGAGCTAAGGAATTTCCAGGTGCTAAGCAAGGATGATCTCTTCTGCAAGGCATTCGTAACTGAAGGAGAGACTAGGAGAAAGGTGACTAGGAAAAATAACAGGCAAGTTATTCACAATTTCTATGCACTTGAAATAGCTATATTGTTGTCATCATGGCAAAAACGGAGTTATAAAGGGGACTTAGTTGTGGACAGAGGAGAGAGACTGCAGATGACGTGAGGGGTTATTTTATAGTATGTGGCTGTCATCAGCCGAGCTGTGGACACATGTATGAGATCAGTCCAGTGAAATAATATTCCTGTCACCCCATCCATATCAGGCAGTGGCACTGTGTTACGGGATTAGAAGAAAATACTTAGTTGTTTGAACTTGTAAATGGCAGCTTAAAAGGGTAACAGCTCTGTCGTGCTACGGATTGCCTGTTAGCTTGTTCAAGTAAAAGCCTCACCCATGTATCTGCTCAGCAGAGAAAATCTGGTGTGAGAAATAGCCAGCACTAAAATCCTGCATTTCTAGCATCCCTTGTAGCCAGTGGGGGGGAAATCTTTTAGCCAGCACTGAGAAAGCCTGGGCATGGGTCACCTCAGGAAGCAGAAGACACAAAGCTCTGCCAAAGGTCTACTACTGGTAAGAAATGTCCCAGCCGCCTGCCCAGTGAGCCTATAGGAAAAACAGTATTGCTCCCCAGTGTTAAGAAGGATGCATACAAAAAAAAAAAAAAAAAAGAACAGTTTACTAAGCTGATCCATAGGATTTAGCAAAGGAAATGTTTCCAGGACACAGCCTTGTGTTCTGTTGTTTACAATATGATGCTATCTCACAGTTGTGATTCCTTTTTGTTGTGAATAAGAAATGAGCTTGAATGAGAAATTACACATTGGTTTAGATTATCTTATTAATAACCCTGTTATTTCTTCTTCTTTTTTTTTTTTTTTTTTTTGGTTTGTTTGTTTGTTCATTCGTTTGAGACCCTGGCCTGTCAGATAAGCTCTTTGCTCTGCCTGGGATATGTGAGCAGCCATCCTTGTTCATACGACAGGGATGAGGTCCTAGAGAGGAATGCCTGGCTTTGGGTTCCTAAATCCTTTTCAAGCCGTAGAAAAATAACCTGTTTTTCACTGGTGTTCAATGTCTAGTAGCTCCCAATTACTCCAATACTCCTTTTCAGAAATGAGTAATGAACTGCAGTGGAAGAAAAAGCTCCCTCAGAATGTAACAGAATAGTTTTCTCAGCACTGCTCTAATACTTCTACAGATGTAATAAAAAATATATATATAAAAGGGGAAGTATTGATGAACACTAGCTTCAACCAAGAGTTGAATTTCTTAGTGCGCTCCAGGCTGAAATGTCTGAAAAGCAAAAATGCTCACTTGCAAGCTATCTCCACAGCCCGGGTCAGCAGGCAGCAATTAGTTTCTCAGCCACTCACTCTTCTTTCCATCTTCCTGATGGATATTTCATCTGACTTTATGCTCTCCTCCTTTGCCTTCTCTTCACCTCTCTGCCTCTCTTTCCAATAAGGCTATGATCTGTCACAGACTCTCAGTGGACAAGACCTATACATCCCATCACAACACTGTCATAGGAAGTTGCATTAGACAGGCCAGGATGAAAAGCAGTTTGGAAGGGAAAGAAGCCGTCATGCTTCAGGGCAAAAACTTGAACTCTAACGAAGGCAGAGAGATGAAGGAGGGCTCTGGGCCAGGCAGGGAGAAAATTTGACTCAGGGCAGGTTATCCCATAATTGCCCACTTAAGCTTTCTTTATACCTTCTAAGATGCATCTGGTTCTGGCCAACATCAGAGAGAGAGGAGGTGGATCACTGGTCTGATCCAGCAGGGGAATGAGCTTCTTCATTCTTTCTGCCGATGCACTGAGTTTATAACACTTTCTGAAACCACAATGAGATCCCTCTCCAAGCATGACCCTTGCACTGCCAGTGATAGCCAAAATTCCTTCCCCTCACCCCGTCCTTCACACTTTCACCAGCAATACAGAGAGAAGCCGGTACAAAGCCGGGTCAAGATGATAAGAACAAAGCCTTGAAGACTGCTCTTAGATACCAGCTTTACTTCAACTGAGGGGGGAATTTTCAAAGAGGTGAACTCTTTCTGTCTCTCTCTCAGGCAGGAGTCTCCTGGGAGGAGAAGAAAACAGCTTTCATTTTAGCGAGTCATGATATTTATGGCCCTTTTATGAGTTTTGTTTGAAAATATAAAAGTAGATGGACTTAAATCTGTTTCAAAAGAGAGGATATAGGAAGGGGAGAGACAGAGCATATGAAGGGCAGGTGGGTCTGAATCATCTGCCCACATTCAAAAGAAAATCAAATACCTTCTTTGTTTTAATATTGACCCCTTCTGCCAGTCATGAGGATAATGTTTGACCTTTTCTTGCATAGACCCTTTTATCTCTAATGACTTACAAATCTTGTATGTCTACTACCACCAACCAAGAACACTCACCTTGGGATGAATCGTGACAACTACTAAATTATGCAACTCCAGCACCATGCAACAGGTCAGGTCTGCTTGCTCCCAGGAAGCAGACTTTCAGATCACGTCTCCTGCAGAAGTGAAAGCTTTATACTGTATTCCTGAGGGGCAACTGTCAGCTTCTGCTTGCTCACACACCAGAGTCTCATGTGGGCTTTTATCCATCTGATTTGCGGTATCTGTTCAGCAACTGAGGTTGCACCCTCTTGAGGGCCTCCTGCTTTTCATATGTGGAATCTCCTCTTACCCTTTGCCTCTAGGCAATACTTTTGATCCAATTCACAGACTAAGGAGAACATGCCTTGCAAAATTATTGAGGGAGGGAAGTTTAAGTTGAAGAACTGGGTTTTGCATTTAGTTTTGGATGTAGTTAGGCCCGTGGTCATTTTATCTGCTCTGTGAATGAACCTTCATAGGTTACGGCAGCTATTGGGAAATTTCTACAAGCAAAATGTACAAAGCTTCCCATTAATTGGTAGTTTCATAAAGGCTGTTGTGGTTTCATAAAGCTCTCCTCTCAAACAAGGAGAAAGAGATGTTCTGCCAAACTAGCCGAAGGCCTTAGACTGGATCTGCATCTAAAAGAGAGTCATTACAAACATCAAATTGCTAGGATGGTCCATGAAGATGTGTGAAGTCACACGATGTTTAATACCAGCTGGTGTGTGCTGCATCTTTCTTTGATATGGTGCCCTGCAATAACCAAATGTAGAGATCTCAAACAGGTAAATGTTTGAAGTTAGGCACATTACTGGCAGTATGTGCCCTGAAGCATATAGCTGTCTGGTCAGCTGTAAACAGTTCTTACCACCACAGTTATTTTGTAATGTCACTCAGAAGTCCCAAAAGACTCTTAAGACTGTGAGCTCTGGGTAGATGCTGTTGGTAGCTGGGTGACGCTATAAAAACGATCAGTTCCTTTAAATGTTTCTGTCTTCCCACTATTATTGCCTATATCTTGGTTCAGTTTTATGCCCGCACCCGTGCCCTTCTGAATGGAATCATTCTTCCTTTCATGGTTACTTGTTCAGGGTCCTTGGTAAGTTTGAATCAGGTTTTAAGATTTATTGATCTGGCCTTGTCCATTTTGCGGTGTGTTCTTTGATTTAATTTAATGACTGTAAAGCGGTCAGGCATGTTGGCATGAAGGGTGCACTGGAAAAAACTAAGTGATTGATTGATTTCGGAGAGTCATTGTTCTGTCCACAGTTAACAATGAAGCTAGCTTTCCATTATACTCATTTGTGTCTTCCAGGACATACATGTCTCAACTAAAAGTTAACCACTCTGTCTAAAATTTCCCAGGTATGAATCATCTGTGGGAGCAGTTACATTTTGTGTAAGGATTAAGTTTATCTATTTAAAGATACACGCAAATAAAAATCCTTGAAACACAATTCATAGGGGAAGGTTCAAAGCACAGGCAGGTTGTCCCTTCTCCTGACCCCTAATGTGATTTTTGCATCACTACACCTGGATACCTTGCCATAGACTTTCCGAAATATACTTTAACTTGTTGGTCCTGTGAAGGACTGAAACCATATCATTGCCTGCTTTTATGACTCATAAATGATGTTTTCCCTTTGTGTCTGTGTGTGCACGCATGTATGCGTGTGTGTGTGTGCACCCTGTAGTAGAGGAACAGCAGTCACGGAAAAACACTGAGCTCAGAAGCTACTGAATGGTTGTAACAGAGGGATAGATGGAAGTGACATGAAATCAGCTCCTGAATACAGTAAAACATACCAAGTAACAAAACGCAATCCAGATTGGAAAAGAAAGAAAGAAAGAAAGAAAGAAAGAAAGAAAGAAAGAAAGAAAGAAAGAAAGAAAGAAAGAAAGAAAGAAAGAGAGAAAGAAAAAGAAAGAAAAGAAACAATTCTTCCATGTCCAAAAAAATTATGTTCATAGGGTTAGCAAAAATGACAGGGTGTTCATTTAGGTTGATTATGCTGATACTGGCAATGTAAGAAGCCTAATGGACAACCTCAATACAACCTACTTTGAACCTCTCTCCACTTTTTACGTGAAGAACAACATAAGAAATCTTGTTGGCATTTAACTTATTACTCCCAGGCAAACAAGTTAACACCTTGCTGAGATGACTGGGGCAATTCACACACCATTTAGAGCTATGATCCCGTCTCTCTAGAGAACTGTTTATTTCTTACACATAGTTCACATTTTTAAAGGTTCCTTCACAACTAAAACAGCCAGAAATTTAACACTCTTTTGTTTTTCTAAATGACAAGTGAAATTCCAGAGAATAGGTAGGTAGCTCTCAAAAAGATTTTGCTGGAGCATACGAGCATACAGTTTCTGTTTCCAAGCCCTAGCCTATATTAATCCCATGCTTTCTGCATCTCTGCTGGATTGTCTATAAACTTAAGAACGTCATGGATACTGTGTTTGCATGTTATAATGTATATATCCAACATTTTCTAGCTAAACTCTTTAAGGAAAGGCAGACAATGCAACATAACCATGCCCAACCAAAACTTTTTGTCTCAATTCAGCTAGCTCTCCCCTACAGCTGATGTGTAAGTATTTCTCAAGGAGGTGTATAAAAAGAAAATGGTGCTAAACGCCTTTTAAAATTACCCAGTCTAAACTAATGCCACTTGCAATAAATCAAATTGCCCTGAAAATCCTAGAGGGGAGAAAACAGGCCATGGCCCTATCCCTATCAGTACTACCATGCAGAATGCTGTTGATACACTAGGAATAACTATTTCTGGTAACATTTCCACTTCCTTTCAAACTTGCTTCTTCCATATTGTTGAATTCCCAACCTAGTACATGTGTGATTTTATCATATAGGTCCACCAATGTCTGTCACCATTTCTCACAGCCCTCTTCACATTTCCCACAAACCTATCATTTCTGTAAATCCCACCAGCTCCTTCCTTCCCACAGAGGTTGCCTCATAACCTTTCCCCCAGATTTTTATACATCTAAACAAATGAATATTTTGCATTAGCCTCTTTGGCTTCCATACATATCTTGCTTTCTCCATCCACTGTAGACCTGCTCCTTCATTTGCCTGTTGTCTTCACATCTCTTTTTCGATACTTCATATCTCCAAGCTCACCAGCTTTCATCATTTTCTTACTTCTTACTTCACTTAGACCAATGTCAAATGTGTTTCTCTCTCATGTATCCCTTCTTAAATTCTTTGCTTCTCACATACCCTGAGTTTCTACATTGTTCAAAGGACATTAAGGAAACAGAGTAGTATAAATGAGAGGCCAGCAGTGAAAAAGTGCAGGACTTAATGAGACTGAGAGACTGAGCACTAAAATGGCAGATGAAGTTCAAGGTTAATAAATGTAAGGCATTGCACATAAGAAAATTTAACCTATAAAATGATGATCTCAGAGCTGACCATTGGCACCACGCCAATGAGACAAGATTTTGTGGATATAATAAATAGTTCCATGAAAATGTCACCTTGGTACTCAGCAACAGCCAAAAAAGCATGCAAACTGTTAGGAGCTAATAGGAAAGGAACAGAGAGAAAAATAAAGAAGGCAATTATGCCACAGGATAAATCCCTGATGCACCTGCACCATGTGTGAGGACTTGGTCCCTCATCTTACATGATAAAGTAGAACTGGAAAGGGTTCAGAGAAGAATGGTCAGGGTAATCAGAGACACGGACCAGCTCTCAAATGAGGAATGAGAAACTCAATTAGGCTGAAAAACAGACAGCTAAGGATGGGGCATAATGATAGAGGTGAGTAAAATCTTGTGGGGCATGTAGATACTAAATAGGCATTAGTGTCCTGGCATCGAAGGAGGCTAGTGGGCAGCAGGTTCAGAACAGAAAAAAAGGAGATGGTTTAGCATTCAATGTGCGGTAAGTGTGGGACTTCTTGCCACAAGAGATCATGGAGGCTAACGGGTACAAGGCTATAATGGCAATAACTCAAAAATGATTAGGCACCTCCATGGAAGGAAAATCTATCAAGGGCTATTAAATACAAAAATACCGCATCTGGCTCAGGAAGTCCTTGAGTTGCAAATGATTGGAAGCTGGGAGATCATCCTGGGGAAATATCACTTATATCACTGCTCTTATATTCTTCCCTAGGTATTCACTGTTGGTCTCTGTCAGAGACAGGATATTGAGCCAGATGGACCTTTGGTCTGACCCCATATAGCCTTTCTGATGTTCCCGCGTTTGTATTCTTAACTGACTGTATGGATGCCCCTTGCACTTTCACCTTCCACTACACAATGCCAAAAAAACCCTCCTGCCTACAGCAGCAAAGTGAGGCTAAGCAAAAATATCAGTACCAGTGCATCTTTGCTGAAAAATCCTTCCCAGCTAAATTTGGATACTTACCTACTCTTTCAGTCTAATGTTCGACCAGTGTCATTGCTGAAAAACCATTCTCTCTGCAGCTCTGGTCACCTGAAACAATCTGTGCAGACCTCTCCCCTTTCACTGATTCCCTATCTCCTTCTAAATTCTCATCTTAAAACCTGACTTTCTAGCCTGCCCTCAGCCTCTTCATTTCTGTCTCTCCTGGTTATTGGTCTTATGACTGAATGCTTTAATATTTTCACCATGCAAGGTCTTTATGTCACTGTTTCATGTAATTTATACCTGTGAGCTGGAGCCTTTCCCAACTCGCTTTCAAGCACAGGCCATACACTGAATGGAGTCCAAAATTATCCCCACCCCCTTATTGCTTTGGGGGTTTGGCTTTATTAACAAGGATATAAGCAATAAGAAAATAAAGTTCAGCTGTTTCTAAGGCTTCTCCCTCATGACTGCTCAGCCAGCGTCTTAGATGGCTTCTCCCCAGCAAACCATTTTTATCTCCCCTTCAGACAAGTGAACTAATAAGCCACCTACCTCAGTGAGTCAGCAGAACCCACTTAACCCTTTCCCAGAAGGGTCAAAACTCACTATCAGGATGGTTTGGCTCAGCCTTGTTACAGAACCATATTCTGCCCCTCGGTCTTGAATAATTTATTTGTGCAGCAGACCTGGATTACTGTTTAAATTAAAATGCTACCCAAACAAAGGCTGTGCTGTGCAGTGCAAAATGAAACCACTTACTACATCATATGATGCTCATCTTTTACAGTGTGAGATGCCCCCTACAGTACCTGCAGAGGACAGACATTTCTGTTGAGAACAGCAGCCAGCCTTAGGAAGCGAGAGAGAGATTTTCAGAGGGAAGCAGCCGTGGATAAAAAAGTAAATTCACTGCCAGAAGGTATTGCACACTTTTACTTTGATCCGTCAAAACTTAAGTAACTGCTTACTGTTGTGAGAAGACAGAGGATGGATCAAGTGCTTATACCTAAGACCTTTTCTAGATTGAAATTAAAGCAAGCTCCAGTTATGCATAAACATTGAATTGTTTTGCACAGAGCAACTTTACCAGAGGTAAAGAAAAGCAGAAAATGCCTATCCTAGCACATTGCAGAAATTCAATATAAAATCTCAGAATGTGGATCAAAGCCCCAAATGCCACTACTTTAAAGAAAAGCCTCACAGATGTATGCAGAAGTCAGGGATGCATTGTATTATATATTATATTGTAGTAGAAGTGCATTATAAGCCTTGCAGCACCTCTGGGTGCCTGAAACATTAACAAGACAATGTTCCTTATGTACTTCAAAAATGTAATCATAGTTTACTCAAAAAAAATCCTGACACAAGTAAAATACGTTCTTTTTCTTATTTTTCTAGCCCTGTTATTGTTCAATCACCTGATTTTGTCACTCCATTCACCTGACAATAAGCAGCTATCATTTGCCCTAGTCCTAGCTGTCGGAAAGAGTCATCTTTATCTTCAGAGAAGCAGGGATAATGTCTAATCAGTGAGTTATAGTTGCGAGAAACAATTCTAAGTTTAGGAAAATTGGCAGCTGCATTTTGTTGTCAGTAACCATTATTTAGATAGCACTGCTGATGTGTGTGGCATCATACAGAGAAGGATAAAGACCAGGCCGTTGCCCTGTGGTGCTTACTCTGTATGTTACACAATTAAAATAGTGAAAGGTGCTAGCATAATACAAATAGTAAGCTCTAAGCATCATAGTGAGAGGGAGAAGAGATGACAAGAAAACGAAAGACAAAACTATCTGTGAGAGCAACACTGCACTGTTGCATCATCCCTCCATTGTTATTTTACATTCAGCTCTGCCAGAGGGTTTTGTTGTTTCAAAATAGAGCCTGTACAGAAGAGCAAACAACTCCGGAGAAGAAACCAGGAGAAATGGGCCCAGGTGTTTATAAGAGGGAGGTGGAGGATGTTGACTGTTGACAAACGGTTGGGTGCTTTGACATGTCAAAGATAGAGAGCATCATATGAGCCCCGCAAGTGACGCAGTGGCAGCCCTGGCAGAGTCACCAAGTCTCACACACGTGTGAGGCTCTGCAGGGCGTGGAAAGACCCCAGGCTCTCAGCGCAGTGTGTTCAGTTAACGTGGAGACTGTGCTCCTTTCGCTCACTCTGAAAAACGGGCTCTGTAGCTCACATGATGCAAACATCACATTAACTGTAACACACCAACTAAACCTACCACCTCCTGAAAGCAGGCTTCAAAGTATCACATTCAATAGGCATACATTTTGTCCTTAGGTAAGTCTTCGCACAGTGCCTTCAACCAACACTTTAGCTATACATCATTTTATTATGAGGTCAGTTTGTGCATCACTCTCTTCTTTTAAGGCAATCATGTTGAAAGTCAAGGCATGACAATCTGACTATAGACATAAAAGCACAGACTCAGCTGAGCTGCATACATACAACAAACTGAAGCCAGTGCTCCAGAAAACCTGCCTAACCTAACACTAATCCTAGCCCTACCTCTGAATCTAGATCAGAGCAAAATTTTTAGTCACATGGTAGTATTACTGCATTTTTCCTTTGTTAACCCAAAGTTGTTAGCAGGAACCAACCATACTGGAGCGAAGATGACTCCATCTAATAGAGAACAATGGTACCACAGGAATACATTCATTAGTCCATTGAACTTCTAAAAAGAAGGAGGCATTTTCTTTTCTCTAGTATTTCACTTTGCTTCAGCTACTCAGTGAAGGAAAACAGTACATATATTCCCCAGAACAGTCTTATTTCCGTAGACGTTTGTAAGACTGGTGTAGAAAACGGAGCCTACCTAGCAATATCTTCTCAGTGGTATAAAGCAAAACTGATTAAGAGAGGAACATTCTTCAAATTCCTAGAAAAGGCTGGTGGCTTCTACCTTTCATGATCAAAAAAATCCTAGAAAAAATATGTCCAGTCTTTAACGAGACTAGGAAATTGAAATAACCAAAATGGGATGTGATTGGTCTTTTGAATTGAGGTGCTACCATTACTTTGCTGCTGAAACATCATCTGGCTCCTAATGGCTTCTAACATTGTGTTCCTACCTACATTGATCATTTAATACTAGCATCTTCTTTCTGAAAAACCACAAACACTTTCAAAACTTGACCTCTTCCCTTTGTCGCTTTTGATTAAGAGGAGAACTATCTGCAGGAAATGCCCTACAAACCACAAAGCATTATCAGAAATATAATGATGAGTGATTCTGGGACTCTGGGACTCTGCTTGTGTTCCTCTAATCTGATCCTTGGTCACTCTTCCTTTCTCCGCCGGAGCTTTGCGGTAGTTTCTTCAAGTCGGCTTCTCCAAGCAGCAATAATAGCATCATCATCCATTTCTTCTTCCTCCTCTTTACGCATGCTTCGCCTGTACTGAGAGAACTGTCTAGATGCAAATCTTTCTTCACTTTGTTCCACTTTTGCCTCTTTCTTTCCATCCTCTTCAGACTTTGAAAAGCTCTGGGTGAACTTTCTCTTTGCTCCAAATTCTGACATGTCTGACCTGGCCTCCTCTTCACACGCCTCCATGTGATGAGATCTGACTCGACTCTGTGTCGATGGTTCAGGGGATTCAGAGTCAAAGGATGGTTCAGGTGTTTGGCTGAAAACATGCAGCTCTGGGCTCTTTTCTCCAGAACTTGTTGTCTCACTGACCCTTGACCTCGTGAACTTATACATCTTTTTGTCCTCTTTTGCAGAAGCAGAGGAAAATCTTGACATGGTTCTCAATGAATCTCCCTTTGACTCATAGGAAGAACAGCTGTCTAGCTCTTCTCTTTGGGATCTCAAGAATCTGTAACTGGATGTTTCAGAATCCATCTCTCTAACTTTGGATGACCTGCTATATTTCTCTCTAGACTTCTCACTTCGATCATGATATGATGGTTCTTTTTCTGCTTTCAGGCCACTGAGCCACTTCGTAATATCAGTCTCTGCTTCTGACTTCAGTGCACCTGTGTTTGCAGATTGACTGGACAGAGCAAAGATTGTATCATTTCTATCAAGATCTGCTTGCAAGGGGTGCCTGTGGCTGTTTCCTGTACTCTCCATGTCGTCTTCTGTTTCATTTTCCTCTCCTTTGGTCACCTTTTTTTTAAATAAAGTGCTGCGTTTATTGTCTCTGACCACCTTTTCAATTTGATAATCTGACATTTTCTCTCTCATTTCCATTTGCATCTCCTTCTCCTTCCTCCTGAGTTTCTTCAGGTCAACTTCATCAGCAAAGAGGCTGTACAGTGGTTTGCTTGTTTGTGTAGTCTTCGTGTTTGAACTAGTCCCTTCTGTCCTTGCACTCACTGAGGTATTGCAAGACAGGACAGACTGAGACTCAGCCCTGTGCATGTCCTGCAGCCGGAGTTGAGATGCAGCAAGAGATGAGCCACTCTGAGCACTGAGAAGGGAAACTTTATCATGATCTACAGGCCTGCCAAGATCTCCTGTCATTATGCTGGAGGCCATTGCAGACGATGGACGGGACAGCATCATGATCTCATTTTGCTTTTGAGCAATGGTTTCACTGACCACATTAGCAATCCAGTTCTGAATGCTTGCCATGGATATTGTGTCACCTGGGCCAACTGGGAGATTGGGAAGGGGTACACTTGGCTGCATTGCCCCAGTGCCGCTCCTAGTCTGTAATAAAGATGAATGATTTGTCTGCATGCTCAGTGTAGAAGCGGTATCCTCAGCACCATTTGCAGAAGGTGCTGAGGCCCAGAAAGCTGACAGCGGGATACTCCCACTCATTGTACTGTCTGTCTCCCAGCTGCACATGGACTGACTTTCTTCTAAAATTTTCTTTGAACGTTCAAGGAGCTCTACACGCCTCTGCTTCTTTTTAGCTGAAGCAGAATCTTCACTTTTGGCAAACTCCACAAATTCCTCCTTGTTTTCACTGCCCACCTTCTTCTGCCGCTTCATTTTCCAAGCCTGGTAAGCACTCAGGTTAACATCTGACAAACTCTTCCCTTCAGTCCCCTCCCCACCTGCCTGGCTGCCATCTTCTGCTGGAGATGGTGCAGAATATGATGATGATTCCAAATCCTTCTTATGAAAGCCAAACTGTATCCTCTTGACCCTCCACCTTTCTAGAGGAGTCAACTTGTCTTTGTTATTTTGGCAGAAATTATAAAAGGAACTACTGTCTGAAAACACACTTTCCTCATCCACATCCCTCTCCTTTCTTCCTGTTTCTGGGGATCGTCTTTCCCCACCATTTTTATGCTTAGAATGATACCTCTGAGCAGCTTCCTTCTCAATTTCCAGGAGCCTCTGGTTCCACATGTCCCAGGTGCTCTCTGAAGACACAGAGTCTGTGCGGATCCTCCTCACCCTGCTAAAGCTACTGGCTTCCAGCTGTTGTTTTAGGGTTCGGATCTCAAAACTGCTCACACTCTCAACATCACTAAATTCACCTGATGAGTAAGGTCTTCCTCCCATGCTAGAATCTCCATCCTCCTCCCTGGGTGGATCCTCCATTTGGTATTTCTCATTTCTGCGCTGCCAGTCATGGATCCTCTGTTCCACATCCTCCTCAGATTGTTCCCCTTCCTGAGCCAGAAGCTTTGGAGATGTTCTTCTTCCATGGTTAATTGCTGATTCCTTTGCAGGCAGGCCTTGTTTCTTCCTCCATTCCTCATACAACTGTTCCTCTTCCTCCTCACTGATGAGGGTGGAGTGTTTGGAAGCCCAGCTAGTTTTTCCCACCGATGAAGAGCTCATAAGACTACCTAGCATGCTGCTGGTGTCCTCTTCTTCTACTGTAATGGAGTGGGCTTTGGCTCCTATGACACTTTCTGAGTCCCCAGCTCCAGACAGCCGGGAAGATGTCCCTACATGGACAACAGGACTTTGACTAGGAGTGACATCGTCATCTCCAGTATGTTCTAACTCTCGTTCCTCCAGCAATTGCTCATTGAGCTCCCTTAGTTGTTTGAGAAAGCCATCGTTGGGGTAAATGGCACGCTTCTTTCTCAGAGTCATCAGAGCCTCCAGAATGGTCATATGGTGGTAGATCATCAGGTAAGCAGCCACCAGCACAGCTGAGCGACTGATTCCCATTTCACTGCTGACAAGGATTTTTCCTACAGACATTGAATATAAAAGGAATTAGCTATTTCCAATAACAGAGAGAAGTTGCTCTGATATGTAGCACAAACATGTTCCCTGAATACTGTTACAAATTGGACAGGTTATATGTTTCGGTGACTGAAACCAATACTAAATATTCCTTGTTATTAGTTTTGTCTTAGTAGAAATGTAGATACATATGAACAAAAAATATTAGTTTCAAAAGCTGTGGGCATGCAGATTTTAAAACAAGCTAAACAATATTTGTATTCTCACCTCTACACTTCCCTTCCCCAAATCGTCAAAAAGCTTATAATAGGTATTAGAAAGACAAGTATACAGTGTTCTTGACTTCCTGGCTGACTTAGGGCAAGACATTTAAGCCTTCCATGCTTCAGTTTCCCCATATGTGAAAAATGAGATATTAGCACTAGCCTCCAGGAAAGTATTGGGAGGATAAACAAATAACTTAGTATCTATAAGGCACATTATAGAACTTAAATACACTTTTATATTAAATTAAACATATTTTTTGCAGAGCCCAGATTTGCTGTTTTGCAAGGTATGCTGAAACAGTTACATGTAGCCTGGCTGGAGGCCAGAGCCAGAGTATATCTTGGAATAGGAGGACCAAGCAACTAGCAGAAGAGAGCTGATTTTGACTCTGATAAACTGATACAAGCTCCAAACAAAGCTCCAAACTTTCGGGACCCACTGTTCTGTAAACAGTGACTGCAGGAGCTAGAATCAAAGCCGAGGATCTACTGTATTTCATGGCATTTGCACAGAAACCATCTCTTGCAGAAAACTACACTTTGGCACAAAATAATTGTTTTTTAAAGTTAGTTTTATAGCAAATTAAATTTAAAGAAAAGCTTGCAAATATGAAGAGAGCATAAATGAGACTTTGCTAGCCTGCACATAACTGAAATTATTGTTCCCAGATGTGTGATAAACACTACTTTATCAATGTGCTGTTTGCACTGAAGCTTAATGAAGCTAGTTTAAACACCGCCTTCCCAACTGTTGATGTGTTACTGTGTTTACTTAATGTACCTATTCCTACAATCCCAAGATGTCTTTTGCACCTTTCTTCGTACCAAAAGTCCTAGTTGCCTTCCAAGTGTTTTAACAGCCAGTAAAGCCGATCTAACAGCCCACCAAAAGGGGGAGATCTCATTCCTCTGCTTTCTTTCTACACTTTTCTGCCTCCCTGCGTCCTTCCCTCTGCTGTCTCTGCTACTCACTGGGCCCTTTGATGATCCAGTTCAGCTCACTAGCCCAGTGGAAAACCACCTGTTCCCTCTTGGGCTGTTGTTTTCGCTGTTAGTGAGTTGAAGGGTTGATGACTGTCAGCAGTGGCACAAAGTAAGCATCAGTAATATGCCAAGGGAAGAAACAGGAGTTATGAGTAAGAACACAGAGGAGCAGAGTATCCCTCCCCTTGTTGGTAGTGGTGAGCTATAAAAACTGACTCAAATTGTCTTATGTAACTCCATCCTAATTTAACTAATGAAACTTCTCATTTTTCTTATTGTCACTTCTACTATGAGAGAACCTGTTTTTTCTCTACAGAAATTAAATGCATTGAATACATATAAAAAGAACACCAGTGATATCACCAGTTCTAGTGTTTATTCTCACATTTGATTCCATAAAGATTTTTCTAACTGTCTGCTGAAGTTGCTGTTAAATGACCAGTCTATACTGGTATTTGCCATGGAACTGGAGTCCAGCAAGTTATACTGTAGCTGGGGTGTAAACACCCAGGGGTTCAACCCAGTTGTTTGATTAGTTCTAGTAAGCCAGCCTGTTCTTTTCTAGTAAGTAAGCATCCTGGCAAAATTGAGATTAGCAGTGTACAGGAATATATCAGCTTGGAGCAGTGATTCACCTCACTGCAGTAGCAGGGTGATTGCAAAGCAGCTGAGTGAGATGGCTTGCACCCAGTTCGATTCCAAAGACGCGGGGCTTGCAGCAGGGATTGCTGGGCTGCCTCGTCTCACTAGCCTGCCCCCTTTCTGTTTTGTATGAGGCATGGCAGAACTGGGCAAGAAGTGTTCACCCCAACTGGATGCAAAGAACAATGAATCTGCCCTCTAACCAATTACAAATGTGGCATCAGCTGTTTATCACGATAGCACTTCTGCCCATTAATTCCCAAGCATTCTGAATCAGTATAATCTTTTCCTCTTACCCCTGTAAGTCAGCAGTGCTTCATCCAGGAACTCTGCAGCTGGACGGAAGTGTTTGGAGATATCCATATCTGGAAAATCATCCACTTCAATGCCCATGTATTGGATATTCAGACCGTTGTAGAAACTTGGTCCTGTGTATACACCTGTACCATGAGCTGCATTCAAGATATGTGTGATCCCCAGTCTCTTCAAACGGCTTTTGTTCACGGCAACACTTCTTCAGAAAAGAAAAAAAAAAAGATGTTAGATATCAGTGCTTCTATTTCAGGTGGGAAAGAAGCTGTCTGCTGCAAGTGCTACCCAATTCCCAATATGCGTCACTCATCCAACACACGGCTCCTCTCAGACCTTAAGGTCTTTTGAGAATTCTGCGGATATTTCTCTCCAATACTCACTGGGAAAAGAAAATGAGAAACCTGCACTCACCAGTATCGCTGCGTGCTCAGTTTCAACTCCAGTATGATTTTAAAATTATCCTGCCATCTTAGGTTCAGGCTGCTTACTTATTTCTCCATTTTTATCAACCTATAATTGATGTGTTAAACTATATCCCCTTCTAATTCTGTGCTGGTCACTTGCACAGGTGTCTCAGACAGCTGAGCCATGGGTACAGGAGATCTAGCCATTTCCACTCAGTATTTGCTATGCCATTTCTTTTTAAAATCTCTTTTATATAAGAAGGACTTTAGTCCCAATTTCATGGCCAAATTCCAATCAGAAGAGTTTAATTTGGGCTCATTTCCCTTTTCTTTTCCTAAATTGTCTGAAGCATCAAAATAGCATAGGAAAGCTGCTGAATTCTATTCCAGAAGCATTTACTTTTCAGCACTCTGAGATCTTTGTGAGCATGTTCTATAAAACATTTTGGGGCTGTCTAGGGATGAAAGATATTAGGTGCATGTAATATATGTTATGCCTGCCGTGGTTCCATCTGACCATTCACTGAGAATCTCATGCAACACAATGACAAAAGCTGATGCTCACTTTTCTGCTATGAAGACATTAGGCCAGACTTCATCCACAGCATCCCTGGGAGTCTCCAGCCTGTCCTTCACAAGTGCCCTCTGCAAGTCCATCACACACGGTGTGTTAAACAAGCTGGTGTCATCAATCTTTTCCTTAACTCGGTTGTACAGGTCTTCCACCAACAACTGCTGTGCAGATTCTAACATCCTGGGACACACTGCATCTACCTTGATGTTCTTTGTCTTCAGTTCTGAAATAAACTGACCATGTAACTAAAAGCACGTAAAAACAAAGCAAATATGTGATCTGACATTCTTTGTTTCTGGGACAACCCTTATGGATTTATTTTTTTCCCAGTGACATCACACCTTCCTATTTGCAATGTATGCGTGTACATGCTTATCCAGTAGCCTCAATGTAGTTAGTAATGGGAAGAGCATAGTATGCTGTCCTCTCAGTCCAGAGACCCACACTGGCCAAAGACCTGGGAGTTAAGTGCACATTCATTCTTGCCCCAAAAGAATGGAAGAGGACAGCTTGTTGCAGTAAGCAACTAGCAAACTGTATCTATCAACATAGTACGTGATTCTGCCACAACTTCAAAGGAAATCACCAAACCTTGCTGTACATTGTTTTTTCTTTGTGGTTTTCACCTCTAACTCAGGCATGGTTTGCTCATAAAGGCTTTTTTTTTTTTTTGTCATTTTGAGGTCTCTGGATGAAAAAGGCAAAACAGTTGCAACTCAAGTCTCTATTACTTACTTTTTTCTTTTACACTTCCTCCTCTTACCTTCACTGATTATTTGTTTGGCAGCCACAGCAGATGACAGATGGATAGGCTCCATGAAGATGCTCTCAGTATCAGTGTCCGATATTATCGAATGCCTGCCAACCGACCACACTTCCTATTAGGTAAATGCCCTCCTCTGGGATCCCGTCTCCATGACTTTAGCCCTTTTACCCATTCCAGAGGGGAGCAAGAGGGAACTGGAGCAGAGAGGATCCACTGATGATAGAAGGGGAGCCCCAGTTCTTCTCCCAACCCTCACACTGCTCTCCAGAGACGTGCTACAGGCTTCAAATATGCCTTACTATGCAGTGTTTGCAGGACATAAAGGCAGGTCCCGTGGGAGACGAACTGCAGTGGGCAGAGAGTGCAAGCGAACAGACAGGTGGAGAAGGTTTATGATAGTGAGGATCAGTGTCTGGTTTGAGACAGGGAAAGGGATGGATCATAGGGAATAATCTCACAGGTAGCGCTCACCTTGACAGACAGACATAAACATTGTCCTAACTAGAATTTATTAAGTAATTCAAAACTAATTGTGATACAAAAATGACTTTTTTTCTAATTGTCTGCAAGCACCCTTTGAGTTATCACAAGCTGCAATACATGCATTTTGGTTGAAGCCCATGAATCTCTCCAGGTACTCAATACACTGGTCACTTCACAGCATGAATTTGTGCTCAATCTCTTCAGTCACACAGTGCTGCCTAACTGCAGGTCAGAAACAACTATGAAACCCACAAATACTTTTGAAGATAGTTCTTTGGCACACAGAGAAATTTACACATGTCTTTGTTAATTAAAAATGGGCCACAGTCTTGAAAACACATATATTTCCATCTGGGTCCACCTATAGAGTCCAAGCAAACCTTCTACTCTTATTTAGACCATCTCAACAAAACATTTTGCCCTGCTTTTTCCCTGATGTACCCCCTCTACATTTCCTTCCACAAATATTATATTGTTCATTAGTACGAGCTTGCTGCCATCAGAGAAGCTATCTGGAAATCCAGTCTTACAGTACTTGCAATGCACTGTTTGTGTTTAATTAATGCAGGAGAAGGAGGGTGCTTAATGTGCAGTCGGGGTGCAGCAAGAGAACTAAAATGCTTTCATTCTCCATTCTCAAAGTGGAAGACACCACCACTGGAAACCACTCAATGGGCTCGTCCAGGTTGGCTAGTTGGGCTCCAGCACTTGTCAACCGTGGCTGAAAGTAGCCCTTTCCCAGCTCTTCTAGGCAGTTTATGAGATGAGCAAGGAGAGTCTTGTTTACAGGAGCTGAGACAAATTTGCAGTGCTCAATTTCTTTTACTATAAAGATTTCCTCAAAGTTGAAAAAAAAGATAGCAGTGATAATCTGCCACCACAGCCTCATCACATTTTACCTCTAGCTGCCCTAAGCATCCATGGAATATGTGGGTACAGAACAGCCAAACTCTGGATGCTTCAAGATTCTCACTTCGGTTGGAGTGGACCTTGCCATTTTCATCATTGTATTTGGTACTGACAGCAAGGGAAAAAAAGAAGAGAAGGGAGGGGAAGGGAAGGGA
>VXAL01018945.1:31875-45794 GCA_013399475.1 Chauna torquata
GGAAGGGAAGGGAAGGGAAGGGAAGGGAAAGGAAGGGAAAGGAAGGGAAAGGAAGGGAAAGGAAGGGAAGGGAATAAACTGGAGAGGTGCTGCTCACTTTGAATGATCAGCAGGAGGAGAGTGATTTATGAAGATCAACACCTAATTTTACTTTATGTGAGCTCAGTGAACTTCCTAAACAATTTTTGAATGTGTGTAGTTAAATGAAATAAGTATTTTTTCTTCATTTTTCCACAGTGCCCCACAGTTGAGGTTTCTAATGGGAAATATTTCACAGCCTCCTGCTTTGTGAGGCCACGGGGACAGATTCTTTTCAAACAGATCCCTACTCCCAGTGTTCAGCTAAAGCATCTCAAAGTGTACAGAAAGGCCTACAAAGCATTTTGCTTTAGGAAAGGAGTACAAAAGGATGACTTCTTTCCTCGTATTAGGAGAAAACACATCTAATCATGCTTGTTTTGCTTGTGGTAACTCAATTTCTGCTTGTGCAGTGACAGCCTCCCGTTCACTGCCCAAAGCCTGTAGCTAAAGATGGCTCTGAACTAAACCCAAATCTGAAGATCCTCTGTCTTTCTTGGGCAGGGAAGGACCAATATGGACATAAAACATCTACAGGTCCTTACAACGGGTAGAAAGACAGGCTACACGCTTGAGCCGAGTGCCTGTGCGGAGCGGAGGAAGGAAAGGCAAGTGATCTGCCACCAGATGCACTCACCGGCTGGGCGAGGGGCTGCGGAGATAGTGGGCCTGCACTGCCTTCACGTCCGGGCCCTCCTCCTCTTCGTCGGGCACCACTTGCTCGCTGTCCGAATCTCTGCCGCTGGCCATGGCGGCTGAGGGAGGATCCGCTGGAAGGGGGCACAGTGCAACGCGGCACCGTTACGGGCGGGCAGAGGGGGCTCCCACATGTTCCCGAGCACGAAGGCGGTGCGAGAAGGCCTTGCCGCCAGCCAGCTGTAATGACTTCCCTGCCAGGGCGCCTGCTGATCCCCTGTCCTCCTGCGGCTCCCTGGCCGGTGCCCAGCGAGTGCCGGAGCCCTTCTTGCCCGTGAGTAAGCACGCAGGGAGGCCAGGAGGGAAGGGGTGGCGGGGCAGAAACTCTATCTCCCCCCTGTGCATGGTCTCTGGACGGAGCTGTACGCTGCCAGACCGGGACCGCAAAGAGCGTCAGGGGAAAGAAACATGAGACCTCGCCTCCCCAGCACGAAACGCTCCTCGAGCTCCAGGCCAACGCCGTGGCTTCGGCCAGCTTTAAGCCTCAGGACTTTGTCCTTGTAGCCCTTCGCTGGGAGGCTGCCGTGCCCACCCGGGGGCCATTGCTTGGCCCGGAGCGTGGAAACGCTGCCGCTGCCACCTCCCTGGGTGGGAGCAGCTGCTGCTGACAGGGCAGCAAGCAGGGGGCAGGGAGCAAGGAAATGTCACTTACCGCCCGCGCCCGGATGAAGGGGTAGGTCCCTGTCGGGGCACGATGAAGGAGCCCAGAGAGCAGGGCAGGAAACCTGGCAGGGAATAGTACGAGGGAGAGAGAAACCAGCTGCCCCCTCTCTCTCTCTGTGGCTTCTTCATCAAGGGGCAGGACAACTGCCGGCCCAAACCTTTATCAGCTCTCTAAATATAGCCTTGTGCCGGCGCTGGCTGCTGGACCGCACGGGGAAAGAATTCAGTGCCTCATAGACAGCAGCTGGTCAAGCGTTTAACTCCTTCCCCGCTGTGGGACGGATCCCCCCATGCTTCCTCCTTACAGGAGGCACCCAGAGAAGAGCCTGGGGCCAGTGAGGCCAGGCCTCTGCCTGCAGGGAGCCTCCACGCAACCGGGACCTTCACCAAGCACAACCTGAAATGCTGGTACGACCTCTGATGTCCTTGGGAAACACAGTGCGAGGTGAGCCGCTCCAAGCTCACTAGAAGCAAGTGGCATTTTCATTTTTAGAAGAGCAAGGACTGAGGTACACTGCATCTTCCCTTGATGCCGCTTCAAAGAGGAAACCTCCACTTCCATCTTGCTGGCTCCCCAGCAAAGCTCGCAGGCCAGGCTGCTCTGGGGCAGAACACGATGAAAGCCAAAACACTATTTACTTGTACTGGTGGCTCCAATTCTGAGTCATGCAGTGACATCCCACTGCTGTTGATTCCTTGTGCAAGTAAACAAGCAAAAAAGAAAGGATGTGGGAAAGGGCACTGACCTACCTCATACCACAGATACTTTTGCTGCTGCGTCATGCTGGGCAGGGGGTGCATCTCCTCCTCACTTCTCACTCGAGTGCTGCATCCCCACATGGGGACGGGGCCACATCTGCAGGGATGCCACTTCACAACAGGGAAGAGCCATGAAACAGGCACTCTTTGTGTGACAACAGGTCTTTGTGTACTCATAGCCCAGACTTGTCTTTATATAGTTACTGGGGTGGGCAAGCAGGAACAAGAAAAAGTGATATATTGAATCTTGGGTGTCACACCAAGGGGGAAATGGGTTTCGGATTACAGGTTTGAACAGATCCTAATGGTTTCATGTACCAAAAGAGGATGAACTGCATTCATCCTACAGCTGTATTCTCTGGGCAACTTCTTTTAGCCACTTCTCAAATGCAATATCACACATATTCTTGTTAATTGCTGCTAACTGAAGCAGGAAGTGATCTAACGAAGTTTGCTTATGTGCTCACATGTTATTGGAGAACAGAGTTTTCAAAGGACATAAACATCGCAGGACCACATACACCACTGACATCCAGTAAAAACTGATGCTTTAAGTCACTGAATTGCTTCTGAAAATCCTGTTCATGACTCTTTAGGATAAAACTGCAACAGGGAATGATGGCCAGACCTGCAAATCCTGCCATGCCAACCACAACGGTTCACACGTAGACATGCGGATAGGACCTGTGTAAGTTACAGACTTGTGGAGAACACAAAAACAACATGCAGCCTGGAAGCTCTTCCTTACTGTTTGTTACAAGTTGTTGCTTTATGGGATCACGATGGCCATGCAGAACAAGGATGCTAGAAATCTTTGCTAACAAGTGTATGCACATGCAAACATAGCAAAAAGTAACAAGCTGTAAGTGGTTTGGCATGTGTCATTAGTGATGAATACACCCATTCATAGATGCTCTCAAACTGAACACAGCCAGGTGCTGTCTTCTTAGGTGGGAGAGATGGGATCTTGATGGAAGGTTCTTCTTTCTCTGTCTTCTTAAACAGGAGCTAGAGTTAGCATTATGCTACCTATGCATGAATGAGGCTTATCATCCCCTAGCCACATGTCATCACATGCCTGACTTCAGTTGTTGGGTTGTACACTGCCGATCATTGCACCCTTCGGATTGCCTCCTCTCTCGCTTAATGTACTCACGTGTTTGGAGAGGCTGGGAAAGGCAGTTTAATTGGGGAAGGAAGTTCACAAGGGGGAAGGGGTTCACAAGTCTCCTTTCTCCCCTGGGCAGAGAGCAGCAACGGATGTCAAAGCCTACTGGCAATCTGCCTTGTCATTCTGGCCAGGGGGAGTGGCAGAGTGGAGAAGCACTTTAAAAAAGAGACCGAGGAAGTGAATCAATGATGCCACTGCGAAGCAGCTCTTCAGCTAAAGCCAATTACTTCTCCGGCCACCTACAAGTTAGAAGGAAGAGCACCTTGAGGTGAAACAAAGGGGAAAGGAGGAGGAGTACAGCAATGAAAGTGCTTCAGCTGTTTTTAAGTGCAGGTGAGTACTAATTTGGTTATTCGGTCCTCACGGGTTGGGTAGAAGGAAACAGCACCACAAAGTCTGAGTTGTATAGGGGACTTGGTGTATTTTTGTTAAGTGAAAGTTTCTGCATGTTTATGATCAGGCAGGTGTATTTACTTTCTCCATGCTGAATGTCCAGACTCACAGGCGTCTCTTAAAGCTGCAACACAATTTCAGGAACAGGAAAAGAATGCTGTTCTTCAGATGGCTGGAAAATATTTTTTCAAAACCAGTTTTAATTGCTTCTGTTAAATACAGCATTTCTTTCTGAAGAAGGCACTTCCTCAACTGGAAGTGGAGAAGTCCTTGGGTTTTTGTTTCTTTTATACATAAATCTGTATGTACTATATGTCTCCACAAGTTTAAATCCTACTGTTTATATATACTCTGATATGACTTGTGATCTCTCTACATTATACATGTCAAGTGGATGCACGATGATCTCTACCTATGCATATAAATCAGCCAGCTTGCCCTTGGCCTTCATCAGACTTGCCCTTTCTCATCCTGCTTTGCAGAACCTGCAGTCCTGCAGCTTCCACAGAGTTTTGACCTGTTGTATTCTCATACAAATGCTCCTACTCTGTCTTCCAGACTTTAAAAAAAAAAGCTACTCACGTGAAAATCATTTGGATTTTTTTTAGCCAAAAATCCTGAAAACCTTGCTTCAACAAATAGACCCACAAGAACGAAATTAATGAGGTTTAATGTAATTAGAAAAAGTGGCTGTGCTCCATATATAACAAACATGATTTGAGTCATAATTTGGTGATCAATATGTAAATTGCATAGCACCATTGGTATTCATTCTCCTTTTTAATTCTTCTCACCTTTCATGACATCTAAATTACAGATGGTAAACTTTCCAGAGCAGAAATCTGTATGTTGCCTGAAGCTGTTCTTGCCTGTTTGGGCAGGACTCAAATGATAATTCAATGTTAAAATACTGGCCTGTGAAAAATTTTTGGAGCAGGTATAGTAGATACCTGCAGTGGACCAGAGCAGAGAAACTGCACAGCACATTGCAGTGCAGTGTTGGGATGCGAGAGGTGCCTTGAACGACCCGTGTCAAGCTCTCAGTGCAGGCTGACTTCTGCTGAACTTCTCACTGCACCCCTGTGAATAACCGATACTGTGTCCTTCTTGCTGAGCGAAAAGCCCCAAACGGTCATTTTGAATCAAACATTTGAATCAACAAAGTATTTAATATCAGTGCAAATTTCACATTTAAGAGGCTTCCACTCTCCCACTTTGGAATTAAACTTCAGCTAAGTTTCTCAGAGGAAATTAAAAATCAGACCATTTCCTCTTAAAAGTGAACTAACACATTTCAAATATTCCTACATTCCTCACTAGCCTAATCAACCAAGGCAACTCAGCGATAAGTTTTGTCCGATTAGAACCTCAATTTTTTCAGCAAGGAAAATATCCCTTTAATTGTTTTCAGCTCTACTAATTGCCCTTTACTCTGTTTTGATTCTATGTATCAATATTTACTCAATAACAAATGTGAAAGTAAACACATTTCTTGGATTTTCTCCTTCCTTTGCACTAGTACTAATGTTTTAAGTTGAGCAAAGAGAAATAACATTTTAAAAACTGAGAAGTTTTGCAAACATACTAATTAATAACAATAAAAAGTAATTCTAAGGCTTGAATCTAGATGATGCCATCCATCTAATAATACATTGGCTATTTGTCCCCTCCCCTTTCCTGAAGTTCTTTCAGAGTTGATCCTCCTGTCCCTTCAGCTGTATTTTGAATAGATGCAGTTTTATCTTGGGGCGGGGAATGGGATGGGACGACTTTGATATATAAACCCTAATTTTTAGACATGCTAACTATAACTAGCTGGGTATTGGTGACTTTGAAGGAGTAAAATGTGGTGAGATTGGGGATGGAAAGAAATCCGTGCGAGCAAATGGCACCCCAGAATGAAACCATGCATCTTCCCTGAGAGCCAAAAGGAGATGTAACAACATGGGAGCAAGAAAGAGATGTAATGGGCGAAAACCAGGAGAGTATCAAAAGATGTCAGGCCTGAGGATGACAGCAACACACAAACAAGTCATCTTGCTTGTTATGGGCTGTTTCTCCAGTACATAGGTGTTCCCTGGCTCTGCACCGAAGATGTTTTGGGGGGGCAAAAAACAAACAAAACCAACCACATCTCATTTATTGTAGGATTTCAGTTGTCCAACTTGAGGAAGGCAAAGCACTTCTGACTGAAGCCTTAGGGCTGGGCAGTTTCTTCTCTACCTCAGGGCTGAGTTAATGACCTGTCAGTGAACCCTGGCCTGGTGGAACCAGTCTGAGTAACAAAAGGATCAGGAAATTGGTTTTGCTCTATCTCATAGTATAGGCTATGATGCTTTCCACCTAAACGGAGGAAAGCATCTCTATCCAGTCGTGACAGGCGACAAGATGGCTTTTATAGGTGTCTCTCATGCAGAGGGAATGATTAGAAACAGGCAGAAAAAGCCCTAGGGCTCTGCAAACACGGCCCTTGTGCTGTGTGCTCTAGAGCCGGGGAAGACCTGGGAGTGGGTGCAATAAAATAATGTTAGAAATACTTTGCCCAGCTGGTTCTCCTCACGTAGCTGTCAACAGCTATAGATGAATCGGTCCCTCAGAGAGCAGAAACCACTACTGCCGTGTCACAGAGGAAGAAACTAAAATGCATGTTTAATAATTAACTGCACAAACCCACAGAACAACTTGATTATAGAGCTAAGAACACAAAGGTGGCAACTTTGGCTAGAAGCATCCTGCTCTGGTCGTTCGGCCATCTTTTCTTACCAGGGCACTACCGAGTTTGGCTGCTGAGGAAATTCCCACCCACCCCCTCTCAGGAGAGGGGCGATGCAGCAGTTCTGACAGGATAGGCCATTTCTGAGGGAGACTTGAAGGGCCGTTTGCCATGGGGAACAGACTGGATCCAGGAAGCTGTCACAGAAGCCTTCGCCCCCTTCCGAGGGGGGCAGATCCCAGTGCCAACTGTCCCGTGTTACGCCATGCTCTAGCACGGTGGTAACAATCTTTTGGGTGCTTATGCTGTTATTTTTTTTTTTAAGGGACACTATATTGACTGCTGCTACACTCAAGGATCTGGTAGTGCTGAATTTGCCAATGGCTTGCTGCTGTTGACCTACGGCATGTGGCTGTGACCTTTCCTTGTTTAAAAAAGCATGTATTTACAATCCATGTGCAACTTGAAGTGGAATCCAGACATCCTTTGTTCTTTCCCTTACACACTGTTTCCTCATGGACCTAATCCGGACAGAGACATGCCTGAGTCAGGACCCAAAGCTTGCTGGATGATGACTTTTCAGTCACATCCTTTCTGGGGAGCACTGACTGAGCCTGGTTGTTCCAGAAGCAAACCTTCACCACCGCAGCAGGCCCCTCTCAGGGGAGCGTACATCTCTGCCCTCCTCCACCTTCCTCCCTACTGGACCTTGCTCCTCTTTGTTAAGGGAGTGCCTCTGAGCAACGTTCCCTTTCCCTTCTCTCTCCATTCTAACTAGTTTCAGTCTTAGAGTTTTCAAATGATTCAGTTTGGTGCCATAAAAGAAATACAAACTGTGAGGACAAAGCAGGTGTTTTTAACATAGGCTCCCACAAGCATGAAGGGCATCTAGGGCAGGGCCGGGCAGAGGTAAACCCCCAGCCAAGCTCTGAGAATAGCTAAGACCTGCCACTACCTAATGCTCAGGTATGATGAATTAAGCATCAAGGCAAATGGAATACAGCATACAAGAAACACCTACCCTGTGCCCTGCATGCTTCACCAGGGCCCAGAGGAATTTCTGGTTTGTGCAACTCAGCTATTCCCGTGCTCCAAACGCAGAAGCTATGGTTCTTAGAGGAAGGTGGCTATCGTCCTACTTGTTTTTAAAAACAAATAGCTAATCCTCCCTTTTTCTTCTTTTTCTTTCAAGGTTTTTTCCCCCCCCCCCCCGCCCCCCAGGGCATTTCATGAATGTGTTTTGGTTCTCTAGCAAAAAATGTTACTTCTCTATGGACTTGGTTTGGAGGAAGTTATTTGACAGTTTTCTTGATCCCTGAAATTTGACAACATCAACTTGTTAGTTTAGCCTGAATCCTTAAGAGTGCTGATGCACTTGTACAGAGGGAGACAGATAAATAGATAATACAGTTAGGACCTGTCAAATGATGTCAACCATGCTGAAAGAGGGCTCATAAAAAAAGTTACATCTTTATAAACTCCACAGAAGTGTATGTCCAGGTAGAGAAGAGGGAACTGAGGAAAGGAAAGCAGAGTTTAGCTCAGCCATCTTTTGCAGCAGCTTCCTATAGTCAATCAGTCACAGCATATGTTGCCTCCTGCTCAGCTGGGAATGTCATGGATGTCAGAGGGGAGGTTGTGGGTTATTGTGGCATGTAAGAAAGCCAAAGAGACAAAACATGAAAATCAGATGTCATTAATTTTGCCAACTAAAGAATTTATTCTCTTCCTAGTTCTGGTGACTGCTCATGCCCTCACTGTGGAAACACCTGCTAAAGAAGTACAGGTGGCACGAGGGAGCAATGCCACTCTCCGCTGTCATTTTAATACTGAAACTTCCATCAGCGCAGGAGATTTTGTTGTCTGGAGGAAAATCAGTAGTGTGGTAAATGAAGTTGCATAAAGAAACATATGATAAGGCATCTAAGAGGGGGGTGGGAGGAGAGATGAAAGCAAGACTATGGGAATGTGTGCTGGGAGAAAAGATTCCTTCAAGACTCTTTAATCTTACAGCTATGCAATCAGAAACTCTGAATCTCGATTCAATTTAATACAAATCTGTTATGTGATATTAGGCAAGCCCCCACCCACGCTTCTCTCTTGGTCTTGCAACTGTATATTGAGGATACATCACTGTATGTACCTTGGGTTTACATCTATTAACATATATGAAATGTTCAGATGCTTTATAAAAAGCTATATATATCTCTGCGTATAGTATCAAATATACATATATATATATATATCAAATATTTTATTGATAATGGTACATGGAGAGATTCTTGGTCTCTCACATTCACAGGGAGTATTTGAAGATAAAAAGACCTCTAAAGTTCTCCTCAACTTCTTGGGAATTAGTGAGAGCAGAACCAGCATTTGGTCATCTCCTTGTAGTAACTGCCAAGGATTTCTTCTCCTAAGATCCTTGCTGGAAGAACGCAAGGGAGTTTGTGTAATCATACGGGAATTTGATTGATGTATAGATATCAGATAAGTCTTATGGTGTCCTGTCATGGAGATGAAAAGTAAGTAAGATCCAGCAAAAGAAATCAGTTGTCTGACCAGATAAGGTGGAAAAAGGGGATTCCAAACAGAAACCCCAACTCTTTTGAACTTCTAAGCTTCTCTTGGCCTGGGGCAGTTTTAAGACTTTCTTCTCCAAGTTGTTCTTCTCTTAAAAGCAGGCTAATCCATGGAGTTAAGTGTAGACTTGCACAGAAGAAACTAAGATTGATTAGCTTCCTTCCCTCTCTGACAGGATGATGCTGTCACTAGGTATTTTGATGGACTTGTACAGTATGGCAAGGGCTATGAGAACCGAATACAGTTTACTGGTGACTTAAACAATGGGGACATCAGTATCACCATCAATGCAGTAACCATGGAAGACAATGGGACATTTGCATGCAGTGTTCGTCTACGGAATGACCCTCCCCGGCAGTCTGCAGTCACGAGTCTTTTTGTCCTCGGTAAGCACAATGGAGGCAAAACCAGATCCATTAGATAATCCACTATCCTTCTTCTAATGTCCATAATGTTTTTTTTTAGACCACAGATTTTCTAACAGGAAAAAACCTTTCCCAGTAAATCATAATCTGCAATTCTCTTTGGTCTTTTCCTACTACAGAAGTAGATTAGAAGGCTTAAAGCACCTGACTCCCTTAGATACTTGACTGTAGAAAATACAGTTTTTAGAGTTGTATAGTTCACTTTCCTAATAACCCTTGCTTCGTTACAGGTCATTCCTCATTAACCCTGTGCCTTGTCACACTCCAGTTATCAAAGCTTGAGTTACCCAATGTTATTAGAGATATCCCAAAAAGCACCTTATAATTTCTTCTTGACCAACAAGTGTCAAGAAGAGACAAACAAATTACGGACAAGAGTTCACTCCAATTCCTTTGAGAATGTGGTAGGTGCAAGGCCAGCCTCTGTTCAGCAAGAATAAATAAATAATAATTAAAAAAAAACACCCACAGATGCAGGAGATGGGTTGAAACAAAATACTACATCTGATTAATAAAATTCCGTCTTTTTCCTTCCTTCAGTTGCACCATCCAAACCAGAATGCAAGATTGTGGGCACACCAGAATATGGACAGACAATCAATCTAACCTGCATTTCTCATGAGGGCTCTCCAAAACCCACATATACCTGGCAAAGCTTCAACGTACAAAATGAGCCCCGCGTACTACAAACAACAAAAGGTATGGGAATTTCGAAGACACCAAGTCTTTGAGCTCTCTATAGTTCAGGATTGGAAAGACTTTGAAATGCAAATACAAAAACACACTTCAATTCTTTTTCTAGGATTTTAAGAAGTTGTCCTTTTGGCAAGATACACTCCTAAGTAACTTAGCAGGGTAAAAAGGACTGTTCCTTGAAATAACAGCGGTCACTAAGATTTTCACTTCAGCTCTTACCTGGCAAGATAGTTGGCTCACTTTGGAAGCGGGCAGAAATAATTACTTTTCAATTGCTGAATGTAAGGGTAGGATAGCATGAGGAGTAACATCCAGTTTTCTAACCGGTATGTCTTTATATCTCAGCTTGCTTGACAATGACCAGGTCACTTTCTGGAGTGAAGGCAAACAAAAGTTTGCTGCAGAAGCTACTTTCCTTCCAGAGATGACTCTTCACCTAGAGGAAGGTTGTATGAGATACGGTTGTTATACCATTTCTGCTTTGAGAATAAAAGAGGCTTCCAATTCTTTAGGATTATCACACAATCTCTAATGTTTTATTTGCTTTTATTTTAAGTCAGAATCTGGAAAAAAGGATATGAATGTCCATAACAGGACCTTTGGTAGAACTATTCACACAGAAATGAGGGTTTAATAGCCTTTAAAGTGTAGTAGTGTCACAGGACTCAGATTTATTACTGCAGACCACTTTCTTCCTGATACATTCAACCTCAGAAAGACTGAATATGCATCTGAAACTACCCTTCCTGGTTTAAGTTGTTGTAGCATTGCTAAGGAAGTAAACTAAATATGATCAGACTATAGGCTATTCAACTCTCACTAGGTGATTCGTGCATAAATTATGCAAAAGATGAAAGGTACACAGAAGTACAAACCTTATTCACTTGACTGGCCACTAAGCGGTGCCAATGCATCACGCACAGCCCTGAACACACCGTGATTTGTCTTCTCAAAGCAACAGCTGTCTGCCCACTCTTGCCTTCATTCTGTTCTTTCCTGGGGCAGGAGTCCATTCTGAGCCATTTCCATATTATTTCTGTTTTCATCAGAGCACTGCTGTCCATTAAGTGTGCCAGCTGTCTCCTGCCACTGACCCCCTGATGGTTGGATGCCCTACTGTCACTACAAGCAACATCCTTCTTTCTGTGCTAAGGCTTTGTGCTAAGCAAGTCCTAGTGCTGCACACTGTGCAGAATTCCCGCAGGAGATACTCCAAAATTGACAGTATCTGACATGCATTTTTCCAGTTCGACTCACCAGCCAATTACTTGTGATTTAATATAGGAGGATTTACAGTCCAGTAACAGACTGCAGTCCTCAGAGCTATAAGCATCACATGGGGGTGGGGGGAGAAAAAAAAAGCGAAGCAAGCTTGGACAGCAAGCAGAGACTTTAAGAAATGAAGCACGTGGAGTCCACTATTTCTTAGTTTGCATTCTCTTTTACCGTCTGGCACTAGGCGTCAGCAAAGACTAAACGGATTCCCAGTCCTACCCGTGAACTGGAAAGACCCGAGGATTGCAGAGAAAATAACAGGAAAGCCACTAACAAGTATTCAGAGCCTCTGGGTTTTAGGGCAGGAATCTGGGCCTTTTTCAGTAGATCACAAGGAAGAAGCATGGATTCCTTGTACAAGTGTCAGCTGGAGATGTGACAAAAAAACTGACTGCCCTGACAGACAGGGCTAAGCTTTAGTATATGGTTCTGTGCTGCTAGATTGCATAGGAAAAGTCTCATGTCATAGCATTTCCATGTCATGGTATTTCTTTTCCTTCATTTATTTTCACAGCCTGAATGGTCTCTCAGACTAGGAAACTACTGCCCCCACTGCTAAACAATTCAAATCTGAAATCCTGCGAGCTGGAGGACTGAAGAACTTTTGCCATATTACAAGTTAATTCATCAGATGGCTGTGAGATGTGGCCAGACCACTGGTTTGTGCCATCTTATGCTTCTAAGCAAAGAGGGCTCCTGGCCATTTATCCACTGCAAAAAAGCTTTCACTAAGCATACATACTTCTTTATCCTCCACTTACAGTTTTTCTTTCTAAAAGGAATGTTCAAATGCCACATTCTCCGTAATCACAACAGCACACTTCCATTTGTCCTTCCACAAATCACACAAACCTAGAGACTAGCATGGAAACTCCTGAACAAGATGGAGCAATCCATCAGCTTTAATAACTTCTCATCACTCCTACCATCCTGAGCTAGAATTGAAGTGTTGCTGTCCCCATTTCCTTCCCTCTTATAATTCTTTTCCTGACTGGGTTTGTGTTTTGCAACAGGGGAGCAAATAACTCTGAAGAACGTCTCGGCGGATACATCTGGCTTTTACATCTGCACTTCAACAAACGTTGTGGGAAAGGAATTTTGCAACATGACGGTCAGCGTTGTGCCACGTAAGAGACTAGGTTGCTTATCGGAAGAATAGTACCAGAGGACGTACCCTATCTAAATGTGAAAGCATTAGCAGAGACAGTGTAAGCAAAATTATAAAATTATGCTTTCTTTCAAAAAATAGCACATTTATTTATATTTAAAACAGATTCTCTGCATTGGTTTAAGCACTCACTAATGCACAGGGTGAGTTCACAGAAAACAAAGCACATGTATAATGAGATAGGCCTGAGCCCCCAAAGTCTGAATCTGAACTTGGTAAAGCACAGCTGTTGTTCAGATCCAGGGGCTCAACCTTAACACTACGTAACTAATAGCTTCTGTAGGCTCATCAGCTACCCAGTACAGAACTAATTCTAGTTGCTGTAGGCAAACAAATGTTTTCCACTCAGTCTGGGTCTGGTTGTGGGATTTGAAGTCCAGTGATTGTGCTGATGGCATTTGATATCATTCTCACTGCAAAGAGTGAGGGTTCATGGTGTACTCGGTGGGGGTTCCTAAAAGGCAGCCCTAGGGAGCGCTAGCAACCAGGGTGGTCTAACAGGGCTGATCGATAGAGCTTTAAACTAGATTTGAAGGTGGAAAGGGATAAAACTAGGCTTGCCAGTGATAAGCTATGGGATGGCATGCCAAAATTTGAGGGACAGTGTGCTAGTGAGGTCCTTCAGTCTGCTCCACATGGTGCTGGGTACAATGAAACACATCTGAAATGTTTCTGCACCAATGCAAGCAGCAAGAGAAACAAGCAAGAAGAGCTAGAAGCCTTGGCTCAGTCCCAGAGCTGTGTCATCATTGGCATAAGCAAAACCTGGTGGGAAGAGTCCTGTGACTGGTGTGCTACAGTGGATGGTTACAGGCTCTTCAGGAGAGGCAGGCGAGGCGAGGGGGTGCTGCTGTGTGTCATGGGGGGTCTGGACTGTACGGAGCTTGCAGTTGGTGAAGACAAGGTTCAGAGCCTCTGGGTAAGGATTAAGGGACAAGCAAATAAAGGGGATGTTGTTGTGGGAGTCTACTATACACCACCCAGCCAGGACGACAATATCGATGAATTATTCTTTAAGGAACTAAGAGATACCTCTAGATCAGCTGCCCTTGTCCTTATGGGGGACTTCAGCTTGGCAGATGTCAACTGGGAGTACCACACAGCTGATACAAACAAGTCCAGGAGATTCCCAAAACACCTTGATGGTAACTTCTTGGTACAGGTACTAGGGGAGCTGACTAGGAAAGGTGCCTTCCTAGATCTGTCGCTTGTAAACAAGGAGGGTCTTGTGGGTGAAGTGGCTATTGGTGGCTGTCTCGGCCATGGTGACCATGAGGTAGTCAAGTTTAAAATCTTTGG
>VXAL01018946.1:5329-24283 GCA_013399475.1 Chauna torquata
TTGTGTTGCTAGCACATTTGTATTTTCTTCAGTTTTAACACTGATTTTTTTTTTTTCCCCAACTGAAAATTGGGTTTGTCATTACATAACGTGAAAAAAGCATCAGCTGTAGATGACATGTATGCATCACTACAGTTGTCATAGCAGGAGATCATCTCAGGTAAGTCTTTGGCTGAACTTTTTGTGTTAATCAGTCTTACTGTAATACTGGCCAGGTTCAAATCATTATGTAACTCCTTTAAAATGACAAAATATAAGATTAAAATACCCTTAGGAAATCAGCCGGTTTCTCAAGACAAGGTACCAGGGGCTAAAACAAGTGAAATGCTGGTCATGCTATACAGCTTGGTGGGACTGAGGTTAACACAGTCATAGATGGATCACTCAGTCTGCAAACGGTGATTCCTCATAAATCATTATGAAAAATAGACTGACTGTACCAGTTCATAAATTCAAGGCAAGTGTCTATTTCCATAAGGCCCAAGCAGACAGACAGTGTTAGGGATGCAAACATGCCACCACCACATGCGGTAGTTAATGTGCTAGCATTTTAACAAATTGAACCACTTCACTGGCCTATTTATCAGTTCAAGCTATTTAGAAATGTTGCTACCATATGTTGTCCATTGAAATGAATGCTAAACACTGCATTTATAAATGGTAATTTATGACTCATAAACATCTCTGCTATTAGAGTCATTCTGCCACTGTGAATGGAATTGATAGCAGTTTCTGCACTTCATGTTTTATTTTTTCACTCCCCTCATTTCAGGGATATTGTTGATATTAAAGCTTTAGTGCCTCATAGAGGACATTATTTAAAAGGCTGCATGTATCAGAAAAAGGTTATTTTTGTGTGCTATCCACCCTGTAAATTGATTTCAGCTTCCGAGGTAACTTTTAGGACTAAATATTCAACAAAGATCTTTGGAATATGCAACGTGATCAAACAGTTTTCAGTTATAATAAAACTGGCTTAAAAAATGAATAAGCAAACAAATAATCCTCCTGTTTCCGTTCTCCTCCCCCTCCCAGCAAAGCCATTTTTACTTCTGTACAGAGAAGGTAAGCCTGCAGTTATATACTCTTAAAACTCTCTCATGCCAAAATGTAAATGCTCAAGCAGATTTGCCTAAACAATTTTGCTGCTTCTTAACTTTGGATTTAGTTTTGGTCAAAATTCTTGACTGAACCTTTTAAATATACTTTATGAAAATGTTACTTAGGAGCTTACCTGTGAATGCTACTTGCTAAGGATAAAGAGCTGCATAGTGAGTCTTGTGAGTCTTGTTGAAAAGACCACATTTATCAGAAAGGATTATTTTTACTGTGTGGACTGATTGCAAGTTTCAAGGTGACTTTTAGGACTAAATTTCCTGAGAGTGCCTTTAGAGTGCCTCTTAAGATGGCAGTCATCCTCAAGTTTATGCATCTAATGTTACTTAACAAATAGTTTTGTGAATATAGTTTCCCACCATGGAAAAGACAGGTCATTTAATCCTGTCTATGAACATGACATGAATTGCTCTCAAAAGGGTACTAAAGAAGGAGTTGTATGAGTTAATTTAGACCAGATACTTGATTTTTAAGTAGCTCAAATTAGGAAGGTGGAATTTCAACCTGGGAAGAAACTCTTCCATGGGTCTAGTGCATCTGTACAAATATCCAAAGGCATCCAAGGAAATTAGATTTGTGTCTAGAAAAGACTGTCTCAAAATGTATCATCAGTTTGCAAATATAGAACTGATATATGTGATCACAGATGCACAGCGGACTCCTCATTTTGAAAATTTCCCCACAATATATGGATGACTTTTGTAAGGTTGCCCGTGATACCTAATCTGAGGAAATAAGTGTCACTGCAGTTATGTCACTTGTTAGTTTTGTGAGATCCCTGATGTAGACGCAGCACACTGCACTGATGAAAACAGATCTGTTTTAGTGCTGGTACATATATTTTGTACAGTCCCCGTTCCCCAAGGGATTTTGCCTCTGACCAAACAATATGAGTGCAAGACATCCAACCAAAAGTGTTTGGTGTATATAGTGTTTGGTGTATAAGTGTACTTACGAAACATTTCTGAAGAACTACCCATGTAAATCTCCATTTCTTGTTTAGCTGGCTACTGGCAGGATGATCTACTATGGATAACAATAGATTTGACTTTTGCATCCTTTTTCAGATGTGGCCTTTGTGCCTATAGCCAGGTCATTTGGTCCACTATGTTTTATTCAGCTATGGCATGGAGATAATGGTGTGTGCTTCTCTCAGAGATGCTGTGTAAAAACCATCTTTGAGTGTGACATACTGAAGTGCTATGATTGTTATGGTCAAGGAAAGGGATGGACAGAAAGTCATTAACCTTAAAATGATCAGAATTTTAGGTCACATATTCCACAAGAACCTAGGTCTCAATTTAAGTGTTTTGGTAATATTATCTCAAAAACACCCACCTTGGGATCTTGAAAACTCTTATTGCTTCTAAAATAATCCCTTTCAATAGTCTCTATTATGCAAAAGAAATAAATAAAAAAATTAATAAATCAGACCAGTTCTTAGGGGCTGCAAGTACATAGGATGTTGAAAAACAGTCTTAATTAAAAACAGGATATGTAGAACAGGTAAGGTAAAAGGCAGCTATTAAGTGGGTATATTATCAGTGGCAATAATACTAAGAAGTCATATAGCAACATTTATAAGGAAATGTCATCAAAGTATCTTCTACAAGCATTAATTAGACCAAGAAATTAGACCTCCTCTGCAGACCACAAAATATGTTATCAATGGAAGACAAAGAAATGAAACAACTTGCTCAATACGCTCACTTTAGGATGGCAAAATCCAGAGCAGAAGTCAAGGCAGGAACTCCTTCTCACCCAATTTTAACAAGCGTTCTGGGACACTGTATGCTTCTGGCTTGTACTGTGAGCATTATGGCTTTCACAGCTGACATGGAGTCCTGTGTGGTCAGCAGATGAGTGAGAGTGTTGAAGGAAATAGAATTGGTATCATGCAGTTTTATTTCCTCTTTCTAAGTGTTGTTAATTGTTCAGTGGAAATGCCAGTTTTTTTGTTTTTTTTTTTATTTGTTTTCAGGGAACCTTTGCCATCTTGCCCCCATATGGGAGTAAATGGCTTTTCAGAGTTCTTGACTGAAAAAAAAAAAAAAAGGGATTCCCACAGAAATGTTTCCTTTAGAGTCTATGTTTTATTTATTTTTTATTCAAAACAACATCTGTTTGTTTGTTTGTTTTAATGCTTATGAAATGCCAAAACAATTCATCTATTTGTTTTGTAAAGGCTAAATTAAATCCAGGCTTGAAAGCCTGACTTTCAGAAGTGCAGGTCACTTACTGCTCTGGCTAAAGTAAAAATCACGTTCATGAACTCAACACCTCTGACTCATGAAAATGTTACTCAGAAATGTTTGCCTTTGTTTTCATAAGTCCATTACAATATTTGCATCCACTGACTGAAAAAAAGAAGTCCCTTTTAAAGAACCAGTTGGAAGTGGTCTCTTATGTACTGCTAAATTCAAGCATCAATCCTTTACAGTCAGTGTGATTTTCATTCAAAATCAATAAAAATTAAAACCAACAGATGGCAAGTGTTAAAGAATATTTTCTGGCAAAGGAATTACTTTTCAGCTCAACAGAAAAATTGGAGACCCTATTTATATTACTTCTAACTTGGATCTACTCTTAGAGACCTTCTGTGCTACAACTGCCTTCTTCTGAGGTCCTTTCCAATTCTGAACTACTCACGTATGTGAGGAGAAAAGGACATTATTTTACTGCTGTAATAGGGTAAAATGCTGAAGGATAATAATTCTGATGTGATTTTTTTTTTTTAATGCTTATTGTTTTATGCTCATTCTTCCAGTGGCAAAGCCATCTAAAAAAAATACCTCTAAAATAAATTAGAGATTGGATTTTCAAAGTGAAATTGTTACTTTCTGAAGAAGGCGGCAAGGGATTGAATGTACCCTGTGATTTACTTGATCTATTTTCAATGTCCAGAAAGGATGAGGTGAACTGCATCCTAGCCTGTCTGTTCCTAAATCAAAACCAAAGAGAGCCTAAGCTCTACAACCATATAGGTCTGGAGAGTAATCTTTTTCTTTTTATAAGCTAAATCCCAGTAAAAAAAAAGAAATGTTTCTCATCCTTGGTGTTTCTCATGACAGCCATAAGTAACAGAAACACCTAAGGGAAGATGGAAAAAAAAAATCTTAATTTAGAATGATATAAAAATGGATAAAAGCTGAATCTGACCCTAAAAATGATTAAATATTTAAATAAATAATAATAAGAAGAAAGAAATAGAAAAGAAAATGTCATGTCTGGAATACATTATTGACGAGTTTTCCTTAAAATAATGTTCCTAAAGAAAAATCTGTCTAATTTAAAGATGTGGATAAGCTTCAGGGCAGCTATTGTAGAAGATCCTTCCACTAGACTGAATCTGGAAATGGTACGGTCTGCTCAGAAAAGAAAGATCCTACTCAAACCTGCATCATAACAGTTTCCAGAATGCTATTGCCAGCTCCATAGGGAATCTCTGTGGTGCTGACAACTTTAAGGGTACATACATAGACTTCTAAATATGGATTTACAAATTTAATTTTAGGGATGTTTTTTGTTTCTTCCTGTTTTGTTTTTGTTTGCTTTTTTTTTTCTTTTTGGTTTTGCTTTTGTTTTAAAATATCAGCAGGGTGCTGATATAGAATTGACTTTGTTTCCACAACCAGAAGAATTAAATCTTTTTTTTACCATTTGTGTTAACAATCGTGTAAACAGTGATCTGTAAATATTTTCTGCTATTAATGTTAATTTCCCAATACAGTTGTTCACTATGATAGTTTTACTAAATGCAAATAAACCATGACAGGCAGAAAATGAAAGAGAACACATTACTAAAACTTTTCAAGTAAATATTTCTTAATGTTGTCTGAATTTGAAATTACCAATTTTCAAAGGCCGAAGCTGTGTTCCAAGGTTGCATCAAATATTGAAAGTATGAAGGCAAAGATCTGTCCCACATCAGCCTAATTTGTCTCCAAGGTAAACACTGTCCTTCCAGCAGCTTATTTCATTCACTTTGGAGCATCTTTTACTAGTCGTATGAATAGTCATTCTAGTCTATCTGGCCATTGCCATTAATACCATTAACGCTGACTAGAAGTCAGATGACAAGGGAAGAGCTATAAGACTAGGCAGACCCTACCGAGAGTTTCCTCAATATGCCAAACTTTATAAGAAACGTGTATTGGGTTTACGTGGTAAAGGTTTGGTAGCAGGGGGGCCACAGGGGTGGCTTCTGTGAGAAGATTCCAGAAGCTGCCCCATGTCAGATAAGAGCCAGCTCCAGCCGGCTCCAAAAGGGACGCACCGCTGGCCAGACCTGAACCAAAGAGCAATGTTGTTTGCGCCTCTGTGAGAGCATATTTAAGAAAGGGAAAAAAACTGCTGCGCAACAACAGCTGGGAGTGAGAGGAGTGAGGAACAGTCCTGCAGACACCAAGGTCAGTGAAGAAGGAGGGGGAGGAGGTGCTCCAGGCACCGGAGCAGAAGTTCCCCTGCGGCCTGTGGTGAGGACCATGGTGGAGCAGGCTGTCCCCCTGCAGCCCATGGTGTACCACAGCGGAGCAGATCTCCACGCTGCAGCCCATGGAGAGCCCCTGCAGGAGCAGGCTCCGGGCCGGACCTGTAGCCCGTGGAGAGGAGCCCACGCAGGAGCAGGTGATCCGGTGGGAGCTGCCACCCGTGGGGGACCCATGCTGGAGCAGTTTGCTCCTGAAGGATGGACCCCGTGGTACGGACCCATATTGGAGCAGCTCTTGAAGAGCTGCAGCCTGTGGGAAGCCCACGCAGGACCCGTTCGGGAAGGACGGCATCCCGTGGGAGGGACCCCACGTTGGAGCAGGGGAACAGAGAGCGACCATGAAGGAGCGGCAGAGACGAAGCGATACGGACTGACCGCAACCCCCATTCCCCGTTCCCCTGCGCCGCTCGGGGGGAGGAGGTAGAAGAGGGTGGATGGGGGGAAGGTGTTTGTAGTTTGCTTTTAGTTTCTCACTGCTCTAGTTCGCTAGTTATAGTAATAAATTACATTAATCTCCCTATGTTGAGTCTGTTTTGCCCATGACAATAATTAGTAAGTAACCTGCTTGTCCTTATCTCAGCCCTTAAGCCCTGGTCCATCATATTTTCTCCCCCTGTTTCTAGAAGGAGGGGGAGTGAGCGAGCGGTTGTGGTGGAGGTCACCTGTTTAGCTGGGTAAAACCACCACAAAACGTCAGTGCCTGGAATTGCCATGCTAGATATTTGAATTTCATAGCCATATTTTTTTCCCAATAATTTGAGGAGCCCAGTCTCCCCTTTAGCTGACACAAAATTTCTAGCACCAACAGCATGCCGCAGCATAAAGTTGTCCATCTTAACTGCAGGTACAAATATCTCTTTTTTCTTTGAAACCTTCCCTCTGCCATCCTCCTTTGATGCTCCTACTTCTTGCATTAGAAGACACCGTCGTAGTCTTTCCTCACTCTCGCTCTCCATGCTACTCACAGATATATACACCCCTATGCTAGTCCTCTTTAGTTTCCTCATTTCAGGCTACAAACTCCCAGATTTCTCAGTGACTCCATACATGAAACCCATTCTCCACATTCCACATCTGACCACTGTTCTCTGACTGTACTTGATTGAGACACTGAGGGTAATCAGATTTTGGGGCACAGCGGCAATGACACTAATCCACACAACTATTCCCAGGGGCATTGCTAGTCTAGTCAAGCCCTGCCAGTTCATTCCTGACAGCTGAGAGGATTTTCATCACAGATGTTTTCAGTTTAGGGATTGTTATTATACTCAGTGGAAAACCATTTCACAGACAAATATGCCCCTGCATTAGAACTTTCTCCCCAAAATTCCCTTAATTTAATTTGTTTCTCTTCAATAAGAAAAGCTGAGAAGGAAAAAAAAGAACAAAGCATGTAAAATAAAATAGAAATTTTCTTCTTAGTTATAGCCTAGTCTCTCCATAACTGAGATAATGAGAGGCTGAACTGTTGCTTTCCAAGCAAATATATGCACTCTTTCCTGGGGTTTGAGGACAGATCTGGCAATCATAATTGTTTCCTCAGTCTTTTGTTTCTCTAGCTTGGCTAAAGAAAGTGGCTACATCTCAACCACACTAAGATATCTCTATTTGTAGTCTTGTTATGACTCTGAAGTTTGACTGCCATGTACAACAGACACCAGTAACAGAGAGGTTTGATGTGGTAAATGCACTGATGATATTATGAACCTGTACACTGGCAGATGGTTAGATAGCATACCAATAAATGTAGACATAAAAGAGTAATTAATTTTGGCTTTGAAAAGCACAGAAAAGGAGGTGGTCCCAAAAGCCACTGTTAAAACCTGGGATTTAGACATAAAATAGAATTTTATATAGGACTGAGTCATTTTCTTTATGGTCCTCTGGCTTTCTTTATAGTTGTAATGTCCATGTGCACTTCTAGGGCACAAATCATAGATACAGGCAGGTTGAAAGGGACTTCTGGAGGTCTCTAGTCCAACCCATCACTCAAAGCACATCCAACTAGATGAGGTTCCTCAGTGCATTGTCCAGTAGAGCTCTGACTATCTCCAGCAACGGAGATTTCACCATACCTCTGGGCAACCTATAAAGTGCTTGACTGCCCCCATCACCACACAGATTTATTCCATATACCTAACCAAAATTTCCCACCTTCCAACTTGCAGCCATTACCCCTACTCTTGTCCTGGTGCACCTTCAAGAAGTCTGACTCAATCTTTTCAATACTTTCTTGCCATGTAGTTGCAGACATCCGTGAGATCCAGCTTAGCCTTTTTTGAAAGCTAAGTAAACTCCATTTCCCACCCTCTCTTTACATCTCCCAGGCTCCACTCCCCTCACCATCTTCTGCTTACACAGCCCAGAATGCAGCTGGCCGCCTTTGCCACATGGGCAAGCTTCTGACTCCTGTTCAACTTCTTGTCCACAAGAACTCCCAGCTATTTTTCTGCAAAGCTGCTTTCTATTCAGTTGGCCCCCATTCCTGACAACTAAATAGATAGAGACAAATTGCTCCTCCTAGCAGCTATTTTTCTCCATAAAGTGTAGAGAGAATCTAGAGTGACTAGCTCAAGTGTATCTATCTGCACTGAAGATGCCAAACTTAAGTAAGAGGCATATACCTGTAGGCTCTTCCAAATTCCTGCACTTGGTTGACAAAAGGTTAGATTCTCTGGAGGAGATGTTAATATGGTTAGCTTAGAATTATGGAGAGGTGCCATAGAGGGATGTAGAGGAGCAAGAAGACATAGAAAGCATCAGGAAAGATTGCACTCCTTCTTGGAATCTTGCTTAGATTTACCTCTGGACATTGAATTGCTTCCTAGGAACTTAACACAGAGCTAAGATTCCAAGAAGAATAGATTATCTTGCCTGCTGTTTGACCATTTCATGTGGTGCTTGCAAATAAAACAAGTTACATTTGGAATATACACAGGTTCCTTATCAGTGATTTTATTTTATTTTCCCCTAAGGAAACAAACTTGCTTATTTGATGCTGATATCAAAACTAGACAATAAATTAGGGACAAATAGTTAAACAATATTTTAATTTTCTTTTAAATTTAATTCCCTCTCCCTATTTTCCTCAATCTATTGCAAACTCTTTTTTTTTTTTTTTTTTTCCCCCAGCTCCTGGCTCAGAACCAAAGAGGAGTGCATTGAAGAAAGGCAGCCCACTTCCTATTGAAAGCAGCTGGTTTAAGAACAGTCAGACAATTTGCCATCATAAACATCCACCCTACCCTTTTGTGAAGTTTAGTTTTTCATTCAAAATCACTACATAATTTCATAATGTTATAGTGATAATGGCAGAACAATAACCTTTTACATATTCAGCAGGTTCCTACCTAGCAAAAAAATAAAAATAAAAAACAATCTTACACATCAGTTAAAGCGATAGGCATATATTTTCAGTGAAAGATTTTTCCTCCATCTGTTCAGATGGTGCATTTTCCAACTAAACTATCACCAAGCTTGGTAGCTTCAGGAAAAAAAAAAAAAAGAAAACAACAAAATATCAGCATTGCACTGTGACTTACTTAGAATGGAGAACTCTGTTTAACACAAAAGAAGAGCTACGTGGGATGTGTCAGCTTAGCAATATAGTGGTCACTTCTTCGGTTTAGATTAATGCATTTCTTCTTGTTTCTCAACATAGAAAGAGATCAGAAGCTATAGAGCTCACCCCTCCTCATGATGAAATAAAAGACCTAGGGAACTTTTACATAGCTTTACCAGTGCAGGGCAAACACTGGAAACAAATTCTCAAAGTGAATTGAGAACCGCATAGCGTCAACTCATTGACACAGGTTTCTTTATACCACCAATGCTGGAGCCAGTCCTGACATCAGAGGTGCAGAGCAGACAACCCCATCTGGGACTGAGTGGGCAGTTCAAGTATGTAAGTCCATTGCTGCACCAGCAAACACAGGAGGATCACTGCAGGAACCCAGCGGGAAGGGCTGTGTGATTTACCGGACAACTTGGCACTTAGCTCAGAGTAGAGGAAGTGACAACAGTACAAAGTCCCAGATCCACAAATATAACTAAACTCTATCCTGATCCAACAGTTAGGCAGCAATAGGATTCTGGAATTTGGGACCTCTCTCTCTAGCAAAAGGTATTTGAAAGAATGGTGTTGAAAACTAAGCTAGTTATCTTCTATAATTTGTGAAGAAAAATAACTCCAGAGAATACCAGACAGAAAAGATGGGTCAAACAATATGCCCTCTGGCATATAACTCTGAGTTTCCTCAGTCAGATAAAATGGGTCTAGCCCAGAAACTAGGTCTAGTTGAAACTGTCATGTGAATACCCAATAAATTAATCCATAGTGGCCAAAATTTTGTTTTCCCCTGGGTCTGCATGACTATTTTCATGAAAGTTCTTGGTCTGAGTTTGCTTAGACTTTAAGAAGGAACTGTTTTGTAAGGGTTCCTTCTCTTTTGAGAAGCTACAAGTCAAAGATCATTCACTGCTTGAAGAACTGAACTTGAATGATTTGATCATCAAAACCTACCCAGGAAGGAATTGTTCTCTATTCAGAAAACCAGTGGTGGTCCAATCCTTTAGAATTTGCCATCTTGTGGGGATCTGGATCTTACACACCTGCAGAATGTAAACTCATATCCAGAGTGCTTCACACCCACTTTAAGCCACCCATGAGACATTAGTTAGGGTTTGGGCAGCGTGATAATGCCAGGTTCTCGTTGAAAGTGCAATTTAATTAAGCTCTGTCAGAATTAGTCACACTAAGAGAGTAATATCCCTTCCATACATCAGCTGCTAGCCCACCCAGGGCTGGTGTAGGTACAATCATGTGACCCTGTGTTTCATGGTGTGCCTCTAGGAGCCTGATCTGCTAAGATGCATTGCTGCAGATGCCGATGGCTGTCTATATTTTTCTCTTAGCATCTAAACTCCTTTGAAAGTTTGGTCTTATTTTCTGGTCTAAACCATGGTTACTAACTCAAAATAAATACTTGATTCTCAAATCTCCATTATTTCCATCTACCTTCCTGTTTTTTTTTTCTCCCTGTGTTGCCTAATATAATAATGTATTTGTGAATAAATAAAGAAATAAAATTGTTCCAGAACAAATGTTTTAACTTTTCTTCTCAGTTCAGGACACTCTTTGCTGTTCTTTCAACCTTTATAATTAATTTGCCTCCCTAAACATCTCTTTATCTTTCAGCCATGTCTCATGCATTTTTAGTTTCCCACCCCTCCCAGTGAAACCCGCATCATCCTGCTATACTGAAGACCTCAAAGCTGAAAGGATAGCTTTAATTTCACTTTGCATTGCTTTCCTTTTATAATAATAAACCACCCACAAACACAGGCAAATTTTTGACTTGATTTAAAGCCAGCTCTCTGATGTGTCTCCAGCTTTGCCTTCTGACTTTGTCTGTGCAGATGTAAATTATTCAGTGAGGGGTGTTGTAGACATGCCTCCTTCATTAACATCAGTAGGACTTGTGAAGCTAAAGGAAAATCTACCCTCCCCACAGGCATCTCATGTTGGAAATTTACACTTTATGGCTGTCTAGTAGAACCATATATCACCATACTTTTCATAACTGTTATTCATTCTCCAGAAGGAAAGGAAAAAAAAAAAAAAAAAAAACAAAACAAAGAAGAAGAAAGATCTGGTGCTCTTTGCATTTTGCCACATAAAAAAAACAAACAAACAAACATACAAAAAAAATGCTTCTGGTAGCGTCTACCACTCAGTACTGTCAAAATGTGAAAGGTAAAGGAGTGCCCATAAGTGGATGTTATTTGTGATGCTGTAATTAATCACACATAATTGCATACAGTCTTTGTAGTACCTACTAAGTGATTTTGTAAAACATGGTTAGACCACAAATGTGATCCAGTTGGTGCTTTGTATACTTTCCTAGATTTCTCTGCTGAATGGATTGTTAGTTAAGACATTGACAGTCCACTGCCAGTAAAACATGTGATTCATACCAACACATTATTTGGCCCATGGGCAGTATAGTATCATCATTGTTGCAAAGCACAGAATAATAAGGCAGAGACATATACTAACAGTTTGGGATAGCCAGATTCATCTGATTCATTTTAATGAACAACTAGGCCAGAAAAGCAAACCCGACCATCTGTGCTGCAAAGACACTGAATGCTGGAATTTTTTTTCCTTCATCGTCATATTGCTATCTCAGCACATGTGCTAACTTCAAACCTTTCCCATAACACATGTGCTCCAACTGCAATCATTTGGATGCAATTTGGTTTATGCTTCCATTTCCCCCCTGTTGATATGAGTGGGGCGGTTGTTGTTGCCGTTGGAAATGCTTTGACATCTCTGTCTCAATTTCTTAATGTTCTTCTTTGTGACCTTGTCCAATCAAATCTAACAGGTACTGGCACACACACTTCTGTCTTGATCTGAAAATGTGCACAATTATGTGCTAGTCATTTATGATTTGTAACTGACGGTGCTTAAAAAATATGCATCTAGCTTCCTAATGAAGTAAACAAACAGACAGTGCCCTGTTGCAGAATCTGAGGGTGCAGGAAAAGGCATCTTACATGTTCTTTCATTGAATATTAAACTACTGAACTTGAACTAGTGCCAGGTGACCCACAAGCAATTATAAATAAATAAAAAAGATCCCAGTCACATAAAGAAACCGATAGCAGTCTGAGAGTCAGCATCTCTTTCAGTCATTTTTGCCTGGACTCATTTACCCAAATTTAGGCCCTTAGTTTATGCTTCTGGTCATCTCTGGCTTCCTTTGCAGCCATGAAGAGGGAGAGATGTCACATCTGCATTGCCAGAGTGATGAGCTCCATCGGAGATTTTACTCAGCCTCTGGAAACACCGCTTGCTCGCTCTCTCCACTGCATGTAGAAAGAGTGGGGCGGAACAGGTTCCCAATCCAGGCACCTCATTTTATGCCTTTGCTTCTGCAAGATGTGTTCAGAAGAATTAAAGTCTAATCACAAATGTAATCACAAATGTACAGCATCTAAGGGAAGCCCGTAGAGCAGTCCGTCTCCTTGGCAGTGTGGGCAGAGCAACCTGCAGAGCCACATCCACTGTGGCCACATCAGTGAGCCCTGCTAACCAATGGAAACTTTTACTAACGAAGCTTCCCCTCTTTGGATGCATAAACAAATGCTTGTGCATGGCTTTTCACTGGTCTGAGTGGATACATCAACTCAATTGGCATTAACTCAGGAATCTCTCCCATTGCTCTAGGCAGACATAACCCTATTATTAAAAGTACTATTGGGTTAAAGAGGCACGCAAAACATTGCTGGACGCACTGATTCATGTTAATTGCAATAGCTCCATTTCTCTTTGCTGAGCCAGAGGCATTTGGAAGCTGATATCTGTTCCATTAACAAATAAGGATGTTACAGTGCCACAGGGTGAAAACACATTACAGGTGTTAAATAGGTGGGCTCGGTGAATGTAAAGCAGTGTCAACAGTTGAATAATTTTGGTTATTAGTTTTTCAGTTGATGGTGGCAGGATGCAAAACCATGCAGGGATTACTCTGGGGGAAAAAAAAAAAAGAGGAAATCTATTTAATGGACAAAATGTGGTCATGGTTAAAAAAATAATGGTAAAGTGATGTCTCTGTGCTCCTTCTGCGGTGAGAGGATTAGCCTATAACATATTCACATGGATATGGCAATGCCATGTGGGGAGTTATAGGGAACATCCATCATGTATTACATGTTTCCAGAAGCCTCTCCACACTCATTCTGACATGAATATTTGTGCTTACTTACTAACCTACTGCCTTAGTGCTTATTAGATAAAGCAGAGCTGTCTTCTGCATTTATTGAACACCAGTTTTGGTGTCACATGCTTTCTGGAGAAGAAGCTTTTTCTTCTTTTCTGTAAGTTCTTTTATTCTGATCTCTCCAAGATTTTAGCTGATGAGTAATTGCTGCTGCATTTTGTTTTTACAGAAAAGCTTTCTTAAAATTCTTGTGGTTAATAGATTTTAAGGTTTAAAGAGACTATAGAAATTTTCTAATGTGTTCTCCTGTGTGTCATCAGCCGACTAAATTCTGTATCTATGCTGTCATGTACTTTTGGATAGCGGTATACCATGCCGTTTAGACAGTGACACCAGAATAGAGACGTGTTCTCACAGCTGGAGCTAAGTAAAATCTCAGGGATGAACTCCCCACCAACTGCTCCAAAAAAGACATATATGGATCACCTGAAAAAGACAAATCTGAGTAAAAAATAAGAATTCTCAAAGAAATCCACAGTATATTGTTTTATTGAGAGAGTTGTAACATTTCATTTTATCACAACAATTTAGATGCCTGAACACAGGTGTCTAAAGCCATTTAAATGCCTTGGAGCATCTGACACATCTACATGGGCCTGAGAGGTGCAACTGAGGAGCCAGTGAAGATCTGCTTCACCTTTGCAGAGTGAGGTAGCTGACTTCCTTTGCTGGAAGTCAGGTAGCGCAGAGCATGTAAAAGGGCAGAAGACACCCAAGGTTAGGCAGCATAATCCCACCCAGAGCTTCTCAGTTCTTTGTTTCAGAGTGCCATTTTATTTCAGTTCTCAGGGTTTTTGTTTATTTTTGTTTGTTTGTTTTTGTTTTTGTTTTTCTGTACCGGCAAACAAAAATACAAAAAGTGAACCAATTTACCACTTCTGAGGTCATTGAAAAATTCTATTCTACCAAGGGAATTTTGGGGGTTCAGCAGACAAAATATTCCCACCTCTTCCTGTCTTCTAAAATGAAACAAAACCACACCTTTCTATTTATTCTCCCCTCCCCAAATATTTCCAGTTTACCCAAATATGAACCTAATTACAAAATGGGAATTAGCAAAGAACCGCAGTTAGAACTTCCTGTTTCTGCATAAAAGACCCTAGATGAAAAACTGTGGTTAGATGCCTAATATTCATCCAGATGAATTGAGGTGGGATGAAAAGCAGCCTTGCAGGCAGGGCTGCCTTCTAGTTCTGAGTTGCTTGAGGCAGGATTTTCTGAAGGGCAAATACAATTCAGGGTAAATGGGAGGGGTTGAGATTATTATTAAATCTATGGTTTGGGAGACAATTACCTGAGACCCTAAACACTCTTTAATAAACTTCTGACAGAAGTGACAAATTTATAGCAGAAGAATTCAGTTATTTAGCTGATTATGTGGCTGATAAAAATTAATGAAAATACCCCAATAAGGATTTATACAGTTACAATATTATTAAAAGTTTATAACCACTTGCTAATTGGCATCAGTAATGAAAATTAATGTAGCTACATGCACTTAAGTATTTTACCCGGTAATAGGAAATGAACAGTGAGATGAAATACTACTAATAATTAATACTACATATATTTTATTAGACAAATAGTATGTCCAAGTCTTTGCCAAGAGAAGGTAATACTTTTATTCAGCCTGTGTGCAGCATATAGGGGTACCAAGTTAGTGTTTTAGCTAGAGATGCTGAGAATAAAGCTTAGTGATACATCAAAAAGGGATGCCATATCACAGAAAAAAAAGAAAGCAACAGTGCTGAAACCAAGGCAGAAGTTTCTAATACATCGCCTTTTGTGATGTTGGGCGAGTTAGATGGTATCTCTCTGTACCTCAAATTCACATTTGCAAATACAGATCATATCAGTTCTCTCTTAGTGTGCGGTAAAAAAAAAAAAAGATATGTATATACAGGAATGGGGGAGAAGTATTGACAGTAGGGCTGCAGAAATTCAAAAACAAGATGCATCAAAGAATCTCATAGGTAGATCCTAAAACAGCAGTAAAAGCCAGAATTATTTGACAGGTACCTGGGCTCCCTGCACAGTGCATTTGGATCAACATCACAGTAAAAGCATCCAACATGCTCAGCTAGCTTGTAAGAAGCATGGAAGACAGGTATATATTCCAGAATGTATCCTTTTTTGTATCTGCTCAAACTCTAGGACATGTGATCATGCATCAAGATTACAGTCCTAAACTCTCTGGAACATGTTTGTTACTTTTTTTTTTTTACCTTTCCCCAAAGCATTGAGGTGTCTTTCTTGATATCCATGCGACAGTTTGGTGATTAGAGCAATCTCTAAAAAGTGAGTGGCCCAGCTTTAATCTCCTCTTTTTCCTGAAATGGTTCGAGTGTGGTCTCTGTCTTCCTGGGAGAGCCTACTAATAAATAGCATAAATTTGATTTTTTTATCAGATGATCTTTGGATGTGATAAAAAAATCAAGACCGAGCACTGGAACAACTACTCATTTCTAACTGGACATCCTAGGACATACAAACCCATTCAGTTTTATTCCTTTTCTGGGTCCAATTAATTGCTTGTTAATTCCTTCCTGCAAAATTAAAATGACTGTAGAGCAGAGGATGCTTCTACCCTAATCTTATTTGTAACACAATGGATAGGATACTTTCCTATTATAAACTGAGGAGGGCAGGAGCACTTTCCTGGTGCTCTATTGAAGCTTTGTCGTTTTGCACTAAAATTTTCAAGATTCTTCAGATGTAAGAAGGGAAAAGAGACTACATTCCTGCAGGGAGGAATTGAACATAGCTTTCCTAGTCCTGGAGGGTTGCTATAACCACAGAGTTACTGTTATAAAGACAGATTCTATCATTACTTTTTCAATCTCGTTCTCTGGAGGGAAGCTAGATGAAAGACTTGCAGAATGTAACTTGGATTCACCGTACGTACTCCTCTGAAATACAGCCATGAGAGCCAGGTTCTTTTATTTTGTTCTTGTTTACTTTGTTCTGAGCTGTGAATCCACCCACAGATTAAATAGGTTTTATCAATTTTGTCCCAGGGTGATGTGATGAGGATTAATATTTATTTGTTAATTACTTTGTGATCTTTGATATAAATTTCACCAAATGTGTGACGTCTTTTATTGATGCAATTTGTTTGACCATTTTCAGGCATTTCATGGAAATTGGAAGTTAGCTCTCATGGGAGTTAATTTATCTTTCCACTATCCAATATACTCTGCATTAAGAAAATTATCTAACTAGGCACCACTTTTCATATGATTTCTGCTCTTAAACTGATTGTTAATTTATACACAGAATTGCTCCAGTTTCCTTACAAGTCAGAGACATCTTACAATAAAGCTTATTATAGTGAAACTTAGCATTTTTCATTGACTCTTCATTATTTCTCCTTCTTTCACTCCATGCGTATTTAAAGAATAAGTTTAAAGTATGGTTGCAGAGATGTATGACACCTTTTGCTTCATATATATCATTTATAAGAAAATTAATGCAATGGAAAGAATAAAGTTCCCATGACTGTTACATGCCATCAAAGGACTAATATTTTTCTGTCTGTCCTCCTCTGGTTTTGTGTTCAAAGTTTTGACCTTCTTCACAATGACTCACTCTGATAGAATGTTTTCCCAAGGGATGTTTTTCTAGTAGGTGAGTGATTTTATTTCAGGTTTCGGTTAGAAAGTCACCTTTTGTCTGTTTACATTGCTTTGGGGAGGTATATTCGCCTTTGCGTTCAAAAATCCGTCTCAGCATCCATTCCATTATCTGGATTACCAAAATAAACTGATTTGTACAGTAGCATTAATTACACCTAATTTTAAACATCTAACCTGTAGATGTTTCCAGCTGAGCTGTTATTCCAGGTTTTTTTTAAAGACTATAGAAAGAAATAGGTAGTTTAGGGTAGAATTAATCTCATCTTGAATTAAACAATTTAATATAGGACAGAACAGTACCTATTTCTTTTCATAGACCATAAAGAGAGGCAGTGATGAGTATCTCAGATGGAGACATCTGTACTGGAACTGTCTAAAGTTAAGGAAGATGAATCCCATCCAGAAATAAGGAGTAATGGTAGCATATCTAAGACCACAATAATATGTTTCCTCTCCCTGCTTTTCCAGTCAGAGAGGAATACAGTGGAGCTGGCCACACATCACAAATAAGATAAAAGTCACAGTCAAAGTGAATAGATTAGCACAAAGCCATATGTAGAACTGCTCAAAGCTGCTGACAAATAATGTTGAACTTCTAAAAAAACAATGAAAATCAAAGCCTATTCAAAAACATTTCAAGGATGGGGGTGGGGAGATGGAGGAGATGGGGTTAGGGGAAAGACAAGTGACATTCACTTAGTAAATTGTCTGGTGAGAAGGCAACTATAATCTCAGGCCTGTAGCTCGTCTCTTGATGTTAAGTGTTCTCCTGCATTCAGCAGAGCAGGAAAGGTTTGCATCACCCTTCCCAACAAAGCAATATGTGGTCTGTCTTCTCTCCAATCTACTTAACATCCTCATTTGTATTCTGTCTTTCTGACTCCTATTAAAACCAGGCTCCTTTTCCAATGTCCTGCTAAACACTGCCATTCTACAGTCCACTGTTAAATTATATCCCTTTCTTCCTCTTTTCCTCCATCTCCCCTTTTTTTCTGCTCCGCCCCGCATCTCCCAGAGGTATTTGCATTTGTGTGGCAAGTACACTGATTCCTTTCACATGGTTTGCTCCAGCATGACATGAACTATTTAATTGTAAATTATTAAGTCATCTGTACTTTTCTGAAATGATTCACAGTGGAATGACAGGAAATTATTCCTGGTGGAATGACAGGACATGATATGATGAAATCAAGATTCACATGTAAATTGGATGTCTGCTGATAGAAATCCAAAGTCCATTGAGAATTCACAAAAAGAAAATTCTGCAAGGTTTATCCATTGGGTAGATTATTTATTAATGAATAGCCCCTTTATTAAGTCTGTCCACTCTCAGTTGTTAAAACCCTAGGGGAATTTTTTTCTTTAGTTGTATTTTGATGTGAAGGTTTTAGACAAACAGCAACATTTTTATTCTTCCTAAGTATATATTTTCCCCTCTAGTAACTTATTTATCAATCATCTATATACATATATATCTAAGGTCTGACCGCTAGCTGGCATAATTCACTGCAGCTTTATTGCTTGAATGGAATTGTGCCAGTTTACCCATACTGATGTTCTGTAGACCACAGATTCAAGTGTACGCAGCTACACAGAAATTGTCATGCTTCTTTATTTTTGTTCTTTCTACAGAGCTGTCGGCACAAATTATCTCTTTGGCTTCCTGTGATTTACTTTAAAAGTGTTACATCAATTTTAAATGCAAATTGCAATAATTAAATTTGACCTTATAAACTATCACATGTGATGGGAATTTCCCTTCCTGATTTTTTATCTCAAATTGGAAAGGAACCAGATCAAACAAGCAGGGAATTTCAAAGTCAAAACAAATGCCATTCATGGCTAGGGACTCTGCTACAATAACAAAAAAGAAAACATATGTATGTTTGTATATATGTATGTATATATGTATAATATAGATGTTAAC
>VXAL01018948.1:24728-35571 GCA_013399475.1 Chauna torquata
GGAAAAGGAAAAGGAAAAGGAAAAGGAAAAGGAAAAGGAAAAGGAAAAGGAAAAGGAAAAGGAAAAGGAAAAGGAAAAGGAAAAGGAAAAGGAAAAGGAAAAGAAAGGAAGAAACAGTAAGAAACAGAGAGAAAAGCTATATTTTTTTAATGAAGAGGTCCAGAAAGGAATTTTTTTTTGTTTTCTGGAGCTCTGTTTTTATTAACATATATAAACTTATAGCAAATGAGTCTTGACAATATGAAAAAAAAAAAAAAAAAGCTTCTCATTTAATATTCCTCAAGTGAAGCTCAAGGATTCCCTGTAAGTTTGAAACAATTTCTCCTTCAGGTATTGCCATTCTGTCTGAAATTGTCCACTTTCACAGAGCAAACTGCAGACTCTGATCTGATTAGATCTTATTGGTATTACTGCAACGCATGGTAACATCAACTAGGTATTGTGAATCTTCATTTCCAAAACCTTATTCTCCTTTAATATTGATTATTTGAATATCCAAGATCATCTCCAGTGAGAGGTTAGCTGTGACATCAGGTTTCTTATAACTATATTTCTGACTGTATTTTCCAATTTATCAGATAACATCAACCCCAGATCTGCTCACCTCCACTGAAGTAGCTTTTTAATGTAATAGCACAGCTATAAGGTTTGTGTTGCCATTCATTTAGACCAACTGCTCCATGTTTTATCACAGTACTGCAGAAGTAAAAATGTAGAATGTATTACCATATAGATTCTTAGGCATATCTGTTAGTTTCCACAACATGCAGCTTTGAACTTTTTTTATTATTATTATTTCAGTCAGAAGGTTCATGACTCATTCCAGGCACAGAATTCATGTCCTACAATAAAACTTGCTCTCTCACCCTCTGCCCCGGACATTTGGCATAATCAGTTGTCTTGATAAATAGAGACTCCATAAAGACTTAGTGAAACAATACCAGGTGGAGGGGCTGGAGTAGCTCAACCAGGAGATAATAAGCACGAGCACTTTCTGTTCCTAAGAAAAATCCCAGGAAGAGACAAAGTGGTGAAGAAAACTTGGGTTCATATATGCATATGATTATTACTTCAGTTACTAATTTGAAGAATTACATTCAAAGCATATATGAATTAATTACTGTAGTCAGAGACAAATAGGGATTATACTCAATAACAGTTAATAACATGTAAAGATTATAATATATACAAAAAATATACATTTTAGAAATTAAATTCAATTTCTGAAATGTGTAATCCCAACAGTTACCAGTTAAAGGTTCAAATACTTTAAATTACACTTGGAATAAACTTTGTAGTCATTTTCTGATGACAGACTACTTTAGAAGATGCACAATTGTTGCCTAAGACTCTCAAGTAGTGCCTGATTATTTTATGCAAATATATGCAGATTATGTTATAAAGTCAAGACAAAACAAAGCCATTGCAATTCTATGGAGATTAAATTATGAACAATAAGTTGAACTAAAATGAAACCCATCCCAGCGTGTGCCTATTGAACTGATACTACAATCTCAAAATTATATTTGTAGATTTCCTGGCTGACCAAATTGTGGTGTATGATTTCTAAATCACACCATCTCATTCCTTCATAATAAGATATGAAATTGAGATAAGCTAGATGTGAAAAGAGGGAAAGATCTTCTTAACTTCTTCACCTCTAGTCTGAAACAAAAGATGCATGGCCAGATACTCAATTTGCATAAAAAGTATCACCATTAAAGTCAACAAGCAGACAAATTTCTGAAGGGTGGGACTGGGAGCTTGACAGTGACTCAGAGCAGGAGAACTCTTATGACCAAAAGCAGGAGCCCAGGATACAGGGATGTGGAAAGTAAGCTCTTAGGAAATGAAGCCAAAAAAGCTACTCTTCGTCTTGCATAGACTGAGATCTTGCAGCATCTAAGGTCTGACAGCAGAAACATTTGACCAACAGTTTTTTAAATGTTTGAAGCAGGGTGTAGTGGTGGGAAGGAGGCAGCAATGTACCGAAGTCTAAGCAAGGTTTCTATGTTAGCCTGTTTTAGGAAATACGATGTACAGCAATATCTTTGATCTTGACTAGAAGATGCTGAAGTCCTGAATAAATCTTCATAATTCATCTTCACATAGAGAGGTTTCTAAATTGAATATAAAACTGTTCATCTTGGAACATTTTCATATGGACATAGTAGACAGAAGGAGGCACTGCTATCTGAATGTGAGACTCAAGACACAGTTGCAAGTAACTACATATTGCAATAAAGAAATGTACATATATTACTAAATTCCATTTTTTTTCTTGGCAACTGTCCACACTTCTAACACAGAAGAAAAAGTATATCAATCTCCATTAAAAACTGGGCTAGTTATTTTGCTTTTGCAAAGGATTAAAAACTTGCATATGATGATCATAGAGCAGCTGCTGCTTTGTAAATTCATGTGCCAGAAATAACATAAGAGCACATCACAAATCCACACTCAGAGCATTTGAATTATTGCTTTTCTAATCTTCCTTCCAAAAGTCTAAGATGTGCAGGAATACACCATACCTTTCAGCATGAAACAACTCGGACAAACAGAAAACCTTGTAGAAAAACCACGTACATCTTTGGTCTTTATGAGTGCTTTGCACAACCTACATTTCTTCAGGTATCAATGGAGTTCAACTTCTGCCTATTTCCATGGCCACAGGACCTACCTATCCATATCCATCAGGACTGCAGACAACTTTGCTGGTATAGCCAAACATAGTATGATACAAGTACATATATCATACTAGAGTAGGAGAGGCTGCTCTTCCCTTCATTTTCAGATACTAGTCATGAAAATTTTGTATTGGCATTCCAGTGTGAAGGGAAGAAAATACCAAGGAAATGAATATTTTCTATCAATGCTAACACTGAAAGCTTCATTTCTGTTTTTTTTTTCTTTTCTTTTTTTTTTTTTTTTTTTTCCCCTCCTGACTTTCTTTGCAATCCTTGGAGACTGAAAAGATTTGGCTCTTTCTAAATGATTTCCCAGGCCTTTGGTCTAGGTCAAGGGATGAATGTTCAGCACTGTGAAATAAAATACCAAAGAAAGGTTAGAGAATGCACTGTCTCTGCACCATCATTGCTCAGGCACACAAAAGCAGAGAGGTAGAGCTAGCAGGTTGGAACAGATAACACTCTTATTTCTTGATTTTCAAAGATTTTTATTAATTAGTGAATTAATCCCTAATATTCCATGAAAAAAAAAATGCAGAAATTAAGGTCATAACATTTTAGAATACACAAATAACATAATTAAAGGTGTGGAATACTTATTTTTCTTTGTGAGTTTTCAACTATTTTGAACCTGATGAGGCCAGTACTGTATTTTTACATTTCTGGTTAAGCGTGCTTAAATATTGAAATACGACAAATTATGCACATAATGTTTGGATCTCACTATGACTTATTCTTGGTGTTGCAGGAAACATGATACATATACCTCTTTTCTGGCAAGATAATTAGGATGAGGGAAATTATTGTTTTAATTTTATGGAATTAAAAGCAGTCATTTAATAAGCATAAAGAGCATTTATTTTTCGTTGAAATCAATAAGATGCAAAGGGTTAACAGATTTCACTAAGTCAGTCATGATTTTATAGCATTTGGCCTTTCCCTGAATTTTAGATATTCCTTTAATTTCTTTACAGCTTAAAAAGAATTCAGATTTTGAAGCGTATATCTTTCACATTTGCATGCATCCCTTTCTTTATATGACCTCCCTATATTATGACCTCCAAACTCCATATAGACCTCCCAGAAAATTTTACATATCTTGACATTTCTGTGTAAGTTGTAGTCTTTGATTTAATGTCCTTAATAAGAGATAACAAATGGCAACGAACAATTTGTGTTATCTTCACACAGTAACATTCTTTGAAATATTTTCCAAACTTAAAAAATAAAACAAAAAAACCCACACACAAATACAAACAAACAAACAAACAAAAACAAAAAACCCTGCCAGTGGTATAGACTTGTTGGAAAAACATGATAACAATGCAGTTAAAGATACTGAAGTTCAGAAGATTTTCTTAGAAGTGGTGGTAAAGATTTGGTATTAATTAAATATTTTTCTATTTAATTTCCTTCTTTTCCCTGACCATTCCTCTTTTATTTGTTTTTGACAAACCATCAGAGAAAACGTATAGCTACCAGAAATACTCTTCTATTGAAAGGAAATGGAACGAGGATTTCCAATCACATGAGAAGAGTATCTCTTGAATTTGCAAATGTAATTTCTAATTACGTTTCCTGTTCTTTCCTGTTTCTTTTTTCTTCAAAATAAAAACACATACTTACAAAAAGATCATGTTTAGTCTGTAGGATCGTTTAGATTCACTGAAAATAAGTAATTAGGTATTACCATCTATTTAATGGTTTCAATCTTCTGTTCCTTTAATACACGCTAATATTAGACAGTGTGGGATGTTAATATTAGACAGTGGTATTCCTCAGGGGCTGGTGTTAGGACCAGCACTGTTCAACATCTTTGTCAGTGACATGGACAGTGTGATTTAGCGCACCCTCAGTAAGTTTGCGAACACCATGCTGTGTGGTGTGGTTGACAAACTGGAGGGAAGGGATGCCATCCAGAGGAACCTTGACAGGCTTGAGAGGTGGGCCCATGCCAACCTCATGAAATACGGCAAGGCCAAGTGCAAGGTTGTGCACCTGGGTAAGGGCAATCTCAACCACAAGCACAGGCTGGGCAATGAGTGGATTGAGAGCAGCCTTGAAGAGAAGGACTTGGGCGTCTTGGTGGATGAGAAACTCAACATGACCTGGCAATGTGCACTTGCAACCCAGAAAGCCAATGGTATTCTGGGCTGCATCAAAAGAAGCTTGGTCAGCAAGTCAAGGGAGGCAATTCTCCAGCTCTACTCCACTCTCATGAGACCCCACCTGGAGCACTGTGTTCAGCTCTGGGGCCCCCAGCATTAGGAAGATGTAGATTTGTTCGGGTGGGTCCAAAGGAGGGCAACGAGGATGATCAGAGGGCCGGGGCACCTCTCCTGTGAAGAGAGACTTTGAGAGTTGGGTTGTTCAGCCTGGAGAAGAGAGGTCTCTGGGGAGACCTAATAACAGCCTTCTGGTACAGCCTCCCAGTACCTTCCAGGGGGCCTACAAGGAAGCTGGAGAGGGACTCTATCAGGGAGTGCAGTGATAGGACAAGGAGTAATGGCTTTAAACTGAAAGAGGGGAGATTTAGATTGGATGTTAAGAGGAAGTTCTTTACTATGAGGGTGCTGAGGCACTGGAACAGATTGCTCAGAGAAGCTGTGGATGCCCCATCCCTGGAAGTGTTTAAGGCCAGGTTGGACGGGGCTTTGAACAACCTGATCTAGTGGAAGGCGTCCCTGCTCATGGAAGAGAGGTTGGAACAGGTGACCTTTAAGGTCCCTTCCAACTCAAACCATTCTATGATTCTTTCAGAAAGTTTTCCAAGATAGGCATCATTCCACATCTGTATAGTTACAGGGTAAACTAGGGTAAACTATTTATGTTGCATCTCTAAATGGCTTAACACCATTTTTCAAAAGCAAGATCAACTATAACAAGGGAAAGATTGTACAGGCTAGCTGTACCATGAAGTAACTCTATTAAGTAGAAAACAGAGGTCAAGCATCGTAGCTGTATGAATTAATTTGCAGGCTTCCTTTTACTTGTTTTACATGTATGTGGGATGTGCACTGTGAGGACTTTGGGTGGTATCCCTGTCTCATTGAATCTAACAGGAAATCTGCCTTTGACTTCAGTGAGTGCGGTCACTTTGCAGGAAATCATCAGCTCACCAGTTTTGACCTGGCTGAAGGATAATAGAGAGAAATAGATGAGAAAACAACTTTTAATTAACAAACATGAGCTGTTCAGAGGAATATGCTGACAGTCGCTTTTTTTTTTTTTTTTTCCCCACACTTTGTGAAATGGAGAAGTCAAACTGAAGTTGCCCTCATCTCAACCTTAGTGGACATCCACATTTGAACTGTGCTAAGTGCAAAGAAGAGGAGATGCTGTGAACTAGCAGTCTGAGGTTTCCAGCCTTATTGCTGTGTCTTTACCTAAGACCTGGTCTACAGTTATGCCTCAGCTTCTTATTTACTTTGTTGAGCATTTCATTTTGTGGTTTAGACCTCTTTTTTCCTTCATCTGATCAGTCTTTTAAAAAAAGTCATAAGCTCCTGATCTTGCCCTAAAGCTAAGTAACTGTTCCAAAAACACCTCCTGTGTTTTAGACTTAGAACAAAAAATCAGCCGGGAAATAACAAAATTTGAGGAGGTCTATTAAAATGAAACTGCTTGGGGCACTAGGGTAGGGGAACTAGGATTTATATGGCTAAAAAAAAAAAAAGAAGACTAAGACTTTTCCTAGAGAGAAAAATGAAAACAGTGTATAAAACTGTAGGATAATTTGTCTGAAGAAAAGGTAAAAACATGAGGAAAAAGAAAAAAAAACAGTAATAACAACAACAACAACAAAACAGTAGACACAGTACTAATAAAAGGAATGACGTTATATTGCTTCCATATGTAAGCTAAAGAAAGGACCTTTGTCAGAAACTGGATTTTGATTTTTCTGTCATTCCAAATTCCCCATTGAGGGTAGGCAACATGGCAACAGCAAACAGTAGTATCCAGCAAACTGGAACTTACCTCAAGTTGCTCACATTAACTTCCACACCTGTCTGCAAGACTCCAAAATCGTGCCAGAGAATTTGTAGTGAATATATATCCAAATTAAAAGAACCAATTTCCTTCTGTAAAATGAGATATGCTATAGCACTGACAACCTGTATGAGATGATTATCCTGAGTTTTTATGGTTTCAGCTGTTGTCTCAGAACTGCAATGTGAAAAATGCTTGGCACCCTTACAGCACTTAATAAGACACCCTATCCTCTCTTACTGTAAGAAAATTCTTATGTCTGGAGAAAAAGTAATTCTAATATAAAGCAAGGAAATGTTATAATTGATAGATTCTTTTGTTTGTCATTGAATGCAAGTTGTAAACTAATGATGCTTTATGTGTGGAAGAACATGGTATTTTGTCCATCACGTAGGATGTCTCTAAGATCAGGAATATTTTTTAGTTATGGTGTGTTAACTGTAAAAATAGGTTGGTGGTTGTGCTTTTGCTAAAAAAAGAAAAAAATAGTGTGACATCTTGAACAATATTGTCACTTAGATGCTGTCAATTGACAGCAGGTGACAGAGGTGAGATTCTCCAGGTCATTGGAACTCTTTTTGCAGTTTGTTTAAAACTAAAGTCAATTACCTGAAAGAGAACTTTTAATTAGAGAAAGTTGTGTTTTTAAATTTAGCTCCCTCTGTGTGTTGTTGACGTTACTTCAATACAGTGGGAGTGAACTCTTGGCTCAGTTGAAATCAATTGTAAAACTCCGATAGATTTTAATGGTATCAGAATTTCAGCCAATATAATTACACACAACATTAATTCCCCAGGGTATTTTGTTGTTGTTGTTGTTGTTTTAGTTGTTAATTGATGGGTAATCTACACAGTATATAAAGGTTAAGCAAAAATAGGCAAAAAGACACAACAGTTACTGTGGTAGTAAGCAGCTGGGAAGAATGTAGAACAAGAGAAGAGAGGATAAAAGCAAATTAGAGGGTGACAGAAAGCAAGAAAGAGAACTGCATGATTAGAAGTGTTCGGGGAAATAATGCATGTCATGAGTAATATTTGGGTAATTCTGAGCTGACACTAGACATATAAGGATAAATCTAAATAAATGTGTTATATTATTTGTGAAACATTTGTGAATTATTATTTTAAATTATTACTTTCAATGATTAAAAAAAAAAAAAAAAATTTAAATACTGGTCTACCAGTAGAAAGAAGGATGTTTTTTTGTCTCCACACTTGATTTTTCAATTTTCCCTTCAGAAAATGATGTTTTAGTTGGACTGTGCTGTGCTTCTGCTACCAAGCTCCTTCACATAGGTCCTGTACTTTAAAAAGTGAATCCTGTAGGACTTTTGAATGGTTATCATGTTCTTCCTTATAGCTGTGGACTGATCTAAAAACATTTTGTATGCATCTGGAAGGAGAAATATGTATACATTCAGCTAGTGAACTGGATTTCAAAGTTGAAACTAATATACTTTGTAGATCACACAAACTGGACAAATAATGAAAGTCAACTTTCATAAAAATGACTGCATTTGTTTTTCTTTAAACGATGGTTTCTCTCTCTGTTTAGGTGGATAACTTTTACATGGCCAGAAATTAGGTGCTTAAAAATCTTTGGATTTGTCAAGATTTTTGGACACCTGAATAAATAACAAGTCTATATTAACGTAACTGTGTATGACTAATAATTATATCCCTCCAAACATTACTTAAATAAACTTTAATATTTAAAAAGATCTATAAAACTTAAAGCTGAAAAATGTTAGCAAGTAGGACAATTATTATGAAATTTTATAGATTTATTTCCGTGAAGAAAATATGACCTGTTTCAGAAGATCATTCAAATGGTTTTCACCCCACTTCAATCAGAAATATACATAGAAGTATGAAAAACATACCCTCCCAGTTAAGACAAAATATAGAATCATAGAATCACTTAGGTTTGTAAAGACCTTCCAGATCATCTGCTCCAACTGCCAATCTAGCACTGCCAAGTTTACCTCTAAACCATGTCCCTAGGCACCACATCTACCTGTCCCTTGAATACCTCCAGGGATGGTGACTCAACCACTTCCCTGGGCAGCCTGTTCCAATGCTTCACAACCCTTTCAGTGAAGAAATTTTTCCTAATATCCAACCTAAACCTCCCCTGGTGCAACTTGAGGCCATTTCCTCTTGTCTTATCGCTTGTTGCCTGGGGGAAGAGACCGACCCCCACCTCATTTAAACCTCCTTTGAGGTAGTTGTAGACAGCGATAAGGTCTCCCCTGAGCCTCCTTTTCTGCAGGCTGAACAACTCCAGTTCTCTCAGTCGCTCCTCACAAGACTTGTTCTCCAGACCCTCCACCAGCTTCATTGCCCTTCTTTGGACATGCTGCAGCACCTCCATGTCCTTCTTGTAGTGAGGGGCCCAAAACTGAACACAGTATTCGAGCTGTGGCCTCACCAGAGCCGAGTACAGGGGGACAATCACTTCCCTAGTCCTGCTGGCCACACTACTTCAGATACAAGCCAGGATGCTGTTGGCCTTCATGGCCACCTGAGCACACTGCTGGCTCATATTCAGCCAGCTATCGACCAGTACCCCCAGGTCCCTTTCTGCCAGGCAGCTTTCCAGCCACTCTTCCCCCAGCCTGCAGCGTTGCAGGAGGTTGTTGTGACCCAGGTGCAGGACCTGGCACTTAGCCTTGTTGAACATCATGCCGTTGGCCTCGGCCCATCAGTCCAGCCTATCCAGATCCCTCTGCAGAGCCTTTCGACCCTCGAGCAGATCAACACTCCCACCCAGCTTGGTGTCTTCTGCAAACTTACTGAGGGTGCTCTCGATCCCCTCGTCCAGATCACTGATAAAGATATTGAAGAGAACTGGCCCCAGTACTGAGCCCGGGGAACACCACTAGTGACCGGCCTCCAATTGGATTTAAATTCACTCAGCACGACTCTTTGTGCCCAGACATCCAGCCAGTTTTTTACCCAGCAAAAAGTATGCCTGTCTAAACCACAAGCAGCCAGCTTCTCCAGGAGAATGCTGTGGGAAATTGTGCCAAAAGCCTTACTGAAGTCTAGGCAGGCAGCATCCACAGACTTTCCCTTATCCTCTGAGAACATCATCTTGTCATAGAAGGAGATCAGGTTAGTCAAACAGGACCTGCCCTTCATAAATCCATGCAGTCTGGGCCTGATTGCCTGGTTGTTCTATATGTGCCAAGTAACGGCACTCAAGGTGATCTGCTCCATAACCTTCCCAGCACCAAACACAAATTGACAGGCCTGTAGTTCTCTGGGACCTCCTTCTGGTCCTTCCTGTAGATGGGTGTCACATCTGTTAGCTGCCAGTCGACTGGGACCTCCCCTGGATTACGAAGGCTTCATTCTGCTCCCTGTCCCTACCTTCCAGCTCAGGGCTGGGCTGGATACCGAGAGAACAACTGGTCTTACTACTGAAGACTGAGGCTTTTATACTAGTACATGATTCTGAATTGTGCAATCCTTCTGAAATAATCTTAAACAAAAGTGTGGAATCAATGGATCATCCAGAAAGATATAACAGAAAGAAACATAACATCTTTAAAGTGAGATATTTTGTCCATAAAAGATTCAATATTTGAAATATTTATTTCATGTGAATGTCATTGTAACATTGTAAAAGGTGAGAGAGATAAATAGCACAATTTTCATTTTTAAAATAGGTTTTGTTTTCTAGAGGATGGATAAGAATTTGTAGAGATAAGCAATTGTTCCTTGACTTTTACTTGAAATAATATATATTCCTAGTTTTAGTGGACAATTGCTTATCAACTGTAGTAATGAAGTTAAAATTCCCAGACTACTATATGTCATACTTCTGAAACTAGTTTAAAAATATACTTGAACATTTAATTCTGATAATCATTTCTTTGCTAAGTCTTTTGGTTTTACTATTGTATTTTTGTTTATTTGTTTGTTTGTTCATTTGTTGTTTTCTTTCATTTTATTTTAAGAATTCAGAGCTTGCATTTTTTCATCATAAAGTTTATACACCTGAGATACACTAAACGTGAAAATATGCATATTTTTTAAACAAAGTGGCCTAACTTTAGCATGACTGTGAAATGGAATTCACATTTTCTTTGTATCTAATTCCACAATGAACCATGGACACTTTGACCTGACTATCTGTCCCTTTCCTCTCCTTTCCTCTC
>VXAL01018949.1:0-22064 GCA_013399475.1 Chauna torquata
AAACCTTGCCTTTTACACCCAATCCAAGGCAGGAGGACAGGGCAGGGGGACGGGTGGCAGGCAGCAGCTGAGAGGGGCCGGGCAGGGGCGGTGCGCTGGGCCCTGCCCTGCTCTCCCCTCGCCCACCCAGCCGCCCCCTGGCTGCAGGCCGCCATCCAGGACGTGAGGCACTGTGGCCCCCCCGGCGCCCATGCCAGCAGCTCCCCGTCCCTTCTTTGTCCAGCGTGTGGCTGGAAATGGTTTCCATCCCATCCCCAAGGACTGAGGTGAGGCTGACCCGCCTGTAGTGCCCAGGTCTTTCTTCTGGGCTTCCTCAAAGGCAGGAGCGACATTGGCTTTCTCCGGGCCTCAGGAGCCTCTCCTGCTGGCTGCGACATTTCAAGGATAATCACGAGAGGCCTCGCAGTGAGGTCAGCCACCTTCTTCAGCACCTGTGGGGTGCATCCTGCCAGGCCCCGCTGGGGCCCCAGCGTGGCCCCCTCCAGCCCTGCGAAACAGACATTTCATCCACAGTGGTGCAACCATGTACGGAGTTTTATTGCCCCAAGTCCCCTTGGCCCACAGGGTGCCACCATCACAGAGGGCTTTGTCTGCCGCCTGCTGCACTCGGGAGTCCTCAGTGCCACGCAGGCCTTGGGGAGCTGCAACAAGACAGAAAGAGCTGTGAGGAGCCAGCCCGGCCTGGCGCTCCCCCTGCCGCCCTGGAGCTGTTAGCCCCTGGCTGGCCAGCCCCTGGTGCCGGGCATTTGCTGGGCTGCTTTTGTGCTCTGACCTGTGCCCAGACCCACGGATCCGGAGCGCAGCCCCACTTGAACTTAGCTGCCAACAGCTGGAGCCTCACTTCCTGCTTCCTCAGCTGCTTTTTGCAGGATGTTGTCTAAAGTACAGAACAAAGAGGCAAACGTCAGAGTGCTGCTCCACGGCCCTGGCTTCCANCAGCAAGCCGAGTGCCTGGCAGGCTGTGGGGCGCAGGCTGGACTCGCCGCCCACTGGCTTCTTCCTGCCTGCACCTCCCTGGGACAGGGCAGCAGCCAAGCTGAGCATTGCCCCATGTGGGGCCCGGCCACTCTGCTTGCACCAGCCCCACGGTGCTTCTCCTGCGCACATGCTGAGGTCCGAGCAAGCCTGTCTGCACAGTCCTCCGAAAGCAGGGCCCAGCCATGGCCTGCCTGGGCAGCCAGAGAAAGCGGAGGCCCCTCTGCAGCTGTTTTGTCAGGGAGGGGAGCAGAAAGATCCAGTGCTGGCTCTCACCAAGGACTTCGATGGCAGAAGCATGCAGCCTCTGACCGTTCTCAAAGCAGCCGCTCCTGGCTATGCTGTGGAGCCTCTCCAACATGTCGGGAGCGTCTCTGGCCTAGGGGAAAGGCGAAGAGGCACAAGTTCTTGGTCTGAAAAGGCCACTCCGTCAACCCTCAGCCAGCTGGCTGGGTGGGCCGCAGGGGGAAGGAGAGAGGGAGCAGGTGGCCAGGAGGGATGGCCACATCGCAGTGCCAGCCAGCCCAGCTTGTATCACCCCATACTCCCCCTGGGAGCCAGGGAAGGGCCCCGTGGCCCTGATCTGTCCCCGGGGCAGAGCTCACTCACCAGGTAACTGCAGACCTTATACTGCAGCTTGTCTGCATCCAGCCCGATGGAGAGACCGATGACATCCCGCACCCGCCTCGGTCTCAAAAACCGAGCGCAGAGATAGAGGGTGATCTTGCACATCTGAAAAAGAGAGTCATGCCCTGTCATTCCTTCTCCACTAGGCTGGCTGGGATCTTCCCAGGGAGCCCGTCCAGCTGAGCACCGCTGAGCTCTTCCTAGCAGGGGGGCTGCCCTAGGGGCACTCTCTGGCAGGGGAATGTACTGGCGGCAGCAGAGGGGAACTGCTCCATCCCTGAGGCCAGCACCCGACCCAGTTCTGATGCCTGGCACCTGGATCCATGGGGTTGCTCCTCACTGCTCTCTCCCAGGGGAGCACCGGCTCCAGGAGGCAAGGGCAGGCACGAAGGCACATGCCCAAAAAAAGGATCAGAGGCCTGAGATGGTACTGCTAGGGATGCTGGTAACACTGCCCTGGGCAGCACAGCAAAAGCCTTGGTGGAACAGTTCTAGGAATGATCTGCAAAGACACCCGGCAGCTGCTGAGCAGGCGGGAGTGGCAGAATGCCTCTGCTGTGGCCATGCAGCTTTCTGTAGCTTTGCAAATAAGCTCCAAGGGCTCTTACATTGGCAACTGCAAAGTCAGGATCCCGGAGGTGCAGGAGAAGGCTGACCCATGCTTCCTTTACTTCTCCGGCAAAGAATGACATCCTCCCCGAGGCTGAGGAGGCCAGGACTGAATAGAGGCGGAAGGCTGAGTAGCGAAGGAACGCCAGCTCCTGCAACACAGAAACCTGTCTGTCAGCTGGGTAATGAGGCCAAAGCAGACATTCAGCCAGTGGAGGCCCTCCACGTGGCATGTGCAGGCCCCTGCCCACCCCACACTTCTCAGACAAGCAGCAGAAAGAGTTGGTTCACTCACAGCTTCAAAGAACATCCTGGTGGACCTGGCGATGTCTTCAAAGGCAGATCCCAAGGCCACTGTCTGCAGGAGCCTCATGACCTCTGCCAGCGCCACCATGCTTTCAGCAACCACCTCGGGACAGGCAGTGTCCTCCATGCTCTGCTGCAGCACCTGTACAACACCCCTGCTGTGCTTCCGCACCTGCAGAACCAAAGACAGACACAAACTGAGTGCTCTCCCTGCCTTAAACAGCTGCTCTTTACCATGGCTGATGTTTTGTGCCAGGAGGTGCTGGTCCATTACAAAAGGCACTCTGACATTTTGCACCAAGTTTCCCCTTTGCAGCCCCGCTGGGAAATTGCAGTTCCCATCAGGGAAAGGAGTGTGGCCTCAGGAAAGACCCCTTTGCCTTTGCCACTCTATCCAGGCTCTCGAAGCAGCTCTCCACCGGGCCTTGCTAGTGAGGGGCCACAATCAGAGCGCAGGAAAATCCACCTCACCTCCTCAGGTGCTCCGCTGACTGCATTGCCCAGAGCTCTCATTGCCATCTGCCTCATGGTGCTGCTCTGGTGTTTCCCTTTCTCCATGAAGACACCTATGAGAGTCCTCCAGAGATTCCACCCCTTGGCAGGTGGGTCCTTCATCAGCTACAATAAAGCAACACGTCCATGAGAGTCAGAATATGACCTCTGCCCAGGCACAGCACATGAGCAGGGTTTGTACAAAAGGAGGCTCCACCCAAGTCTTGACGGTGACACTTTCTTCTGATCTCTTCCCACAGAAAGAGACATCCCAAGCAGCAGTATTTTTAAGAAAAGCCCTCTGGAGCCCGGCTTCCTTCCCTGCTACCTCACCTCAGCAAAGAAAGCCATGGCCGTCAGCTGCAGGTTTGCTGACTGGCAGTCCAGCCACTGGGAGAAGGCCTGTATCAGGTCCTGTGAGATGAGCTGGGTGCGGACCAGGGCACTGCACACAGAGCACAAGCAGACAATACGTGGTCAAGCGGGAAGGCTGCAGTCTGCAACCCAAAACTGCCCCCCGGCTACATCACAGGTGCTGTTCTGCCCTGCAGCAGAGCTCCCCGAGCACAAAGGAAGGGTCCCTGAGAGCTGTTTCCCTGGGCACAGCCACCCAGAGGAAGGTGAGACGCTGTCCTGGGGCTCTCACCTAGTCAGGAAGCTCACGCCCTCAGCATGCGTGTGGGGGTTCTGCAGCATTTCCCACACTCTGTGCTTCCACAGCAGCAGCAGCCATTTCTTGTCAGTGCATTTGCTCAGCACTGACATTAAAGCCTGACAATAACGCCTGGTAGGAAAAAAAGAGCCAAAGAAGTCTCAAATCACAGCACTGGAGGGCAGAAGACTTAGCAGAGCTAGGACAGAACGCTCAGCCGCTTAGTGGGGTGTTCACTCATCCCAAGCTCCACTGAGGGAGAGGCCAAGTACCCCTGAAATGACAGTATGTATCCTTCGAGTCTGTAAAGCTCACAGAAAAGTGGCTTTTTTAGACCTTGCAATGCCCCAAGCCACTTAGAGCAGGACAAAACGCAGGGTCCCCAGGCTCACTCGATGCCAGGCCCCCATAGCCCTCCCTAAGCACCCTTGCCACCGGCGTGTTGTGCAGAGGGACAGCCCCAGCTTTCTCCTGCCCTTGAGGAGTGGGAGCAGGGGCAGAGCACAGTGCTATGAAGAAGTCCCGGGATGGGGCCCCCCAGCTGGGCCTACAGAGTTTAAGGGAAGGAATGACGATGCTGCGGCCAAATCCCCTGTTGTGGGGGGACTGATCTGGCCACTTGAAGCTCCCCGAGAGGCAGCACCACCTGAGTGCAATAGTTGGTTGCACCCTGATGGGCCATGAATTACACGAGCAAAGCCTCTAGGGCACAAAACCACAGCTGCCCATGGCCAGAGGTGCGCCACAGACCCTATGAGGATGTGGTAGCCATGCTAGCACTCTCTGGAAGTCACCACGTAGGAAGACCCTCAGCACAGTGACATCTCTACAGTAATGAAAACAAACCTCAGACAAACAGAGATGGGAGGGCAGTGAAAAAAAACAAAACAAAAAACAAATCTGCAGCCTCAAGTGACCTCACGCCTGCAAAACAGGGCAGGAAACAAACAGACATGGTTGGCTAGGGAATTCAAGCCCCCCCCTTCCCTGCTTGTCCTGCTGCTTACCTGCATGGGTTGTCCTCTTGCCCCTGCTCCTCAAAGAAGAGCCCTCTCCAGGGGCTGAGGGGGGCAAGCAGCATCTCCTCCCCCATTGCCTTGCTGACTGGCTGCAGGAGGCCTGGAAGGAGGCGAGGAAGCAAGCTCTGGACCCCCTCCTTGGATGACTGCACAGACACCACTTCTGAGATGGCATAGGGGACCTACAGAGAAATTGCACCGAGAACCACCTGAGCAAGAGCATTGCCCACCAGCCCAGTCCCCGCACCTGCCTGGGGCATTTTCAGTGCCTGCACGTCTTGGGTCTGGGACAGCCTTGCAGCCTGGGAGCAGCAAAGTGTCCTGGCCCTCCCAAACCGCTAACGCTGAGATGACCCAGCACTGTATCCTGGCAGTGTCCACGGATGTTTGCAAAGGGCACCCAACTCCCTCGCCTTGAAGCGTTAGTTTGAAAGTAGACGCAAAGCCTCTGCCATCAAACGTACTATCAAGGACTCCCGAGCAGTCTGGCTGTTGTCAGAGAAGCTGAGCTTGGAGCTGTTGTCTCCCACTCTCTTTAATTTCTCTGTTAAGCGCTTCAGGACCCGAATGCCAAATCTGCTTCTCCCTAGGCTCCTCCACAGCCCCACTGTGTTCCTGCAAGGGAAGAGAGATTCAGCCGTGAGCTCATATCCTCTCTGGTACCTGCAACGCCCTCACCTCACTCTCTTCTTCAGCAACAAGGCTGAAGATGCCCAGTTCCTACCAGAGATACAAGCACATGGTCTTGCAGCACTCAGATGTTTTTGTGTAGGAAAAGGAGCTGCTTTTTCAGTGGATCCCCCTAATGGAGGCAACCTGTGACTCTCTGACCACAGCAAGAAAGGGAATAGTGCATATACCTGTCCCTGGGCACAAACTTCTGGATGAGGACGTCAGTCGTGAGCTCCTCATGATATTGGGCTATGATAAGCACCGCCTGGTGCAGGAAGGACATGAATGACCTCTGCACCATGAACTGCATGCAGGTGTAAAGGATGTAGAGGATTTCTGGCACCTGAAAGAAGGAGAAAGAATGACTCGGTGCATCCTTGCCTCTACGGGGCCTAAACACGGACATTCAGTGCATAAAGCAATGCCTGCTCCCTTGACATGATGTCAAGGTCTAAGCCTAAATTTCACCCCTACCACCCCATCCAAGCCCTGGCTCTGCATTCAGGCTGTGCTTCTTTAGCATACAGAGGCAAACAGCACGATGTGTAGTGCAGCAGCCAAAAAAAGAAAGTCCAAGTCACACGGAAAAGAGTCTCTTACGTCCTGATGTATGTCCTTTCCACGTATATTCAGAAAGGTGACTATCCACTTCCCAGCAGCATACACACGCATTCCTCTGGCCTGACAGAAGGTCTCCCTGATGGCGATCATGAAGTCTGTGGCCTGTTCCGGGGGGAAGTTTCTGCAAAAGGTCTACAGAGAAATGAGGAACAGGAGAGACCCCTGTCACAGCTCTGCTCCAGCTCTTCAGAACATAAAGCAAAGGTTGAGGGCACTCTTAGTTCAGCAGTTTGCTGGTCACGCAGGGGGCAATCACAACACTCCTGCTCCACATACGCTGCTATTTATACTTGGGGTAGCTGAGCGGTTTATAAGCCCCTCCTCCCATGCTGTGTGCTTACATGCAAAGCCTATCTTCAGACAACAGCACTCACAAAAACACACACACACATGCACATCGTGGAACCAGCTCCTTGCACAGAGTGCCTAAAGGCCAGCCATGACTCAGAGCCTCCTGCTAGTTGCTAAGACCAGCGGTCTCAGTGTGACAGCTCGCTCTGGAAATGGTGCGAGAGCCTGGAGGGAGCAGGGGGATGTGCAGAAGCCCACACACTGAGATCCCACCACCCCTTTTTGGGTCCAGTTACCTTTCCGATTTTGACAGAGGTCTGGAGCTGAGACATGGTGCTCCGAGCATCCAGCCCCTTAAACAAGCTCGCAATGTCGCCTGTCTTGATCACCCTGTTCGTGGCCTTGGCTGGAATGGGAGAAAAGGGGAGTCACGCATATGGAAGCTGAACTTCCGGCCCCAGGCTTTGATAAAGGAGGACCAAAGGCCAGGGTACTCTTTAACTCTGTGCAGCAGGATGTCCCTTGCCAGGCTCTGCAGCTGATAAACCCTGGGCTGGACAGACCCCTCTTTTCCTTGGAGGTGCTTTTTTCAGGAGCTGCAGGCCTCTGCTCCCAGCAGCTGCATCTCCTCCTGCCACACAGGTCACCAACATGTCTGGGAGGCCCACAAACTCCTCAGTGCAGACAGATGCTGCTCACTGAAGAGGTGGCAAGAACTGACTTCTAACCAATTTCTTAGGAGGTTCGTGCCCCATCCAGCAGCTTTGTTCAATGCAGGGAGTGTTTCTCAACTGGCTGGAAAGAGGTTTAACCAAAATCCCTCGCCTCATGGTCTAGGCTCCCTCCTTCCTAACTGTGGGCATCAGACTGATTTCCTCTCTGGTTCTGGGCTGGAGACGTGCCCTCTGGCACAGCTGAGTTTGGGGATGTTGACTGTTTAGCTGCATGTCCCCCCTGTACAGCAAGGGGAAAGGCAACCCCAGAGCCTCAACAAGGACTTTGTCTGAGCTGCTTGTCTGACCTCTCCCTGTATCTTCTAGATGTGGAGGGGTAAGGCGTGGAGGAAGACAGTCCATGGCTTCGGGGTCTACATCCTGCTCTCAGCAGCAGGGGATGGCCCCGACTGCCCTCTGCCACGGGAAATGCTGCTGGCAGGTGGGACTCAGTGACCCTCTGCCAGGGATCCCTCCCAAGGTGGCTGGGGAGGTGGAGGACTAACAGGGTGGGGATAAGGAAAACAGCTGAGCATGATGCCTCTCCTTTCCCTCCTGGGAACAGGGCCCAGCCAATGCCTTCCTGGTAGTGCCGGGCAGGGAAGAGAGGACTGGCAAGCACCTGCTCTACTCACCTTGGATGCACAGAAGGGAGCTGAGACAGGCAGCAGCCAGCTGGCGGGATGTGGGCTCGGGGTCACACGTCAGAGGCCCCAGCAATCCCACCAAGGAGCCAAACTGCTCGTAGGCACATCCTCTCTGCAGGGGCGAGAGACAGGAAAAAGGTTGTAGGTGGCCCCAGTGCTCCCTTGCTTCTCCCACCCATGCCGTCCCCCAAGCCGTGACTGGGCAGAGAGGCCACCCCATAGCCTTGGGGGATCCAAAATCCCATGCACGGCTGGGCAGAGCTCCCCTTCCAGGCCACAGGCAGTGGGGAGGGAGCAGGGGGCGCGTGGTGGGGATCCTTACTCACTTGAAGCTTGAATCGATCTTCGCAAACAGCCAGCAGCTGGGCGCAGACCTGCAGGGCCCTCTTGCGCTCCCACGCATTGGTCGAGGAGAACGAGTGCCACAGGACCTGGGGCAAGGCAGCTCTGTCTCACAACGGGCGTCTTTCCCTTCCTGTCGGCCCTCTCCATTTCCCTCCTCCTTTCCTGGCACTTTCCCTGAGGGCCTGCCCTGTGGCCCCATGTGGCCCCCAGCCCCCCTGAGTACTGGCCTGAGGTCAGTGACCTGGCACTGGAGCAGGAGGTCTCTCCTCCTCTGATAATCCTCTAAGGCCACAGCTCTCTGTCACCACTATTGACAGGAGTGATGCTTTCCCCATCGCCCCATGGATACTCACACGGACTATGTCCTTGAAGCAGACAGGCGTTGGCTCTGTCTCGAGCAGGACTACCATGAGCCGGCCCAGAGCTTTCATAGACACGTGCAGAGACTGAAAGCAGAAGAGGGGGACTGAGGTGTGGCATCACGGCAGCTGCCAGAGCATAGGTTGTGCTGGGGTGGGGTCCCAACTGAGAGGTGGGCAGGGAAGGGACAGCAAGGTACCTGCATGTGCAGAGCTGCCGCCTCTGTCTCCTTCATCTGCTCCGCTGAAGGATGCAGCAGGACACTCTTGCAGCACTCAGTCAGTAGGCTGCAATTTTCCTCCCTGCTTAAAGATGGCTTCAGCTTGCTGGCAGGAGGAAAAAGGTAGAGAAAGCAGAAAGGGAATTTACTAGCACTCTCCAGAGTGGGTCAAATGACTTCTGGGTTTGTCCTAATCGACAGACCCAAATAGGACGCCCCTAGCCCTTGCCGGTGAGCACTGCCTTCAGCTCCAGCAGTTCCTGCCTCCTCCCAGGCAGCAGTTAAACACCCCCTGACTCTGAAGTGAAGGAGACCCTGGGTCTCCCTTCTCCAGGTCCAGATGGCAGGAGGACCAGGGCCTCTCTCCCAGCGCAGAACCTTCTCCACAGCTCACTGGGTGCGACAGCCCAGCCCTCTCTCTTGTAGATGCAGCTCCTTATCCCCTACCCCCTCCTCCAGGCCTTTGGGGAGCCACCCGGAAGGAGGAATACCATCCCACCTCACAGCCCCAGCAGCTCCCCACCCTTACCTCAACTGCTCCAGGGCCAGAACCCCCTTGAGGTGCACTGGGGCTTCTGGGAAGCTCCGCTGAGTCTCCTTCATCAAGTCCTGCAAGTCCCAGAGAGAAATTTACAAAGTGGGCAAAGTGGGCATGGGAGAGCTCTTCCACCCAGCCTGGAGACAAGCACTACTGCCAGACGCTGGCCCCAGGACTCCCACAGATCCCACAGAGGACTGCAGTATGCAGCAGCTCCCGGCTGGACATAGCGCGCTGCCCAGCCGTGGCTACTGACCGCCAGCACCCCACCAGCTGGAGACATGGCTCTAGGAGCTCAGGAGCTCACACGTGGCTGAGGGAGACCTTCATGCCCCCAGGAAAACTAGCTTCACGGCATAGCCTAAAAGTCCCCTGCAAGACAGCCCTGGCTCCAGGCACTGACCTTCAGGATCTTCACCAGCTTGCACTTCAAGAAGAGATCAAAGCTGCTGGAGTCCCCTGTAGCTTGGATGGCACAGCCAACCTCGGTGATGCTCTGCACCAGGGCAAGCTTGTTCTGCAAGTTCTGAGGCCCAAGAGAGAAAAACACTCTTTGATCTGTATGAAGGGCCGAGGGCTGCAAGAGGATCACGTGTGGGGGAAATCTAAGGGAAGGGCTTGGATTTCATTCTGGGACAAACCATTCCTTGGGGGACCTTTAGAAAGAGATGGCCTGTCTCAGTATGCCCCAGCACAGAGGGACTGGAGCTGGGGCACTCAGACATCCCTGCCCCTGCACGGCCTGTCCTCTCACCTGGCTGCTGGAGCTGAAGAGCAGCAGGATGTTGCCCACGATGTCTCCCTCCAGGCGGGCGAGCAGTTGCTCCTTGGAGGCACGCAGTGCCATGCTGCTGTAGGCTAGCATGAGAGCATTGCGAGTGGCCTCAGCTCTCCTGCTGGTCTGCTTCATCTGCATTGGTAGAGATGCATTGAGACAACTGCCCGATGGCCCCTATGCCCCAGGATGACCCTGGGCTCCTGAGGCAGGAGCTGCCCTGCACCCACATCAGCTTCTTATTTCCCCAGGTGCTTCCCAGCAGCTCCTCAAGCTGCTCCTCCAGCTGTCTGTGAGCTCTGGGACCGGGAGTTGTTCCCATCCCGCAGGTCAAGCTCTCACACAGGGGTGGGCTGGAAGGGCACAGCTTCCATCACTCTGCATTTCAGTCAGGGGAACATGGCTGCATGCAAGCAGCCACTGCAGTTGCCCCAGCTGGGCAGCTCTGATCCACAAGATGTGAAACCCCATCCTCTCCAAAGACACCTCACAGGCCCCAGCTGCGGAACATCCCTTTGAAGCACAGGTCTCGGGGAGTTCTTACATGAGGGGCAACCTAAACGCAGCTGCCATGACTTGGCCGCTACTGGTGCAGAAGTGAAAGTAAGGCAGAAGAAAGCCAAAGAGTGAAACCCCAAACCCTCACCATCTCACGTCTGGAAACCTTAAAACACCAGACTTTGCTCAGTGTGGCAGCAAACATCGTGAGCGTGTCCAAGACCAGGTAGAAGTGGCTCTCAGCAGCATGGCAGAGAAGAGAAATAATTCCCTGCAGCAAAAGACCAACAGGCAGTTGGTGCAGGCCCAGATATTCAGTCATGGCCAGCCACAATGACCAGGCCGGACACTGCCTGAGGGAGCAGGGCCCGGAGAAGCCCTCTCCCCCACGGACAGACCAAGAAACTTGGAGAAGCCAGGAGAGGAGAGGAGACCTCACCTGGGCCTGAGATGGCACCTCAGGGTTTGCCTCCTTCAGATGTTGCAGCAGCTTCTCTCGGATGTAGGGGAGTTGCTGACAAGCTCCCAGTGCTGTCCCGAGGGCCTTGTACAGGAAAGACTGGAAGGGAAGAGGCCGAGCCCAAGATGTAGCAACAGCCTGACCTGCTGGGAGAGGGCCAGGCCAGGACGGACCCCAGCGCACGGCGAGCAGCCGAGACTGGCCGCAGGGCCGAGCTTTAGCCAGCCCCAGGGCAGCAAGGAGGGAAAGGCCTTTTGGGGGCAAGGGCCGGGGAAGCAGTGCAAACAGCCATGTGGGCAGAGCACCACCTGCAGCCCCAGCCCCGCAGGTGGCTGTGCTGCCAGGGGAGAGCCGGGTGGGGAACCAACCTTCTCCCCAGAGCCGCTGGGAGAGCTGTCTAGCCGCTGGTTCAGCTCACAGCTCAGGCACTTGGTCCAGGCCTCATTCTTGATGGCCTCCAGCGATGCCCTCAGGAACTACGGGGGAACAGGAGAGGAAGCGGCATTAGAGGGCATTTGTGTTCAGCTGTGGCACGTGTGGGGAGAGTGGCTCCTCTAAGCAGGTGGGCACCTACTGCAGGGGGAGGCGCAGGGTGCATGGGAAATGCCCCTGCGTCCTGCTGCTTCTGTATGCTATGCCTCCCCATTATGCTGTGTACCTTAAGCAGGCGACGCTCCCACTCTGCAGAGTCCAGGAAGCTCTCATTTTCTCCTAGAAAGCAGTAGGAAGCAAAAGCCCTTGCTTGGGATCAAGCCACAGAAGAAGAGCTGCTGCAAACCTGGCCTGGCCTGAGGACTCAGCCCTCCAAAGCTGGGGGCTGCACCCCCTCCAGAGACACCTGTCTTCTCCCTCCCCGCAAACACCGTCCCAGCAGGGACATGGAGGTGCTGCCAACACCTGCTGTCCAAGGGGATGTAAAGGGCCCCATCCGTGCCCTGGGATGAATGGATCGCCAGGGGCCCACTGCCCCCAGGCCTCACTGGTGGCTCCCTGGAAGGTGAACGGCAGCAGAACAAGTGCTGGGCCACAGGCACTGATTCCCCTCTGCCATGCCCCCCCGTCCCTACCCCTGCCTCTCCCTCCCTGCCAGCACTTTACCTTCGAGGTACTGCAGCAGCAGGGGGATCTCGGTGGCCCACATGGCCCCCACAGCTCCATGGATCCTGCTGTGGAGGCTCTGCATCAGCACCAAGGCAGCAGCTTGGAGTTCAGTGCCCACAAAAGGAGCCCCCGCCACCACCTGAGCAAGAGCAAAGAGAAGCAGGGTCACTTCTGCCAAAAGAGCCGTGACTTCTCCCAGAAGGAAGGCAGCTCGGCACTGCCCTGGTTGGCAACGAGCAACCGATGGCTTCGCCCATGGCGCTGCGAGCCCTGGGAAGGGAACGGGGTCCCCAAGGGGCAGGCAGAGCACTGGCACGCTCAAGACATGCTGCTTCCTCCTTGGAGCTCCTAGCACCAGCCTCAAAAGTATCCTTGCCCCGGCCTCTCCCACCACCCCTGTCCAGAAAAGCTCTTTCTTTCCCTGGGGCCCCACTACTCACCAGCAGGCGAGCCAGCAAGGTCTGAGGAGTCAGCAGCGGGGCTGCGGGGAGAAAGAAATGCTGGGTGAGATGCCAAGCCACACAGTGCCCCGCCACTCGCACCTCTGATGTCCCCACGGGATGCAGACACAGAGGTTGGCAGAGCTCACTGGGGGTTTCTGCTCCTACCTTGCAACAGGGAGCTGAGGACTTCGGGATCCTGCTCTTCTTCCTCACGCCCTGCTGTTATCTCCTCTCTCTCAGCCAGGGCTCGGACACAGCGGGAGAGCGGGATCAGCATGCCTGTGTACTGGGCTGGCAACACATATAGCAGCAGCCTCGGCCACAGGAGCTGTAGACAATGAGGCAATTCAGCATGTCAGCACTTCTGTCTCAGCTCAGAGATGAAGAGGATGGTGTGCATTTCCCTGGGCCTTGTGCACTTCACGCTGGGGCAGAGGTTTGGGGTATGGGGAGGTGTCTAGGAACAAATGTCCTGAAGGCAATGAGCAGCAGCAGCAGGGCAAAGTACGACTTACTTTGGTCATCCCTCTCACAGAGACGTCCAGTGATCCCAGGACGTCCATGCACAGGTCTTGGAGAGCTCCTTCTTCCTGGGCAGAAAGGACTCCTGCTGCCTGCAAGACGACATTGGGAAAACCCATGTAACTCTCAGTTCCCAACCCAGGCGTGGCCCCACCAGTGCTCCTTGTGCCAGCCTTTGGCAGCACAGACCTCCCAAAGGAAGATGTTGCACGCCCTCCTTACCCTTCTGCCCAAGGTCTGGCTGAACTCGCTGAAGAGGTGTCCCACCACATCCCATGCTGAACAGCTCTGGGCGTTGGCACTGAGCAGCTCCTTGATGAAATACAGAACTGCCCTCCTCACCTGCCAGGGGTCAATTGTGGTTATGATTTTGCTGTTCAAAAGCCAAAGGGAAGTCACCTGCTCATCGGTGCGGCCCTTTTGGCCTGCGGAGAGACAATGAGAACATAGGAGAAGCCTTCGCTCCTGATGTCAGGGTGGGCTTTAGCACCGGGCCATGCTTTTTCCCTGCACAGCACAGGGACCTGCCCACTCCATGCTGCCAGCTCTCCCCAGGAGGAGCCATCGCGACCCTGTGGGCAATGCACCAGCACTTCCCTGGGCACCCCAGCCCTGCCCGTGCAGGCAGCAGCATCACCTCTCGCCATCAGCCCTCCGGCGAACACGAAGAAGCGGGGAAATGGTTGTCTAGGTCACAGCCCTTCTAGTACAGCCTTGCCAGGCTCTACCCCGAAGGAAGGGGTTTCTCCACCGCCCCGACAGCATTGTCCCTTCCCCAGTCAACTCACCCGGGTGCTGGGGTCCCTGCACCTACACCGCACAGCCTCAACAATCTGGGGCAGCTTCTCTATCATCGCGGGCTCTGCAAGAGACAGGGAGAGGCATGCGTGGAGGCACAGCCCAGATGGCACAAGAGATCCCTCAAAGCCCCGACCCTTGGTACTGACCGTTAGAGCGTGCCAGAGCACCAAGCAGATCCAGGGCTGCCACACAACCGGCCTCCCTCTCACCACCCAGCTGGGAATGCAGAAAGAGGATCGTCTCCTCTGGGCAGATTCGGGCTGTGGGGAGGAAATCCCATTCTGCGTTAGCAAGCAGCTCACACCCATTTCTGAGGCTTGGGAGAGAGCTGCCGGGACACCACGGGGCATTGCCAAATCTCCTCTCCTTACCCTGCAGCAGAATGCAGCGGGTCAGCTGTGCTTTATGGGCCTGGCTGTGCTGTTTGTTGTCATCAGAGAGCTGTGGGAACAAGGTCCATTTGAGAAAGTCACATCAGCATTGAAAGGGACCGAAAAGAAACTGTGCTGCCAGCTCTCATCTCCCCGGGCGCTCTTGGGAAGAGGACCCACAGCCAAAACCCAGCCCACCCCACAGCATCCCTGGGGGTCCATGCATGGGTCTGGAGCACCCACAGCCACCCAGGAGCCAAGGCTGAGCAGCCTTCAAAGGATCAGGGCTTCGGAGTCCTCCTGGGACTTAGCTGAGAGGGAAATTGCTTTGGGCGCAGGTGCAGGCTCCCCTTACCTCACGGTACACAACACTGCTGATGGCAAGAAACGTGCCCTGAGGGATGACGGTCTGAACTTGCTCCAAGGCCTCCAGGAAATAACTGAGGCTCTACAAGAGAATGGGAGAGGAAGAAAGGGCTGAAGCCACGTCAAGCCACTTGTGAATGGAGAAACCATGCATGGCTGGGATAACGGGAGTCCTCAGTGCTCCTGCACAGGGCTTCTTGTTCACCCTCCCCTCACAGCAGCATCAAGAGTCTCTCTTGTCTGAACAGAGCCTTATTTTGGCAATGTTTCCAGGCATTTCCCCCCCATAAGGCCTCTTCCCCCCATCAGATACACTGGACATGGCCCTAGGTGTTAGGACAGAGCTCCTCATGCACACAGAGCCCCAGGGAGGTGGGTGGTGAAGCCTCCTGTCCCCAGGAGAAGGGCCCCAGTGACTCTTGGCTCCCTCCTGGCCCCATCTGGATTGCTCCTTTCTTGCCTGAAGAACTCAGGAAGCCTCAGATCTCTGCTGGTCTCCCTGTTCCTTCTTTCTCTAAGGGCTCCCCGGCTCCTCCCTGCATCCCACAGATCCCCGAGCCCTCATGCCACTTGCACAGAGCCCACTTCTGTGCCGGGCCCTGCATGACACCTCACCTTGGTCACCCTGGAGGTGTCTTGGACCACTTGATATTGGTGCAGGAGCCAGAGGAGCTGCTCCCAGACATGCTGTCGGTGCTGCTCCTTGGGCAGGAGGACACGCATCATGGCAGCCATGGCCCCGAGGACAGCGTGCTTGTCCTGGAGAGGGATGGGTGAGGTACAGCGTCAAGGACTGAAGGCCTGCCCTTCAGGGCTTTCCCTTTCCGTTCTGCCCTGCAGGAGGTGAGCTCACTCTGGAGGGCAGAGAGCTTTTCCCCACGCCCTCCCTGCCAGCCCTCCCTGCCAAAATGCCTTGGGATCCAGCTGCTTCCCGGCGGGGAGCCCCCAGCCCCAGGCACAGAGCCAGTTTGGGACCTTCTGCAGCCAGCCCACTCCCTCTCTTCACCCCTCTGCTCGCACCCTGCTGGCCACAGACAGAGCCCCGGCATGGACATCCCCGCTGCCACCCCAGGCTGGGAAAGCAGCAGTTCTCACCTCTTCCTCCTTGCAGCCCAGCCAGTTTCTCACCACAGAGCAGAAGAGCTGGTAAAGGTTTTCGTAGATCTGCTCTTTCTCCGTGGGAGGCAAGGGGCATTGTTCCCAGGTGCAGATGTAAACGTTGACCTCTTTTGACCATTGCTCCAGAACTGCACAAAAAGAAGAGAAAAAGGAGCCTGTGAAAGTCTGTAGCAGGGAAGGTACCTGCGCCTACCCACAAGCCTGCAGTGAGCACAGTCCCAGGCTTGCCAGGGTTCAGCTCAGGACCAGATCTAGGTTTGGGGGCAAGTTGTGTGCTTGAGGTGTCTGGATGACGACACCGCCCTGTTTCTGTCCTCCTCCACATCACACCTTCTCCTCCTCACAGGCTCCAGCACTTCCCACTGCAGCCCCTGCCCTTCCCTTCCCAACTCTTTGCCCATCAGCACAGGGACATTAACCCAGGAGGGCTGCCCTGACCTTGCCCCTTCCCCTGCCCCCAGGGTCCTGCCCGAGGGGCCGACACTCACCGCCACAGACGGCACGCAGGATCCGGCCGCTCCCCACCTGGCCCACCATGGTGCGCAGGCCAAACAGCATCATTCGCATGAAGGGCATGCACTGCAGGGCTGCAGAGAGGATGGAGAGTGGCCACAGTCAGAGCTCCCAGCTGGCCCTGGCAGCGAGGGAGGAGGCACTGCAGCCCCGCTGCCCTCTAGCTCAACACGGATCACGTGGAGAGGGGAAGGATCCCTTTTCCCAGTTATCACAGGCTGTGAGCCAAAGCAGGAGGCTGAGGGTGCTGTACCGTAGCTGCTGGTGAGTTTGCCCAAGGTGATGAGCACAAACTCCTTGGAGATCTCCCCCAGGGCCTTCAGCTGGCCCTGGAGCTCGGCCATCACAAAGCTAAAGTGGGAGCGAGCCAGAGCCACCAGGACGTCACTAGCAGCCATTCTCACGTCTTCCGTCACGCCCTGTAAAAAAGTCATGGGTGAAACGTGCCCCAGGAGACAGGCTGAGGCACTTGGACAGGCTGAACAGGTGTGGGTGACAGAGCTCTGGCACAGGTTGCCCAGAGAGGCTGTGGAGTCTCCCTCCTTGGAGATCTTCAGAAGCTGCCTGGACAATGGTCCTGGGCAACCTGCCCTAGGTGGCCCTGCTTGAGCAGGGGATCGGACCAGATGACCTCCAGAGGTCCCTTCAACCCCAACCATCCTGTGATACTGTGATTCTGTGAACCAGCCAGCACTGGCCAGGGGCCTTCGGCTCGTTATTTCTGTGTTGGAGCCACTGGGAAGATGACCTCGACTCCCCCACGATGCCCCCTGGCCGTCACTTCCCCAGCCGCTTTCTCTGTCAGGGCCACTGGGGAGTCTCTGTTGGGCCTGAATTGCAGAGAACCATCTCTGCACTGTTCCATACTTCACCAAAACACCAGGCTGGAGGCAGGTTGCTCCCATCGCCTTCCAAGAGCACCTTCTCACCTGGGTTGCTGTCAGGTCATGGGACACCTCTGCTATCAGTCGGTTCACGACACCACACTGCAGGCGGCTGTCATCTCCCCACAAGACTCTCTCCAGCTCACAGTAAGTCTGCGCTCTGTCACCCTGGGGACAGACCATGACAGAGATCGGTTGCGCTTGCTTTGCCCTTCTTCCCAGGGAGCTGCCAGCTGCTGACCCTCACTCTGGAGAGACTGCGGATGTGCCGCTGGGTCCGGACAAGGTGCAATGGTGACACAAATCCCCTGGTCTCTGGCCTGGGCACCCACGGGACTGTGGTACAGGGCCAGGGCAAAGGACTGCTCCTTGGGCAGCTCTAGACTGGGCTCTGCCCTGTGCTGGGGCTTCTCGGTGAGGAAACCAAGAGGGCAGAGGTGCCATCAAGCACAATCTCCCTCTGCGGCACCCAGGGATGCTGGGGCAGAGGGGATCCCTCAAACCCTGCTGCAGCACGGTGGGGTGCCCCCCGCTCACCTCCTTGTCTTGCAGGCGCTCTAGCAGCAAAGTCACGACAGTGGCAAAGGTAGTGATGACTGTCACTCTGCCTCTGTCCTCGCGACGTGTAGGTCTGGTCCGGCAGCCTACACAAGCAAAGAGACCTGGAAGGAAAGAATGGAGCAGTTGTCATTGGTGTTGCTGGCTGCAGGGGGCTGGAGCAGTTAAGGACAAGTATGTGGCCAGCTTTGAGAGAAATGTTCCTCCAGCACCAGCAGCACGTGGTGGGCTGTGCTGGCACGTGCGGTCTGTGGGGAGACGGGAGAGAGCCTTCCCCTCACTGGGCACTGGAGACACCACGGTGGGCGACTGCAGCCAGCACAGAGCATGGACAGCAATGGATGTCTGTGGCATGAGTGTGGTCAGACGGTGTCATGGGAGGCCAGGGAGGTGGTGGGTCTCCATCCCCGGAGATGTTCAGGACTGCGGGAGATGCAGCCCCAAGCAGCCTGCTGTGATGAGCCCTGCTTCAGCCCCCAACCTCCCGCTGCCCCTCACCGCTAAGGGCTCTCAGCCTCTCCATCGCAGCAGGATGTCCCCAGATAGACACAGTGCTCTCTCTGGGTCCTCCTACAGGCCCCACAAACAACTGGGCCAGCGTTGTCACCTGTGCCAGAGGGATACAGGAGCCAACCATTGTGCCATCACCGCTGGGGCCCGTTACCTCACAAAGGGCTGCTGGTGACATGGGGCCACGTGCTGGGGACATGCCCTGGGGTGGGTACCCGATATGGCAATGCTCTGGGGACCCCTGTGGGCCCCAAAATGCAGCATTTCCCCATTCTCCATCACTTGAAGTCACTCATAGCCTCAAGTGGATTTGACCAACAACTAACTGGAATAAAAGCAGGTATCAGACGGCTGACTTCATCGTCTCCCTTTTTCTGATTCATGAGTTGCATCTCTATAGCACTGAGGAGCCCTTCTGACAGACCAGGGCGTCACTGTGCTTGGTGCTAGAAAAAGGTAAGACAAAGCTGGTCCTTGTCCTAAGGTGGCTGCAGTGTGCCATGGCCCTTCCTTAGCTTCAGGAAGTGCCCCCAGCGCAGCTCTGAAGTAGACTTGAGGAGGAAACTTCTGTGCTGCGAAACACTGTGGTAAACCTACTGTATCGTGGTGGTTGTCACCTTCCACCACTTCTCCACTGGGATATTTATATCATGACAAAAGCTGTGGGGCTGCTGGTTCTCCTGGCACAGACGGGCCTTCCAGCAGCCTGCATGCAGTGAGCACTGCTCACCAGTCTCTCTCCTGTTATCTGGAAAGGGCAGCCAGAGCATGCTGACCTGGCACAAGATCACACTCAGAAGGCTGCGCTTTTCCCCACGGGACAGTTAACACTGAACAGCTTGGTCAGCCCTGGGTCCCACCTATCTGCCAGCAAATCCCTTAAACTCTACATGGCAGAAAGGCCGGAAGCTGCTCCTGGCCAAGCACTATTCATGCCCTGTGGCTTCCAGTGGTAAAAATACATCAGTGCATAACAACTGTGGGATTAGAAGAGTGAATAATTATGTGGAAAACGTAAATGACAGCATCGTGTGCCTAGTACTACTGATAATACCTTCCTTCCAGCTTGAAAAAAGTCTCTCCCCTGCCAAATCCATCCCGTGCAATTAGCAAGCAGTTATTGCAGTTTGTTTTTCCAAAAAACAAAACAACAAAACACAAAGGCTTGCTGCCCAAAGTTGCCCCAAACATGGAAACAGACTAAATTAGTTGCCATTTTTAGCAAAAGTACTTTCTTAAAGAGTCTGCTTTATCCAAGTAGCTGATTTTGTGCGTTAACCTATAAAAGCCCTCACCCTATTCACTGTGCATACATTTTGACTGATAATCCCCTGTGTAGTTTTGGTATAGGAAGATGATTCATGCTCTATATAGATCAAGAAGTATTTGTACTTGAATCTATGAGGGGAGACAGCTTTTTCTTAAAAGCTAGATATTCACTGCAAATTAGAGCCATGTGGACCCAAGCTGTGCTCAGTAGTTAACTGCTGTATCAAATTGTTTTTCCTTATTACCAACCAAACCCATTTGTGCTTGCTCTAAAATAAGTATTGCCCCTCCCCAGCACATCAGTGACCTCTAGGGAAAGTCAGTTTAGCTATAGTTTATTTGAAGGTAGTTCATGTTGCCAAGCAAACGAACAGTAAATCACTAAGCCTCTGATGCTTCTCAGTTGCACTCACATCCCTTTCCACCCCCTGTGGAAATGTGATGCTCCTTTGCCATGCTGAAGTGGATAACCTTATGGTTCAGACCCACTGGGGGTGGTATGAAGGGGACTGTGTAAATGAGAATAAACCCCGGTGTTTTGGTGTTAACTCCTCCTCTGTGCTCAGTCTGTGCATGTGATGGGTAGGGCTTGATTTGTTCCAGCTGGTATTAGTGGAAAGGTACCTGCTAAGTTGGAAGGAAATTCAGCTGGGCTCTCACGGCTCATCTTCCCAGCAAGGGAAAATCATCCTTGACAGTCCCTCTGCAGCCAGCTCAAAGGGAAAGCTTGTGATTCAAAGCAGTGTAGTCCCAACCTTTTCTGTACAATCTTGTCTAATCTGCTTTTTATGGGAAAAACTGCTTCACAACATGGAAGTACTCTTAGCTCATCAGGTTACACCTTGAGGAAGCTTTTCCTGTGCTCTCTTTTCTTTTTGAGTTTCTTGGGTTGCTTTTATGTTTGTCACATTTTCAGTAGAGACATGCACAGCAGTTTGAAGAGGGCTGCTTCCCAGAAAATCAGCACAAGAACTACCATTCAACTTGTCCACTATTTTACTTACACCCTCTTATTTGATTTATTCAAGTAGAATATATAAAGAATGTTTGAAAGTCTATTATTTGCTCAGAGAACCTCTCTCCCAGCTAGCAGTGTTGATGGTGAGGACAAAGACGAGGATGTCAGATAAGGGCAGTCCTGTAAGCCTCTCGGTGGCTGAAATGTGACCTGTTGCACATGGAGTGATTTAGGAACAGGAATTCATGCCAACTCTTCTGGAAGTGATTGCATTTTTATGTATGTATTCATGTACTTATGCTTCTGCTGTTAATGGTAGATGATCTACTGGAGTACAGAGGAGAAACTGTTCTCCAGCAGGCAATTTAAATGCTGAGTGACCTTGCATTTTTAAGGGTCATACTTTGTCCTTGAACAGCAGAAGTTTCAATTTCTTTCAGTGTGAGCTCGGCTTGTGAGTCAAGATGAAAAACGTTAGCTGGCTCTTAGAAGCAAGTGAGGAGAACTTCCATCTCATCCTCCACCTTGGCCTGTGTGGCAAGGGAGGGGGAAAATACCTTCCCCTCACACAGGCGGCACCAAACGTCTGAATTCTTCATGCATCTAAGAGGCCACTGAAAGAGGGCTTGAGGTGATGGTGGGAAGGTGTTACGCTATTTCACCTGTTCAGAACCTGAGCGATTCTCAGCAGCAATGCAGTCTGGTCCTTCTGGGGTTTGTGTCTGCCCCTTTTTTTACTGCCTTGTATCCTCTAGCCTTTCTGGAATGCTTTCTGTGTCCATGACCTCTATCTGAGAGAGAGGCTGGGTAGCTTCCTGCAGCTGATGCCATGCCACTTCATAAGTGGTCTGGTCATGTGTCACTGAGGCACAGGCTCACCCTTTCTCAGAGACCAGCTGCAGTGTTTCGGCAGGTCTCGCCTTTGCCTCTGCCTTCTTCATGCCACTCTCCAAGCACTTGTGTCCATCTTGGCCAGGGCTCCCAGCACTGCAATTTGAAGCCTGCCAAATGTCACCCTGTTACAGCGAAATTTCATTACTGGCAAGGAAAGGGCCAGAGGTGGCTGCTTAGTACTGTCCAAACGCAATGATACACATAAACACAATTTCTGTGGCACGCTCAAGCCTCTTGCAAGGTTTATGAGTCTGCTCCCATACACACTGGAAGGTCTTTTGTTGCTGGGTGCAAAAGGGAGCCCTGGGTAGGTGGTTCTTGTCCATGATCTTGTTAGCGACGCACTTAGATGTACGTATGCTCTGCAAATTGCAAAGGAACCCTTATTATAAGCAAGTACACACTCAAGTATCCTGGCAGGGAGACCAATGCATAAAAAGAAATAGAATTTTGTGAGCTTGAGTGACTTGGAGATTTGATAATGGAGGATAACGTGCATCATCTTGAGGTGTCTGGTTCCAGCCCAGGCCAGGAAGTTGTTGCTCCTGGGTGTGTGACAGTCCATGTGGAAGGCTCTTCGACAGTGTGAAGAGGGATGCTGCACAGGAAGCTAGAGAAGTAGGCAAAAGAAGTTAGTGGCATCCTCATGAACAAATGTAAACATCCCAGAGCTACTTCCTTTGTAGGCACCACTTGTCTATGGCAGCTTGCCACCATTTCCTGCACAACTCAGTTGCTCCCAACATGCCAGTGGCAAGGGATCTCAGAACAGCTGGAGAGCTTCTGCAAAGCAGCATGGCACTACCTTCTATTTCTAGGCTCTGTGAGAAGCCATGCTGGTGCAAAGGCTGGGGCAGGCTGGCCACAGTGGCATCTGCCCTATCCAGTGCCTGGTGAATTTCATTTACTAGTTGTCATGGTTTGGGCTGAGATAG
>VXAL01018950.1:0-47936 GCA_013399475.1 Chauna torquata
GTAACAAGAACACTACCAACAGGACTACTACTTTTTCAGGCAGATTTTTCCTGCTGTCAAAATGGTGGAAAACTAGCAGTGCTCTCAGTTAAAGTCATCCTAGTTTTGTAAAAGCAGCACTCTCTGCCCCAGTCTTATTTGTGCAGTTTAGCAAATGCCGTGTGTTTCCTACTTACAAACTCAATTGCAGAGCTGCTCAGCACCTCACCTATATCCCCTAAGAAAAGAGAAAAGCTACACTTCATATTTTAATAAGCAGCAGCAACCTGAAATTGGTGCAAGCTGCTTAGCTCTAGATAAAGCAACGACAGTTAAACCACAGTTAAAACCCCAAAGAGAATGACTGAGAATTAGGAGTGCATCCAAAAAACCTGCAGCATTTAATTGACTGTCATGATATTCTGTAAGTGAAGTATGACTACAATCATATGAAATTTAGGAAATTTTCATCTCATTTCCTTGCTCTTCCCTTTCTTTGAAAACAAAGCTAATTTTGTTGTTCACATTCTCCATGCTAGAGACTTGGCTACCTACAGTGCCTTGCAGTAAAATTTGAGGATAGCCTCTTTAACAGAACTGAAGACAGTTTTTGACTAAGGCCATCATGTTTCCTCACGGTAACTTTTGAAACAGATGAAGTGACTTTCTCCTGCCTTTCTCTGGCACCAGCTGCAGCCAAAAAGTGCTCCAGCATGCAGGTTCCCCTGCCTTAGTATCAGGAGAGCCATAGCAGAGCACTTGAATGTTACTGCTTTTTAAATTGCCCTGTCGCTAGAAAAGGCTGTAGGCGCTGGAGTCAGCCTACAGGCATGGTACAGAGATTACATTTTTTCGATTGGTTATGGCTAAAGAGGAGACTTCTCTGCCTCTAAATTTTTTTTTTCAGCATCTTCAGTGACTGTTCTATAAAAATAACCCCAAGTTTGCCAGTAGGCATCTCCGAAGGGATGAATAGACTTAAAGCACAGGCCTTGCAACAGACATACAGAGCTGCAGTGAGAGGTCCTTCTCTCAGCTGCATTTATAGATCAGATTTTTTCATGCTACGGAACACTAAAGAAGCAATTCAATGTTTGAGTATTGTATTTCTAGCCATTGCAAGCGGGAGCAAAGCAGACCTGCAGCCTTTCCTGCAATACTCTACTCAGACTAGCATGGATGAATTAGGGTAGTCAGACCACTGGTCTGGTCTTCCAAGCTTTCTCCAGCTGTAGCCAACTTTGACACTTAAGTGCCCTCCTGTTCAGGGTAGGCAGTGGCATGCCTGAGAGACTGCATGCCAGCATGCATAAATCAAACAAACGCATAGTTCAGTAGCTGTGCATGGTAAGCATAGGGCTTGGAGGTTCCTGGGATTGCTACGTGCTCCCTTAGGAGTTCACCGAACTGCAGCAAAGTTATTTTTGTAGGATTGTAGATCCTACAAAAGACTATTTTGAACAACATGATTTTTTTTCATCTCTGGGATGACTTCTCTCTGGTTCAAGCCATTCTGCTACTTTGTCCTCTATAGATATGACCACAGAACCTAGTAGTCTAAATGCACCTGCTGTCCTACCATGTTCTCTGACCTGCTTGTGCTCTGGTTTTCTGTTCTTTTAAAAGAAGTTGCCAATGATTTGTTAAAGGCTTTGGCTTTATCAGGACAATCTATGAGATTTCAGTATGTCCCCTATAATTTTTCTTAATTCTTTTTCCTTGCTCATGAGACATAAAGGATGGTGAAGTCTCTTATGATGGTGAGTAGCAAGTTCATTGCCCCTTTTCTAAGATGTGCCAAAGTTGCTCGTGGCTTTAGGAGCAAGAAAAAGTTTAAGACACTCAGGATGTAACTAGCATACTGTACTGCAGTAGCACAGCAATAACAGAATTGCATAAAGCAAGATTATATTGCTTTTAGCTTTCCTATGTTCCCTCACAGGCATCCAGCCCATTTCTGAGATATATCAGAACAATTTCTATGGGTTAGTTTTCCTTGATGTCAGAGCAGCAGCTGAGCAATTAATTCTTTTTTACTTCATTTTGGAAATGAAAAAAGGCAAGTAACAAACCCTTCAGCTACATTACAGGCAGTTTTTGCAAGCAAAGTAGTCACATCTATTTCTGTTTAGATAAAAAAGAATGCATTTCTTCTGAGGTACGGCAATGAAAACAGAAAATAGGTGATTTTTAAACATTAACTGCCTGACAGCATGAGTGCAATGAGCTGCTCTGCAACTTGCACTACGAAGCACTTCGAGCAATTTCCAGGTACATTTTGAGAGACAGCACTGAGAGAGGCTTGTCTAAACAGCCAAGTGTCCCGCCCTCACTGCTGGGGCCAAAGATACATTTTCGGATCACATCCACGGTGTCATGCGTCTCCAAGAAAGAATGTCCTCAGAAACCCCTTTTGGTAACCCATTTGTCTAAAAAACCAACCAACCAAACAAACAAAAAACCAAAACCCGAAATGGCTACACCACAGAAAATGACTGTTGGGAAATACTTTGCATCACAAAGATTGAGCCAAACCTTCATTTAGTGTTCGCAGGCTTAACAGATCCGGAGCATGCAGATCTGGTCTGCAGAAAACGTTCATTTGGCCTGCTGACTTCCTGTGAACGTTCGGGTGTCAGCAGCGGGGCGCGACGCGGGGAGCCCTCAGCGCGTGCCGGGTCGGGGCGAGGGCTCAGGGTGCAGCGCTGCGCCGTGCAGGCGAGACGGTAGGCAGCCAGAAGCAGCAACGCTGCGCCCGTGGAAAGCTGCCCCGGGGTTACAGCCCGGCTCTTTTGGTGCCATGTCCTGTGCACAGCTCTACCTCCTCAGGACCTGAGCCGGCGCACGCAGCACGGGGTATGAGGAAGCAGAGTGGCAAACGGAACCCAAATGTAAGCACCAGTGACATTTGCCTCTGATCTCTGCCCCTGTTTCAATGATTTTTTGCTACACCAACGACAGGCCATCAGAACAGGCCCGGCTCCTAAAACATGTTTGACACCACGGAGCATGCCAAGTCACCGCTAGCTAAGGATCTTAAAGTCACAGAGGCTTTAAATTATTGAATGTGCCTAAATCCCATTCTCACCCCCTTCCACCCCCAAAACGGGTTGGCATTAGGGCTGTGCGAACAGTTTCCCCCAGTTGTTTCAGTAAGCATAACAAAAGCACTTTCCTTTGTCTGATCCAAACCAAGTTTTTTCAATTTTAAAAATGTGTGGTCAACCCAAAGTATTTCTTGTTCCTTGTTTCAGGCATCCTTTACCAAAAATAAAGCAAGGGAAGTGAAGGACTGTGAACCTTACCAAACACGCACAAAGCAGCAGCTGGCCAAAAACGTGGGATGCGGTAGTTTTTAAGCCTGTCTTCTAAAGGTGTTTGGTCCTTAACAGAATGCTTGAACTATCAGCTTAGAGGAGATTGGGATGCAACTGTATCACTCTTAACATCGCTCACTTTGAATTAAATGCTTAAGTGCTCATGACAATACAGGTATTCTACTTCCCAGACAAGTGCCTAGCAATTAGTCCCCAGTCTTTGGCTCAGTGAATATTTTAATTGTCCCATGCCAAGCAGAAAAGCTACAACAGGATGTCTGCAAATATGTTGGTGTGCCAACCTCATAGTGCCTCTGCCTCATCCGCAGGATTTCCTCATGGGCCTGGTGGTTAGGAGAGGTAGATTTAGGTTTTCCTGCATGGGAAAGGGATTTTTCATGTCTTGGATGATCCTGAAACCAATTCCTTCAGATTCCTTCCCCAGCAAATCTGGTGTTAATTCTCAAGTTGTGTTGGAAAGACTAAATAAATTATTGAACAAGAAGTCTTCAAACCTTTATCTCTGTACTAACTAGACACCAAGAGAAATCACCAAAGAGCAAAACCATCCAGGAACTAACCTCAGTAGCGTATACCATTGGTAAGATTCATTTCATTACACACTGGAACAAAACCAATGATTTATATCTGCATTTTTGTGTTCAAGTAATACCAGTATTATTTTTCCTGGTTTTGGATTGGTAAGCAGCAGCAGGCCTCTCTTGGCTATCCCAATACCAGCTCCAGTTTCTAATTGGTTTCAGCTTGTAGTGATCTTTCAGGAAAAAAGAAAGATATGAACATTTCTCACTCCCATGGATTATGGCCAATGGCTTCTGCTTTATTTGACACATTGACATCCAAGTTTTGCTAGCATCTGATGCCCACACCACTGACCCCCACCATCAATCACGCTGTTAAAAAGCCTGTGCTTTTGTTTTGCTTGAAGAGCTGCAAACAAACTGATTTTGTACTTATTACCATGGTACCTGAGAACTAGAGCCTCTTTACAGTGGTTTCCATCCCTGTGCCCATTAGACAGCTTTGCACAGTCAGGGTGCTGTATCAGACAGGTAGTTTGTGCAGGAAGCTTCTTAGTTCTGCATTACAGTGAGCCTTGTGTTCCCTCCTCATTCTTCAATAAAGACAAATTAACAATGACTTTGACCTTATTCCTAAAGAACTTCTTAAGCTCTATTCCAACACAGAGAATTCACGTTTTTGCTTGTAGAGGCCAAGGCAGGCAGCTCTGGACACTTCAGGAGCTGCTAAGGGTCTCTGCTGAAGCCCTGTTAGCATTTGGTACCTGCAGCAATTACAGGGGCTGCGTGGTGCCAGCCGTCGGGACCACGTGGGGAGTAATGCTAAAGGAGGAGGTGATGGCAACATAGCAGCTCGAGGGAAGGAGGCAACACTGCTGAGGTCCTTGCCCAGGGAAGGGAGGGCCCCGCGTGGGTGAGATGGCAGAGTGCTTTTTACAAGCACTTTCACACTCCCAGCTTGCGATAAACAAACGAACCTATGTTTCTCACAAGCGGGGTGCATGTGAACGTACTTGAAAATACCGTCTGAGGCTTCACATGCAGCTGGGAGCTGACGGCGATGGCGTGGCACGCAGCCTGCTGCCAACACTTGGTAAGGCTCTGACAGCAGCCGCTCTGCTCGCGCTCCTGCATGCTGCGCACTTCAGACTAGCAAGTCTGCCCTGCTCCTCCTCAGCCTCTGCCTTGAGAGAAGAGCTTTCCTAAGGGAGTGGAAGAAGATACCCTCCTCTAATTTAGTGAGAGCTCTTGCATCCCTTTGAAACAGCTTCATATTCTCCCTCAGTTATTTACTTCTTGTCTCCAGGACAGGACATTGCTTAGAGGACCTGAACATCTTTGGATCGTTAGATATTTTTTCCTGAAACTACAAAAAACACCTCTTCCAATTTCTATACACCCCACATTCTGTTACAAAGGGTATGTATGCTCACCACTATATATTTTTCTCTTTTTACTCCCTATGGTTGTTTTTAAATGCCATGTGTTGCTGACTTGTGCGCCTACATCTAACTAAAACCAAACACACTTTAATCTGACAGTCTGCTAATCACTGCTGCAGCACTGTCCAGTGAGTCCCAGGAAGGTAATGATACTTCTCTCATTTTTGTGTTTAAACTCCTGCAGAACTGTGGAATTTGTAAGAATCACGGTCATTCTTCTAAATGCAAAGGATTGCCTTGGCTTATTTTGTTTTTCACAACATAAATGACTATTTTGTGCAGATTCTGCCTTTTACATTCTTCTGTCTGATATCTTTCCTTAGAAATGAATTTTCTAGAAGAGGAATCCCCAACCTTTCCTTAGCAACAATCTATTATCTTCATGACTATCTATTGCACATATAAAGAGTGTAACAGAGCAGTTGCTGCTCCAGTGCTACATAGATGTATATTTAAGCCCATCTAGGTTGCTCTCTCAAACCACATAAAATCACAGTTCAAGTATATTGTCCATAAGGTGTTGTATGGACTGCAAAACTTCTGCTTGGCAAATCCTTCTTGTTCTAACCATTAGTTTTGGCTTCTCTAGTGCCCATCTTTTTCTTGGTCTTGAAGGTTTGTTACTGCCTGATTATTTGCAAGGAACATCACGAGACAGCAAGATGTAAAAACATGGTTTGCCTTTTCAAACCATTTGCAATCTACATTGCAGCAATAACATTGTTTAAATCTTTTCCAACTCTTCAATAATTCCAGAAAAAAAAAAAAAGCAGCTCTAAAGAGGCTTTTAACTATCACTTTTTTTCCGTGTGGGCTATTCTGAAATTTAATCTACCTCTAGTACAATTGTTGCTCAGCAATCACTTAGAGGCTACGTATCTGTTACAGGTCTGGTTCATTCATTCTGATTAGAACTGCATACACCGAGCTGCTGCGCAAGAAAAGCAACCTCATTGTTTCCGGTGGTTAGGTCAGAGCTTCTTAACTTGCTACAAAATTATGGTCAAAAGGCATGAGAAAGAGTGACAGAATACCGCGCCATTCCCTCAGCTCTCACCCAAAACTTGAATCACCCGAGTCAAATACATCAAGCCCTAGTGCCTCCAGCTTCGTGCAGTGATTAGAACGCAGCTTTTGTTCTTTCTGCTAAGACTTACAGGAAAACAAAGTGAGCAGTAGTTAAACTCCTCCCTTCCCAAACTCTGGGATCCTAAAACCAGATGCATAAGTATTTTTGTAATACTTGGCACAGATGGACCCTAATTTTTCACTAGCAGCCTGCACCCAGCTGCTCTCCCTGGCAAGGTGTGCGTGCCCAGGTGATCTCTGCAGCGCAACTCTCAGGGCCCACGGCCAGGCCGTGTCCCACTGGTGATGCTGGTGCAGTGTGTTATGTCCTGCACAGTCTGGGCCCTCAGATGTCAAGATCAGAGCCCACTCTGGCTGCGTTGCAGCAGGCTTGCTTTGCACCAAAGTTCAAGAGGGTAGTGGAGGTCCTGTATGGAAACTGCAGCCAGCCCTTCACACACAATCCGTTTTGCTTTCAGGAGGTTTATAGAGCTTCTTAGAATGACAGAAGTTTGGCTAGTATATTTGCCTGTTTAACTGTCTCTCATGTCCTCATAAAAGGAAATGAGTGTTTGGGGGAGGAAGGAGGAGGAAGATAGAGGTAGAGAGAGGAAGGAGATGAGTTAAGTGAAAGTGAATGATAAAAGCAGTATTTCCTGGTATCACATCATCTGTGGGGGAATTTTGGGTGAGAAGGCCAACGCATACATTACAGTGATAAGATACTAGCATGAAAACTGGAATCCAGTGAAGAATGAGAGCCACCCAAACCACAAGAGAGGAAAGGGATCTGCACCTATGACATCTGTCAGGTGGAGCTCTACTTTACAGGAGTTGTACTCATCAGTTTCACACCAGGTTCCCATGTAAGAAAGCCAGAGGATACTACCTAGAGTTATCTAATAGTTACCTAATTGGATGACCTTTAGATGGGTTTTCAGCCAAAGCTGTAGCATGAGGGTCCTGAGTGAAAATGCCTCCCCACATTTAAGATGCTTAAAGGTTTTTCATAATCTGTAGATTTGTATGGACATTTAATCTTTCCATTACTGGTACGATATTACTGCCTCATTTTTCTATAGGTGGCAGAGGAAAGAGGAAAAGAGAATTAAAAAATCTCTCTCTCAAATGGGGTATCTGGAAGAACACATGCAGTCATTGTCAAAGGACACAATGTATCTGCCTTTACATCAGTTCATTAAGCAATTCAAATCTCCCCACTGTATCAACTGTTCAGTACTACAAGCAATTACTACACTGGACTTTGTATTATCTCTGAGCTCTATTTCTTTGAGCAACATAATTACTGAAGTCAAAAATTTTTTCATTTCATTTGCACATTCTCAAATCAAGAGATAAATTTAAACTTTTTTTTTTAAATCCTCTGTCATGCTTGCTGACTCTGCTTTGTAATCTTTAATGGGATACGGCATATCAGGCTACCAAAGAAATTGCTTATACAGACAATCTCAAAAAAAAAAAAAAAAATCTAGCTTTCTCTAAGAAAGCTCCACTTAGCAGTGCATGAAGAACAACGCCATATACGCCTACAACAAGAAGCTAAAGCAAATCAGCAGTCAAGAACGAAATGATAGTACAGCTCTGTCTAAACCTCAGTTGCAGGGGCTCGCATGGCATCAGCCTGGGCAGCCCGGAATTGTATTACAGCTATTAGAGGAAACTGCACTTCCAGATCACCTGGAGGAATCTCTCACACGACAAATAAGCCATATCCCCATACGGAGCTCCTTCTCATACTACTGAAGTGCCCTTAATTTGAATGTAGGCGTAAGTCACGTGCAAACCTGCATGTTGTGCTTCAGTAGCACAAGTGTCCCATGCGCGCAACCAAGCTGTATAACAGAAGATGCCATTTGCTGTTGCAGTTGTGTATACACTGAAACAGCACATCCCAGGCTTGCAGCTGCCAGTGGAAGATCCAAGAAACTCCTTGCACTGGGGTCTTCTGCACATCAGTTGTGACTGGCAACCTAAGTGCATTAGGACAGCTGCATTATCAGAAATCTGCCGTGGAAAAGTGACCGAGAGAAACTAGAAAGGGAGGGGAGCCACATTAACAGACTTTCACTACCACTTAAAAAAAAGAAGGAAAAATATTACCATATGCTATGTGGTTCTTGGATTTCTGCAGATGGTACTTACCTCCTGTTGCACAGTTGAGAGAAAACCGATTTTACTCAATTCTTACACAGGTCCTGCAAAATTTGCACACTTCCCTTGTAAGCCAAGCAGGCACGCTTACTACTTTTAATTCACCATACTTCCTTTGCATATCTACCTGCTGCACATCGTGTTTTAAACTCTATCACAGTGAGACAAGAGGATGCCGTGGGGCAGCTTCTGGAGATACGCACAACTCTTCAGTCTTTCTATGTAAGCTCTTTCCAATGACTCTTGCTTCAGGAATTTTCCATGCAGACTGGAAACCTCTCTCTACTTTTCCTTCGCCACATGGCTCTGAATTTGCTAGTAATCATGTTTAAGACCATTTGGTGCCAGCAGCTAACTTTTAGGGCTGCTCAGTGAATATGCTGTATCGATGCAGGATGAGTGGGTGGAATGTTTTCTACTGTTTTACTTTTTATGAGAAAATAGAACTAATCTGGTGGTATTAACAGTTGTGCTGTCACGAGTATGGCCACAGCGATAAAGAATAAATTGTTCAGTCTTGACAAGATCTTCATCAGCAACAGCAAGACTGCTCATTAGATTTCATAGCATACACACTTCAGCTACGTTCTGTGCATCTGTGGTACTGTCAACAGTTTAGGATTAGATACACACACACACACACTGACTTCAAGCTCTGATGGTTGTGGTTTACTGTATAAACAAACAGGATTCTTGAATCTTGACATTTTACCTCACTGCTAATGCATAATTGTCAATGCTCTGACTGGGACCAAGCGTGTTGATGAGAGTTGCTCCATTAAGAACCACAATATCATCATCAGAATTACTTCTTTGCAAGAGGCTGTACAAAATCAATTTTACTGGTTGATTTTAGTTCATTATTTTCAAACTAAGATGGGCATTTGTTTTCATGCCAAATGCTTCTGTAAATCACCTGTATTATGATGTGTTAGAGCATTTTAATTTGATAGTCAGTGATAAAAGCAACCAGACAACCAACAAAAATTTCTATATTACTCCACAGTGCATTACTTAGCACAAAGCTTGTGGTGGTCCCTCCTCCCCATTTTTTTTTTTTTTTTTTAATTAATATTGGAACAGTCAAACTTAAAAGAAAGAGTCCATATTAATTCTGGGTGCTGTGCCTCCAGTACTCAGGGCTAACTGTGAATGGATAAAGAAATGTGCCGTTTTACAAATACCATCAGTGATGGCCTTGGACTTATCTTCTCAAAGGACAAAACAAACATGAGAGGTATGAAATCTTCCTCTCGTGTCATGCACCACTGAAATATTTTCTTCACAAAATGTTTCAAGCCTGTTGTCTAAAGGGGCAACAGAAAGTATTTTCTTCTAGGAATAACACGAAGCATATTCTATTATCCATGGGCACAAACCTTAACATGAACATGCTCAGGGGAAAAAACAGCTCTCGATGACCAACCTTCTCCTGGGATTCAGTTGACCTACTGGTCATTAAGCCAGGTACCAACAAGTAGCATTGGTGCCACTAGGGTTTATGACAAAGTTACATTTCCTGAAGTTCCTGGGAAAGTTCATTGCTCTTTTTTCCTGATATAAAATAGAACTGAATTGTCTGTCATCTCTGTTGTCTGACCAGGACTCACTCGTTTGTTTCACAAGATCACAGGATGATGAATCATGATGAGATACAAGGCGTGTGTTTAGAAGCTGCAGATTAATTTCCAATAATTTTGTCACTTGAGCTCACTTCCTAGGGCATTGATAAAAAAAATCCCAAACCAACACCATGCAAATCTTTGCTGATTAGACCTCCTTTGGAGATACATGAGGAAATCCTTTTTCAGCAAAGCAGGTACTATATTAGAACACTGTAATGACAGTATTAGCTTAACAGATAATGAAAAATAAGGTAACATGATTCATAAAGGGCTTTTATCATATGGATACTTGACTGTCAGTCCTATGGAAAGGATCTGTCCTATTACTGAATTGGGTTAAAGCTCCATTTTTTGCCAGCTGCCATTATAAGTAAACTTTTTCCATTGCTTTGTTGTTTAGCAACTTTTGGCATAAAACCATTCCCAGATTCTATCAAAAAGATTGCCTGAGAGCGTCTGAATCCATCATAAATGTATGAAGAGTTTTTCTTGTATTGACAGTGACATACTGATACTGGATTATAAAAACTGACTTCAATATTTATAAAGTATTAAAAAACAGCAGTCAAAATATAAAACCAACTTGCTTTTCAGAAATGTTCTACCACTCGTATTTTATAGTTGATTGATTTATTACTGTTCTTACTGAGCTACTGAGAGTTAGACAGTAATCCCTTAGCAATCTTTTCTTCTAAGCTGTATTTACAGCTTGGTCATGACACAGACCCTCATGGTCATCCTGGACATAAGCTTTGAATGCTGCTGTCCTGTCTCTGCTGTAATGAAGCCATCAGGGTTTTCCTGTGTATAATTCAGTTATGAGGAAAGAAGTCTCCATTCTTTGCAAATACAGTCCAGTTGGCAGTAGAATAAGATATTCTAATCAATGAGAATTTCATTATCTTAAATACAGATGTTTCATCATATTTTTTTATTCAGTAATAAAAGAATCTCAGGGAGTGCTAAGTCATTCTCAACTTCATCAGAATTCACTGAAAATACTCTTTGGCTGTAGCTCCTTATTTCAGATTGAACTGAGCACGCTGGCATGATAAACTGCTCCTGTTGTGTTCATGTCACAAGCACTTAATTTTGCCACATTGATTCATCTTGAGAAACTGTAACAATTACCTTAACACAACGGTTCCCATGTTGTTATGGATTGCCTAGGCAGGTTTGAAAGTGTTGTGTCCCCCACTGCTCTATTTCCCATGTTTTAGTTTACTCTTTCATCAATGTTACTGCTTGTAGGTAACTTTCTGGAAACAGAGCTCTTCTTTAGAGGATACAGCAGCCTGGATAAGTTTCAAGCCTTTCTAACTTTGCTGAATTGTTCTGTAACTGACAAGACTTAGTTAGATGATCTTGCTTTATTAGTCAAGGAGATGGCCTTCAAGTAATTTATCTAGCCAAGCCAGAAGATGCAATGCTCTAAATTACTAAACGCATGGAAGTTTATTGCAATATCCTATTCTGATGTCAGACGATACCCATTTACCTGTTTATTTTTGACAAAATTGAATAAAATTTTCTACTTGTAACATTGGCGTTGGTACAAGTCAAGATTAAAGCAGTAATATACTGGGGGATAATTTTTCATTTTCATCTTGTGTATTATATTTGGTTCTTCCCCCATGGGGTCAGTTTCTCAGGCTGGCAGTCTGTTTTGCAGTTTCATTCCAGTCATCCATTTCACACTAAATAAACACCTAAGTGTTCTTAACACGCATCAGCAGAGAGTCCCACGGAGGAGACTTGGGTCGCGCACAGTGCCACCTGGGTTCACTTAGTTTTAAGAAATGAGTGCTTAACAGATACCGTGTGCATAGGGGGCAAGGAGTGACAGCATTGTAGTATAATAGTACCATATGGTCTATCAGCAGGTCAAGTTTCATGCTCTGATGATGTTCACAGTTCCATGGCATTTTAGATTGGCTAAGTGGTCGTATTAATGAGGAGATGAGACTCCTCCAAATTTAAGACCTCACAATACAGAGCCCATTCTGAATGCTTAAAATAAACATAAATTAAGATTATAGCCATAATTATATTCCTGACTAAAGTAGCTTAATAGTTAATGTTTACAGACAAGCAGCCCCCTCTTCCTATTTAAGTAGATCAGAATGACTGCCCTATACATTTCCTTAAAATCACTTTCCTTGCCTGATCCACGTACCAGAGTAACAAGATTGTAACTTTGATTGTTGATATTCTATTAATAGAAAAGAAACTTAGATTTAGCAACTTATGCTTATGTGCAATTTGCTATAGTGATTGCAATTTGCTATTCATCGCAGTTTCCCTTCAATTATTCTAAAGAACTACTTGATAGCAGTCAGTTCTCCCCCAGCTGTGGCACAGCACAGTTGGAGCAGTCAATCCATGGGAATCTCAAGCCTTTCTTCTCTATAAATGCAAAGGTATTCACCAAGATCACTGCCTAAGAATCTTAAAGACACTAACCCGCCATGGGACAAAGGTCCTCAAGTGATTATGCAACAGGTGAAAGCTGGGAATAAAAGGTTTTTAGTAGAAGGTCACCAATTACATCCCTTAGGAATCTGTGCTGGGACATGTCCTGTTCAACATAGTCAGAAGTTGTCTAGAAAAACAACATGCCATGTGATAACAAACTTTGCTGAGGTGCCTAAATTAATCAGATTAATAAGACAGAATGACCACACAGAGTTGCTGAAAAACCAAAGAAGTGTTATAATAAGGCAGAGGGAGCACAGTGCAGGTAAAGCAAAACCCATGGGGAAAAACAGCAACTTTACACAAACTGTTATTTTCGAGACGGCACTTTGGAACAAGGCATTTTAAAAGACCTGTAAAAGAGTCAGCCCAGCAGTCATCAGTGGTCAAAAAGCAAGTGGAATGGCATTCCAATTAGGAGGTGGAATAGAGACCAAAGCAAATCACTATGCAACAGTATACATTTACGGTGTGCTCACATTTCAAATATTGCATCATGTTCTGGTACGTGCCCACCCCCCTACCCCCCCTTCCACCACTCCCCGGAACTATGTAACATAAAGTTAGAGAGATAGGCATCAGACCACCCCAAAAATCACAGACAAACCTGTAAGAGTGGATATGGAATGACTTGAATACAAGAGCAAAGAAGCAGCTGGATTGTCAGATAAAAAAATAAACAGAAAGTTACGCAAGGTATAGTTGAACTGTGGAGCTCCTTGCCAGAGGATGTTATGAACACCAGAGGTTTACCCAGACGCAAAAACTGACTGAACTCATTCATGAAAAAGAATCTATGCAGTATCATCGTATCTAAAAGCATCACCTCTAGCTGAGGAAATCCATGAGCAGGAATCAGGCTGGCTGGTCTACCTGGTTTGTCAGTTCAGATGTTCTTGTGGCACACTCCCACTTGGTACTGCACACTGAAATGCATGATCACGTTTATGCTAAGCAGTTTACATGCTAGTTAACATGATTACAACATACTTCCCCACCCCCATTCTGTGATACGTCCGTTTTCAGAGACATTTTCATTTGCTGACTTGCAGGTGCTGCTTCCTGCCTTTCAGAGACAAACCAAAATGCTTCACAGACAGAGGGCTTAAACAGGAAAGGAGATGATACTGCCTTAAACCCTGCTTCCTGTGTCATCCTGAAACTTCCTTCCACAAAATCATCAGGTGCAAGCACTCCTAAAGCCACACGTTGTCTTTCTTGATCCTTGGTTACCAGTCCCATAAGCTGACGTCACCAGTAGCCATCAAACCTTAAAGTCAGACCTTCTTCCACCCAGTTGCAAAGCTCCTGTGAAGACCATATACCTTGCTCCTACATTCAGTGCCTTTCAGTCTTTGAGAAAGGCACCTGAGCAATGAAATTTTGAAGCCAACCTCTTCCACTTGTGCTGGTGTGCAGGCAGCTAGCAGGTCTCTATCCTTCTCCAAGGTCAAGCGAGCTTGCGTAGTCCATGCTACACATTCAGATTTCTTCATTTTCTCATTCCCAGTGGGCTTTCTGGTGCTTGCTGAACGTGAGTTTTGTGGTGGCTCAGGTGGGCACACCAGTCCTTCAGTTTAATGTGCATTATCAACATCGCATTTGTGCTGCTGACAATTCTTACTGTCAACCCCATGTGAGTACAATATGAATATGCCCAGCTGCTTCAGCAGATTGTCCAGAGTTTAACTGTTATAATTTAAGTCATCATGTTCAACAGTATGTGTTAACAATGAAGGCTAAAAATCTAATAATGAAAACCAGTAACCGTCATCTTTAAAAAGAGCATTTCAAAATCAGGTAAAGCATTTGCACATATCCACTTAAATTGTTTTTAGACCTGGGCGGAGGCTCTGGCTTACTAATTAAAAAACCAAAAACTCTCCAGTTACCTGTAAAACTGGAACAATTTTATCAGGGATACAGCAAACTTTTCCTTGATGCAGTCCCCTCTGTTAATCCATTGAATTCAAACCTAAAGCTATTTGTAGACATCAAATAAATCTTCAGCTAAACTGCCACTTGTGACTTTCTTTTTTGGGTAGGTCCACAATCAGAGAGGGGTACTTAGACCTAAATGACAACAAAAATTCATTTGTTTTGGTAGATGAGCTGAAGACACGACTCTCGCTTTCACCTTGCCACATAGTTGCATCATTCACTGCTGGGGAACGGTGGTGGCATTCTGGGCAGTCACTCTGCTGGAAGACGTCACTGCCAGACAAATTTTTGCATTCTGCTCGTAGCTGTTCTGCAGAGCGCAGAAAACTTTCAGAGCATCCTAGAGTGACTGAATACTTTGAAGATGCACTTTATTTTAACAGTCACTACTGCCAAAAAGAAAATACTAAGCATTTTCAGAATAAAAGAGAAGGTACTACCATGGAAGTACAAAGCAGAGAAGCCACTGTTTCAGACAAACTGTTTAAAAAAAAAAAAAAAAGCGCATCCTGGGCGGTCAGTGGTGCTTGGAAGTAGACAGTCAGAAAACCAATACTGCTTGGTATAAAAAGCAGCAGTTGAAATCTGCATATCTGTTCAATATTTTTGAAGTTAAGAAATTGTTTTTAGTTGAAATCATGTTATTGTAAGAATATAATTTTAAAATATTTAACAAAAATAATTGCATCTTATCTGCATTTTGCTATAAATTGGAACAGTGCCTGTTATACACTATCTCACATCAGCACATTACCATGTGACACGTAAACAGCAGATCATTGCTCACAAGGACTCATGTCTGCTACCAAAGAGCAGCCATAAAGCTTCTCTAAAGAAGACATCAGCTCATTCCTCCACAGACAGGGAATTATGCCAGTTCCAGACACACTCCTGCATTCCAAAGAAGGAATATATCGAACCGCAATAAATGGCTGCAGGGTTATTTCAAACCAGCATAATGAATTAGCTCAGAGGCTGAACAATCCCCACCTGGCCCTAGGAAGCAGAGGAAGAATACAAAGGTGACATTCCCACTTGTGTAGTTAGTCCTCAGTATGCTCTTGTCATTGGGTTGCATGGCAGTGCTCACAGGAGTGGTGTAGAAGATAAAACTCACAGGCGGAGAGGGAGCGAAAAGCACACGTGAATTTTGAAGCTGGCAGTTCTGCCTGTAAATCTATACCTAGATATGTTACTGTTTAGCTGGCTGTGGTTGGGTAAGTGCTTTCTGGTACTCAGATCATGCCAACATCAAGCTCGGGACTGTGCCAAGAGCAGTGTGGCACTGTGTGACAGGTAAGGCTGTGTTGCACTTAGGCTTTCTGAGGATGCGTTTTTCTGCATGTGAACGGCTGTTTTAGGAAACAGAACCCAAATCCTTGGTAAATCTGTAGGCAGCTCATCTCCCATTTAACTCTCATCCCTCCTTCACTGCTCTGATACCCCCAGGCTTCCCTCCTTGGGGACAGATGTTTCATTGCTCTCCAGTGACAGTCACTCAGCCCCACAGCTGTCACCAGCTGGGGATCAGCTCCACCTCTCTCAAATCATACCCTCCACCCTACACACGTGCTATCAGGTTGTTACAACCAGTTTGGATCTTTAAACTTTTGCAGGAGACTGAAGTGCAGAGATAGGTCAGGCTTCATCTTTCCAGAAGAGGTGCCACGTGGCTGGTTGCTCTTTGCAGCAGACCATCACTTCTCCCTTTTCCTACCCTTTGGTTCTGGCCTGAGTGGTACAGTAGTTTTAACTGCTGTAACTAGCTTTTGCAGGATGAAATGATTGATTTTAAGCAAAAGGCCAACTCCTTAAATTTATTTTTCATGTCAAAACCTCAGCTTCAGTTTAGACAAGATTCTAGCCTACAGTTTAATTTAAATACATTTTCCCCTTGGAGAAGGGGAAACAGCTTACAGACATCAACAGCTACAAAAGCAGAAGCAACACAAACAATTAAATATCTTTTCATGTTTGTAATATTTTAAAGCTTCAATTTTATTTTTAAATATTCTTCTGAAGCAATGTTCCTTAATATTTTCTCTTGAAGATCTAAATATGATTTTCCTCCTCTCCTTTTTGACTTGTTGTTTGGTGGGCTGAGTCTTGCCACAGCTTCCCTCCATATGCTTTGATAAAGTTGGATGAAGAAATGTGTGGATTTTTTTTCCATCTTGGCATGTAGAATTGAGCAACTCCACAACAATGCTACAGATAAGTGAGCAGTACTTGTAGGGGAAGGCTTATGGCTTTTAAAAGATCTTCCTAATCTCATATAACTAGTGATGATCAGTCCCATACTGGCCAGAATACATCACAACTTCATACAATAGCACTGCCTAGAGATTTGAAGTTTGGTACCTACTCCAGAATATAGTTGAACATGACTCCTTGCTCATTTTAAATTAAGCTTTTACACCTACCTTTGCTAGAGTATACAAAGACCTCCCAGAAAAGCATCATGCAGCCTCATTATTTTCTTATTTTTGTACCCACATCCCCTGCGACTGCCTGTTTAAACTGGTCAAACTTTTAAAATTCATTCAGTTTAAATAGGAGTCAGGTCAACAAGTATTTGCATCAGATACCTGTTAGCATATCCACTAGCAAAGACCTGCTGTAGATAATTGCTTTCTCATTTCAGAAGGGCTATTTCTGGCAGAGTTTTTGGTGATTAAAACATGTACAGTTTTAGGCATATGCAGCTTTGGGTAAAGATCTTTACCTTTGTGACATTTTCCACCACTTATTTGTCAATTCTTTGATCAAGCCTGTATGGGAAGGGCTCAGCAAACTTTTCCAGCTACCTGGTCTTCTGTAAAATACAGCTGCATTCAAAAATGGGGAATGGAAGAGCTATTTTATTGTGGCTAATTTGTTCTACCTTTGCTGCTAATGAGGGCTCACAAATTAAACTTCCATTTTATGAAAATCTGATATAATGTTGATTTCTATTTCTCTCATGCATATTTTTAGATTCAGCCATCCCATGGCATCAGCTTCTCTTTATGTCTCCTCTCCTGATTCTGTTGCTCTAACACATAGATCATCCTTTCCTTACTCTTGCCACAAGGTCTTCACATTTGTGTTCACCTCAGGGGTTCTCGTCTTTCATTTCACTCAAAGAGCTGAAAGTCAGGGTCATAACCTCTAATTCTTCTGCTGAATGCATGTACGTTATGGATATTACACTGAACACCATGGTCTTGGAGATGAAAAATGAAATTTTGGCATTCTAAGGCAATATAAGTATTATGGTCAGGAGCTGCAAATTATTAGGATGGAGGTGGCAATCATGGTTAAAGCCATTCAGTGTCTGACCAGATTCTCGACAATGCCATTCAAGCATCAAGGACGCCTCTAGTCACTTGTAGGTCTCAGGACGACTACACCAGCCTTGTTTACAAGTCTGTATCATTATCCTCTCATAATCTATGTCACAGGCCATCAGATTTCATTTATGATGTTCAAGTAATTATAATCAAACACCAAGCTGTTCAGTTCTTTTCTTGAAAATACACCTTTTGCATCTTACCCTTTGTGTTTAGTTACTACTTAAACTATTAGCATGCCCCCCTTGTTCAGGAGTTTAATCCTCAAGAGCTTGCTGTGTATACAAGATAAAGCATTTATGCAGTCATATCTGCCTGCGTATTACTTAGCTATCTGCACATTCATCTGTGTTTGTGTCTGTGGGTTGTCCCTGCATTTCCCAATCTTCTGATCTGCTCATAAACAGAAAAATAAAGATATCTTACCAACAAAGCATTAGGATAGTTGTGGGGTGGTATGAAGGTTATCCATGGGCAGTTGTAGGAAATAGCAGGCAAGAAGTAGAAGATTTAGAATCAAAACCTAAAGAGGAACCAAGTGAAATATCTATAAAATTGTTTATTGCATCAAGAGGGAAAACACAGTCCTAAACTAGGAAATATTCTGTGCAATACAAAACCTGATTTATAAAAACTCTAAACAAGTCCCTAATTTTCTAAGTGGTGGACTTAAAACATTTTACAATTTGCTTCTCACACCACAGACTAAACAGACTGAAGCAGTGTGCTTTACAATCCACAGCCTCACTGTCCTTCTACAGCAATCAGAAATTTTCCTCTTGGCAGCATGCCAGTATATGTTCTGCATACCTCTATAAAATAGCTGGCAGCTTCTTCCCTGGCTACAAGACCAAAACAGAATAGACAAATTTTCCATTATCCTCGGAGTGGACCTGTTGCAAGGGCAAAGTACGGGTGCAGGAAAGGTTGCCATCCACCCCTAGGAACTGTACAGTACCCAGAGAACCTGCAACTGACCCAACCCTATTTTGATAACCTATCACAGCAGTGATGAATTAAACAAACTCAATGGTAACTAAAATATATGGTTTAACTTAATCCTGCTAGCAAAGTCCAGATACGCGCACACACATATTTAACAATTCTGTGAACTACAGAAACAAATCTGCCTTGAAGTTCTCACTCTTAGAAAAATCTCTTGAGCAGACACTTAAGACATGGACTCTGTAGAGTCTTAGCCAGAATTTAAGACTTCTCCTTAGGCAGGTTCCTAAATACAAGCAACCTGACTGTTGGTAAAGCAGAATGCATCCACAGGCACAACAGCATGCCAGACCACCCAAACCACATCTCCTTCCCATCACAGGGCATTTGAAAAATTGATTTGTGTAGGGAGCAGCAGAGAAAGGAACTGAATCCTTCCAGCAAAGGGTGTCACCAGTATGGTTCAGTCAGGTTGGACTGAGCTGAATGGTTGACTCAGAGACCTCTAAAAATACTCATGTACTGAAGGAAGCAGAGGTTGCAATTCATACATAACATCTGTCACGGTTTTGGCTGGGAGAAAGTTAGTTTTCTTTGTAGAGGCTCACACAATGCTATGTTTTGGATTTTGATGAAAACAGTGGCGATGTTTTTGGTTGTTGCAGAGCAGTGTTTACATAGAGCCAAGGACTCTTTCTGTTTCTCCTGCTGCCCTGCCAACAAGAAGGCTGGGGGTGCACAGGGAGTTGGGAGGGGACAGGACTAGGACAGGTGACCCAGACTGACCAAAGGGATGTCTCATACCACATGGCGTCATGCTCAGCAATAACAGCTGGGGTAAAGAAGGAGGAAGGGGGGGACGTTGGGACTGATGGCGTTTGTCTTCCCAAGAAACCGTTACGTGTGATGAGCCCTGCTGTCCTGGAAGTGGCTGAACACCTGCCTGCCCATGGGAAGTAGTGAATGAATTCCTTGTTTTGCTTTGCTTGCGCAAGCGGCTTTTGCTTTACCTAGTGAGCTGTCTTTATCTCAGCCCATGAGTTCTCGCATGTCTACCTTTCTGATTCTCTTCCCCATCCCAACCGGGGAGAGCGAGCGAGCGGCTCTGTTGCACTTAGCTGCCTGCCAGGGCTAAACCACAACAACATCCTTCCTTTTAAGCTAATATTTAGCTGATCAACAAGATCTAGAGGAACCTAGGGTTTCTGTGTACTGCCTAGCAGAGACAGCACAAGAGACATTCTGAAGGCTTGACTTTTGTGGTACCCTTGTTCGTGGCAAGTCTTTACAAGTAAAAAGCCCTCCTGCATTTTAACCACAACTCCAGTATATTTCACTTAACATAAAAGTCTCCCTGCAGTTCTACTGAAAGTATATTTTATTCCCTGTCATGACCTGTCACATAATATTGCTGAGAGCTAACTGAATTTAACCTTAGAAATAGCAAAGTTTCAGCTATGGCTCAAGCATAATTTGTATAGCTGTTTAAACAGTTTAGGGTCTATTAGGAGAAGAGATGTCTGTGCATAACAAAACATTACAGAAATGCAGGACCTCCATAGAGAAGACCCTGCCTCCCATCCTCTCAAAACTTGGTAGCAATTTCAACCCCAAAGTGTCCTTGTCAGATAAACTTCAGTATTCAGGGTGCCAGCTACACTTAATACAAAACATAACTTGTCATATCAGTGGACCTATTGTATATTATTCCATACTGAATGTATGACCTTCCTTGCTAAAGAGTGTTCAATATGCCAAAGAAGGGAAGGGAAAACAACGAGTTAATAGATTTACGTGTCAACATGGAAAGAACAGGCTGATGGCTTTGAGGGCACTGAAGAATATGCATAATGATAAGTTCATCGACTGGAGAAGCTGAGAACTGGAAATAGAAGTGGATACGCCAATAATAAACTCAATGCAGCTGATTTCAAGTGGCGGTTTGAACACTGTCTGATAAAGGACTAATGGGAGAATAAGTGACTGGTGAGGTTTGTTTGGAAAGCAGTACACAGAGAGAGAGAGAGAGAGAGAGAGGATAGATGGGCGCTGATCATCATGCTTCGGTGAAAGAGACAACTGCTGTTAATCAGAATCTGTCTGGTACTGATGAATATATTAAAATCCACTGTGGGCACATTTCCTTCCTCTTTCTGTCCACCCAGAGGAGCAGCTGGAAGGTTTCCACTGTGGCTGCTGCTAGCAAGTTGTCTGCAGCTTTTTGCATTTGTAAGGTATGACCCCTGTGGAGGGTTTGTCTGCTGAGAATCTGGCCTCATCCCCTAACCACACAAAGGTATCTGAAATCAGTCTAAGTACCCCCATAGAAAGAGCAGAACATGGGGATCTGATGACATATCAAACACGAAGCTGAAGAGCAAACAAGCACAAAGAAAATTAGCCTGACTCTAGCCCTCTTCGTTCCCAGAGAAGGCAATGAGCCAGTAGTGGTTGTGTAAAAAGCACAGGAAGCCTGTTCTACAGCACACAGTTTTCACTTTTTCATCTTAAACTGCTGGCAAATATTTTTGTTCAGTGTTAATCTTTCTGCATGACCCAATTTTCACCTCCCCCACAATTTGGGATATTTTGGCAGATACCTGTAATTTTTATGAATTAAAGCAAGTGTCAAAAAGGAAAGCTGCTCCTCCCATCGCTCTCAAAGAGCTGGAAATAAAACCCAATGTCTAAGGTTATAAAGCTCAATGTTCCCCTTTGGAACATTGCTAGAACAAGATCACTTAGTAGCTCCACATTAAAAATGTTTCCAGAATAGTTGCTGAATTCCCTCAAACCAAATCAAAGAACAACACAAGCTATATCCCAGTATCGGTTTTTCAAATACTTTTCCCATAACAGCTTCAGCCCACCCATTCGTTTTAGCACCAACCCCTTAATGTTTTATGCTTTTGCAGATAGATTTGTAACTGTAGGTGTCTTAAAACAGAATTTTTAAAGGCAAGCTGGTTGAAAGCTGAACAGTACTGTGTTGATCCCAAACCTCAAGACTGGGAAGGGAAAGAAAACGATTTAGTGGTCAGAGCTGCACAGCTACAGGAACAGGTGCAACTTTGTACGCATTCTCAGGAATCTGACAGGGCAGAGGTGAACTCTCTCAGCCCCATTTTCTTTTTCCAGTTTCTCCTCCCAGCTTTAGGGAGGTTCTTTGTCCATCTTTGCAAGCCACTTGTTGCTCCACAAAATGCAAGGAAAACTGCTTTCCCCAGCTTGACAAGAGCCCCATATTCCTTGACTGCTTGTTCCCTTAAAGGCAGCGCAGTTTTCTCACTATGAATGCATTCTGGGCTCAGAATTCATAACAGCCCTCCTCTGATGCCTGCAAATGATTTCCACAGCCTGACTTGTGGCTCTTTTTGATGTGAGGGAGCAGAAAAGACTTATCAACAGCGAAAAGAGGAAAAGCAGAAGACGAATGTTTCCCCAGTATGATGCGACAGAAGGGCACAAGCAAGAATTTCAGCTCTGAAGCTTCTCTGGGAGCTTCCTTCCCCTCTGCCCCTTAGCATAACGTGCCTTACGTGCAGGCCTTGATTTGAAGCTCCCAGAGGAATCGACCACTTTGGGATCCCTCAAGACACTATAGAGAGGTAAATCATTACAGCAATGAGTCATCTTTCTTCTACGTGCCTTCAAAGAAGGGATCAAATTTTTAGAGTATTCTGAAGTTCTCTTTTAATAGCGTTGGACTACAACTTCTTAAAAATCCAGTAAGTCTGCAATACTGAATGCGCATTTCTAGTCTCAGATTAATTATGTTAATGGTCTAAGCAAGCTAATCTCCTCTAACTCAGACAAATTAGTACTTCCACGTGGCTCATTAATCCCTGCCTCTTCATCTGAAGAGGCCATGCTTCATAGGACCAACGTACGTAAAAGAACAGCATGCCAGGAATATCTCAGGCTGGAAGGGCTGAAAACAACAGAATTGCCTGAATTTTATCTAGACATCTACTGTGGCATTCTGCATTCTCTCCACCTTTCATTTATTCCCTCCTTTTAAAGAAACATGGTATACCACTAAACACCATGATCTGCAGAATTCCTACTGAGACTAGAATTCAAAAATTAAGGAACAGCCACGTATGAAACATTTTGTTATAGAAAACTTCTGCCACTTCGACAAAAGAGGAAGGAACTGAAGCATCTGCAAACCCAATAACCTTGCCACTGATGTTAATTCATTGATAATAGTGAACACGCATCCTGCTGACCAACCTTCACACATGGTTTCAGTTAAAGGGGACAAGCGACCAGGTTTCCTCTCAAACCGTCAGTCTCTTCAGAGGATGGGCTGTCTTGTCCCTGCCAGCTGACCCAGGTACAATGCCCATGCCCTGAGATAGGAGCAGCCCAGCACCAAGCTCAGGTTTGCCTCCGAAAAACCACTGCCTATGTTTTACCCGTTTACACTGAGGATGTGCCTTTGTTACCGCCCACAGCAGTCAGTACCAATGCAAGCAATAGGCACAGAGCAGTCAAGGTGCTGCTTTGGACAGTGCAAAATTTACAGCATAAACAAGTTACGCTTGTGATAATTTTCAGTGGTTGTATATGATCACACACAAAGTCTCTGACAAAGCAAGGAACTGATCCGTTCATTGTATTAGGCTTCAGGATCTAGCCTGGGGATCATCTCCCTTTCCTCATAATCCCTCCTTATTTAAAATGGTTTTACTGCTTTCTTCAGGTATTTGATCCCCAAGGCCTGAAATCCTCAGTGTAGGTGCCACTGTTCACAAATCAATTCCTACTGTCACATATGATATTGATTCCTGCAGTGCAGTGCCTTGGAGCAGCAACCAAAAAAAATGCCAATTTCAATTACTAAAGAAAACACAAGATTTATTTGTGATTATATGACAAGAAGATTACCACTAGCTACATTCTGGGGAAAAAAGAAATCAAAGGGCCTCACTTTGCAAAAGATACAGAAATCTATAAAGATACTAGACACATCCAGCTACATCTTTTCCCACTCTGAAGTAAATGATTTTATTTTTGTATGTATGTATAGTTATCTCTGTAGATGCATAAATAGATTTACACACACACAGTTGCGCTGCAGCAAAATACCCCTCAATGAAGTTCAGACCAGTGACAGAAGCGTGACAGGGTGATTTTTCCAGTGCATTCCCTTACAGTTCTACACAAATTTTGATGAATTTTACCTGGATCCTTTTAGTGTCCTCCCTCACTGCTGTGCCCGAGCACCTCGTTGGCATTACTGAATTTGGTCTGACAAAACACTCCCGTGTGGGAAATATATCTCATTGTGGATAGAAAGGCAAGTGGAGATGAAGGGATAAGTGGAAGAACTGCAGGGGGGGCCCTCAGCAAAGCTAAGGGCGAAGTCTGAATCTCTCAAGCCCCTGACATCACCCTCTCTTGAATGGCAACCCACGCTTGGAGAACCACATCATCTCCTGGCAAAGAGATGAGGAGCAATTTCTCCTTTCCCTGTTTTGGCCGGTGCTCCCACTCATATTTATTGTCTTCAGCAATGCCAGCAACAACCACTTTCCCTGAGTCCTGCTTCCTAATGCTCAAAGGACAGCGTTACACTACGTGTCACCCTCACTGCTGCAGTGGGCGCTCAGTGGTCAGCCAGCCCGTGGGTACACTGCCATCCCCGCAAGGGCGACAGCAGTGGCACAGAGAAGGAGAGCAAAGCCAGGCTGCCTTTGGTCCAGTCAACACTACTTTCATCAGCACCGCCATGGGCAGCAATAGCAGAGCATCTCCTGCAGGCATGGTGCGGGGCTGTTCACCTTCCTGCTGCTCCAGGTCCCCCGCTCTGCAGAGTAGACATGACCACAGCCTGCATAGGCACACGCAAGCAGGTTTCAGCCTCGCTGGTGGGGGTAACCATTGCAGGCAGTCAGGCTGCACAAGCATCCACATGTGGCCAGCTGACGGTATGACTGCCTTCATGTTCTCATCACAGATACTTCCTATCTGTGGTTTAATCTACCTAGGGTACGTCTGCATGGCCTGCAGCTTGGCTTCCTCATACAGTGCAGAGAAATCTGTTACGCTAGTGACCAAACTGATGCTGTGTTAGGTAGCACTGCTGGAAACACCAATGGCTTATCAATATGAGTGCACCAAACATTTTCACCAGCAACAACACGTGGGCAAGAAACATTACAAATTGGCCTGTGCAGAGACAGCCAGTGGGGGTGTCCCCTTGGTTCTTGACCTGGTGAGATCTGCAGTCCATCTTGTTTTGCATGTCATATCAAAAGCTTTTTTCCAGGATCTCTCATTTCATGGGGTGTGGGGTTGGGGGAAGACTGTTCCTCTATCTGAACTGCAGCACTGGGATGTGGGTGGGTGAAACTGAGCTACATGGAAATTGCAAGGCATTATTCAGAGAAGCAGACAGTTTCATGTTTTCTCTTCTGCTGGAAGGGGAGATAGGGAAAACAAGAGAAAAAGCAGGCTAGATATGCTTCAGCTCTCGTTATTTAAAGAGGATACTCCAGGCAGCTTTCATGCAGCTTCTGGTTCAGCTCAGAGTAGCCCAGAAAGGCTGCAGGGGATGCAATGCTGCGAGTGCACAGGAGATATAGAATACTTTCTGCACGCCCTCATACTTTCCCTTCCTGTGCTCTACCCTAACCTCAGCCAGAAATATATTGGCTAAACCAGAGGCAATCAGCTGGCACATACCTGGAAAGGAAGATGGATTTCCTGCAGCATAGCTTTTTTTTTTTAAAATGAAGTTGCTTTTTTGGACTAGCAACAACAACAAGATACACCTATCAGTAACACTTAAAAAACATGTTTTTATGTCATTGCAGATCACATGCCCTCCTTGCACTGGCCCTTGGTCTGCAACATGAATTCAAATTTTTGTCTGAGTCTGTTAAAGCCCAAGGAATGTTTTCCTGAGCCCATTTTGCTGGAAAGTTATATTTGAGACATTACTTTAGAGATATAAAAAGGATTGTATTTAGTCTTTTATTTTTCTTCTTAGGACATCAGTGATATTAATTAAAACTGAAGCTTATCTGGGGATGTGAGTTGCAATTGGAATAGCCCAGATACTGTTCCCAGTGGAACCACCACCAAGATTACCATAACAACCTTGGGGCAAAGGACAGAGCAAACCCTTGGCTGTTTTATAGTCATAACCCCAGATCCAGCTCTATAAGGGGTAACCAATCTTGCTTTTAGAAGAGTAACTCCCACCTTTCCATAGCACTGGGTGACTTCAGTAAAAAAAAAAAGTCAAATTACATTTGCTTAGCTGCGTGTTTTGTTGGGGCTTATTGCACTATAGCAATAACTTATTGCTATTTCATGTTGACTTATGTCATGTCAGGTGACAAAGATGGACAGAGCAGATTAAGAAAGGGTGTACTCTTGCCACAGAGTAGGGGGGTCACTGATCCATATAGTTCGTGGAGACAGACAGATAAGCCGGTGTGGACTTCAGATGGCTTTGGCTCAGGTCTTCTGCATTATGTATGCCACAGGTGCAAGGTGGCTCCATCAAGCCCTGGCTCAGTTTTCAATGACTTAACATCCCTGGTGGGACTCCATGTCTCCCTCCTACTCTTCTTCTGCATCCCTTTCCTTCAAACTGCCAACTGTAACCAGCTTCAATCTGCAGAAAGGGCAAGATGAGTTTGCTCCTGGAATTACTAACATTTAAAACCACCCTCATTGACCTCATATCATAGCACTCAAACCAAACAGACTAATGGAAGAAAGTAGGCTCATTGGTTTTGCAGGAATCAGCAAAAATAGCCCCACCTGTTACCTGAGTGAATAGTCCTAATCTCTGTTAGGCAACAGGTAAATCCTACAAAGTTCATCAAAAATGCATCAAAAGTTAAATAAATTCCATAGCAAAAGCTTCTTAAATAAGTACCTCACCTTGTCAGGACTGTTTTGGCATGCTGCAATCAGTAAGAGTGCAGACTGGATCAGGAGAATATTTCTAGAATGTAAATTCAGACTGCTTGGCTAATGGAGTTTACCAACTCCACTGGCTTCTTGGGCAGAGGCCACCATTTCCCCTGTCAGAAGAGAAGGGCTCAGCCAGCACTTCCAAAGTTCACAGGTTGCGCACATAACTGACCTGGACACGAGCAGTTCAGCTACCAGAATTTAACACTTCATCTGCAACAACACAGTCCAAAGTGGCTTATGCAGATTGGGAACCTTGGTCCCTCTTCAACAGCCCAGCACCACCAGCCTAAGCTAGACTTTTTGGATAGGATCTTGAAACAGGCTTGGATCAGAAAAGTTAAGTAAGCACAAGATACTCTAGAAAAGTCTGCCTTTACAGTCCACAGCCAGTGAGCACTGTAAAAATTCAAGAAGGTCTTGCCAAATGCTTAAAAACATTTCCCAGTTTGACCCAGAGTCATACTATGTCAGCATATCATCAAGGATTCTTGCAGAAATGAAGCGTCTCAACCAAGTCACTTTTGAGATAGAACATGAGAAAGAAACATTTGCAGAAAAGCAAACGCAGTTGCTACTAGTTTCATTTCAACAAAACAGCTTTAAATTGCCAGAAATATAGTTTATTGGCTACACATCACACAAACAAACAATCAGGAGAATGGACTTTGTAACTGAGGGGATTTAGAATGCTTCAAAATTGGATGCAAAGCTAGCTAAAATCATTACTGCATAGACATTGCCAATTCTCCATGCTATATGCACATGTATAGAAGTTGTGTAGTCACAGGGGCTGACTGAGGGAAAGTATAAGAAAATATCCCAGTTTTGCACAAATGTTTGCTTCAGACGCACAATATGTTCTCCTGATGAGGGGTTATTCTATACATGATTAGGGGTCTCATTATACCAAAATTCAGATACTGTAGCTCTTATAAAATTGGTCTCTGACAACACCAAAGTCATTTAATAGCACTTGGCAAATTAGTAGCACACAGTATTAGCAAGAGTTTGACAGTCATCGCTAAATAATCTGTGTAGCTTCATCAATGAGCAAACATTGCAGATGCACAGCAGCAAAATCTCTTTACAACATGCTTCACATGGGAGCATGAATAATTTTTTCAAACCCTCTTTCTCTCAACTATGTTATCTCCTTGTAAGACAGACCTGCCTATTACTGGGGGAAAAACCTTCTATTGAGGGAAAAGGCCACTTTTCCTGTTAGCTTTATTTTTAACACGGTGAGCAGTTTTCATTCATAACAGTCTATGCTTGTCTCTATCCGTACAAGTTTAACCATTAGACAGAAATTAAACAGAACGGTTTAAAGAGCACCCACTTGCAAGGTCATATGGCTTCAAGCAAAGTCCATTAGGGAGCCATTTGCAAGGCTCAGTGAATCATGACTCTCGCCCGAAGACCTGCACATTATCTGTTTGACATATATGCATTGGTAGGTTCAAGACATACATGATATAGAGGCATAATAGTCCACTCTTTTCCTCCTAAAGATCACTGGGAAGCACTCCATTTAGCAAGACTAAAAACTATTTCCTTTAGCCTAAGGACAGCCCAAACACTGCATCCACCCTTGAAGACAAAATTAAGTTCTATTTCCTGGAACAGCAAACCAAATATCCTCAGTTCAGAATCTCCCCAGTGGTAACCAGACTTCCTATAGACTACAGCACTCCATATTGACAAAACTGTTGTCTGCACTGGGAGCCTTGAAGAATCACTAAGCACCTGACCTACAGCTAGCTACAAAATAAGAAAGGTGAAGGGACATTGAAATCCAGTGAAAGATGCAGCTTTTCAACAAAAAAAGGCTCACTTCTTAATATCAGTTTTGGGTGAGCATCATGGGTTGGGGTTCAGACTGGATGAAAAAGATACATTTGGAATATTTATTTTTTGACTGAAGACATTACAGGAACAACTGAGCATTCTGGCATGGGTTAAGAGATGCCCTAGTCTGACCTTCACAACCTGCCAACTGACTAAACTGCATCAAAAATGAGTCATAATATTTTCAAATTGAAGCTCTCAGTGGCTGTCCTGCAGCCCTAGTCATCTGACAGTGAGCTACCCTTGGATCATTACAGTAGATACACCGGCCCATTGTGGGCTTGGACTGTGGTACCTCATGGTACACCACAGGTTTATATCTACTTGTTCAAGGCAGCCAGCATCTCTACACAAAGCATCAACAGTCCTTGGAAATACCACTTTGCATATGGGAAGACACCGATACTATCATGTGCAGTCAGCTGAGCTTACTCAGGGCTGGAATAAGGCAGGAAAAACCCCACCACAATGGTGGTGTGTGCATCTGAGCCTAGTCCCACCAAGCCTGACCAGGAGTCCCAGCACTGCACACCCTTGTGCTACCGGGGTGGGAAAGCCCTTCCCGCTCAGACACCCAGCCACAGGAAAAGACTGTCTGCCTGAATCCAGAAAGTGAAACATTTCTGTGTTATGGGAAGGTTTACCCACAGGAAAAATAATCTGCCCAGCAGATCACAGAGCTGCCTGTGCAGTAAGGCAGGAGCAAGGGCAACAGTGTGTTATCCTCCATGTCCACCAGCTGAGCAGCACCACAGCCTTCACATTCAGGAGCTCTAGTCCTGGAGCAGGTGGGTGGAACCGAATACTAGTCCTCTATGTGAAATGAAAAATTCAGCATTTTCTTTGCCTTGCCCTGCTGGCCTCCTCACCCCCTCCCTCAGTAATGCGGCAGGGCACTCTCTGAAGGCTAGGTGCTTCCTGACAACCAGTGACATGATTTACATTTCCACGGCACATTTCACACTAATGGATGCCAAAGGACACTACAAAAAGTCCTTTGTAGAGAAATTCTTGTACCTGGGTTATAATAAGACACTGCAGCACATAAGTATCACATGGTAGCCTTATGACAAGCAGTGAAGATGAACATCAAAGGTAGTTATAGGGGGACTTTTGGTGGGGTAAGTACAATTTCTGACATTGGTTCTGGCTGGAACACAAGAACTAACATCTTACCCACTCTTACAAAGGATGGCATGGAGGTCTTAACAGCTATAAGTTTTTATATTTCAGAAGATGTGTCCTGGAGCCAAAATCATACTGAGAAACTGGAATTGTAACAAATCAAAAAGAAATGAGTTCCACTTACGGGGTCAGTCCTCTCCAAGACCTATTATAACCTACGTCTTCCCTCCAGCACTCTCTCATCAGGCTCATAATGACTTATGATGGGATCCCAACCCAGCTCAAGGCAACGTGTCTGGATGCAGAGGGCTAATCCTCTGCCGACATAAACTGACAAGATGCTGCTGAAGTTGATGAAGCGCTATCAATTTACAGCAGCCGAGGATATGTCACATAAGGTAATCAGACTTTAAAAGAAATATGATGGCAAGAGTCCTAAACATTTTCAAAACGCTGTGCTGTCAGAATAGATCTCAGAGTACAAACCCCTACTTTGAGAAGTCGTCAGAGACCCAGATGGGTTGCTGATTTTATCCTGCCTGGAACACTGCGCACCCACCTCCCCCCTTTTCCAGTTATTTTTCCTGTACCCTAAGACCCTGAAAGAAGTATCTGACATCATGTCAGCCCCAAAGCTTATCTTAGAATAGGACAAGTATTTTGCTGAGCTTTTTTCTCCTCTCTACTAAACTGGTTGCTAGAACTCCAGCTTGAAACATTTCTTCATCATTATGTCTGTAAAGTGTGGAGTTTCAAAAGAGAAAAACAACCTATAAAAGGCAATTAATAAAATCTGCCATCACTCCCAAAACTGTGCAGAACACTTCATTCAACAAAGCATTGAGACAGAATAACAACAGAGTTGCTAAATAGCATGCCACAAAGCAAGACCCAAGGAAAGGCAAGATAATAACCTGCATTTCTTAGGATCTTTTATCCAAAGCACTTTGCAGACATATATGCATATTATATAGGGTCATTCATCTAACTCTGAAATATAGCTGCCTTCACATCAGAACTAAAGTTGTATAACAGCACATAAAACTGTATAACAGAGTCAGAGAGGAAAATTAAGAGTAACTGTTCTAGTTGAATTACAGAGCAAATGCTAAGTCATCAGAATACTACTTTCTCTAGGTGAAATTTAGTGGAACACTGAGCATTGCCTTCAAACTTGAATAGAAGATGTAACAGCATCACTAATGATTAGGCTTTTGGGTTTACCACTAAATGAAAACCCAGTAAATCCAGATAGAGGGCCAAGTGTCACCTAGTGAGTCATCAACATTCACTTCTGAGTCACCTGTGCTTCCTCAAAGGTCTCCCTGCTGAGTATCAACCAGTGAAGCCCAGTGAAGCTTAGTATTTCTCAACAGCCAGCACGGTCATAGCCCAGGCACAAAACTCATTCTCACACTTCTGTCAGGCCAGGAGTGCTCAGTGTTGTTTCTGAGAGAGGTCAGTCAGGCCACAGGATGCTCTCTTGCTTGCTCTAAGGACTGATGGAAATGAAGTCCCACATATGCCAGTGGGATTGCATGGGGAAGGATGGATTGTGTTTTTGACAGTGCACCACACTACCTAGTTGAGGCACATCATCCTCACCAGCTACTCGAGCTTGGAGACTTGCACAGAGGTAGCTGGCAGGCCACCACTTGCATCCAGGAAATACAGTTTTAATTATCTATTATTTGTATAGACACCTACTGCTGCATCCTACACCTCAAAATGCATGTTAGAGGCAGGAGCCTTGCTGCCAGGTGTATCTCCATTTTTCTCACTGCCTGCAAGTACCCAGCTCTCATTTGTTTGCATCATAACAAGCTTCATACATTCAAGTGGCCAGCACTTTATTCAGAATTTTCTTGTGCAGGATTACTATGGAAAGTCAGCTCTGCTCAAAAGCCTTAGTTCTGGTTGTTTGCTGTTTCAAGCCTTGAAGTTCATGAAGTTGTAACTGGTTCATGCTTGGAAGCTTTCCTTTGCAAAGAAAGGCTAGAAACATTAGTGTAAACACCATCCTGGATACTGCAGAGCTTAAAACTGTTCCAAAAACCAAGGGCAATACCCCTGTAACAGGAATTTCCTTCGTTAGTCTTTTAATACACAGCACTTCTCAACAGTTCTTCACAGCACAGGAACCAGAGCTTCCCTCATAGGCAGCCTCATGCCTCTTTACGCCTCTAGAAGGCTTGGAAGGTGGCAGAAGCAAAGCCACCAAATTAAAGCCTCCTCTGCCCAACATTAGATTCTCTGACCAGCTACTCCCCAGTGCTTTTCTTGGCAGCATCTTTCTTTAGGAGAAGAGGTACCGATACAGAAGAGATCTCAGATAGGTAGTAACCTCTGATAGTCTCTCACCAGCTTTCACCATCAAATATGGTAACAGACGCACAAGGAGTTGCCTCTCCCTGCTGTGGCCAGCCGTGAAGCACATGGCATTCTGGATCAGAAGGCAGCCTAGCTTCCAAAGGGAATAACTGTGGCCTGGCATGGGAAGAAAACCGGGAGGGTGCATCTTCCACTAACATTTTCTAAAGGACCATAGGAGTGCAAAGCGTGATCCACCTTTCCTCCCAGCTAGAGGATGGCCAGGCACAACAGTTTGTGTCCTGTTCCCAGAGAAAGTGGCACAAAAATCTGTAATGATGAGAAGCAAATGGGATACCTGGGCTGGTGTTTCACCCAAAAATCAGGATCACCACACTCACAGCTGATGAGGAACTGCTGCTAGCTTGGAGGGAAGTACCTCCCCTGCTGAAGAAGTATCACTTTCTGCCACCTTCAGCCCTGTCCTTGCCTCCTCCAAACCCACAGCCTTTACAAGAAGGCTGCAGGCAGACTTACCCTGTGTTTCTCTTTCCCATTCACGCATATCAACAGTGTGACTATTTTCTGTGGTTAAAAATTATATCCCCATATATTTTAGACCTGTAGCCAAAGCAGATCCAACTAGTCTGAATTCACCTTTGAAGAATAAATAGGAACATGGAAAGATGTTGGAATCAAAGCTATTGCAATCAGAGACTAGAAATCTCCAGCTATGTCTTGAGAGACTTGATCTGGGGATAAGAGAGCCCTTCCAATTTAAGGAAGAAAAAGGATAGTATTAAGCAACTACTATATGACTAACTCCCCATTCCTCCTAATTTCTCACCTCCATGTGGCTTTTGTGTTCCTAAAAGCAATCTCCTTCCAAGCTATTTACAGTGGCATACCAGCCTGAACACAGAAAATACCTCCCCAAACCAGGGAGCTTACTGGGACAGACCCTAGCCAGTCAGCCAGCACCAGCTGATAAGGAATTATTCAATACAGTCTATTCTGCAGTCTCTGGCCCTGGGACACTAATCCAGAGGCTAATAAAGCAGTAATCCCCTACTGATCCGCAAGCTCCGTTTCCCCTGCTCAGCCCCACATCATTGCTCCTGGCTATATCAGCTCTCGCCACCCTCAATCTCCCTTCTTTCCCCGCTCCCCAACCATGCGCTCTCCTCACATGTGCAAGACTGTAGCTGCCTTTTTGGACCCTCCTTGTCTGTTCATATTTGATTATTTCAGCCTTGCCTCCTGAATTGTTGCTATCCCTAAGCACAGGCTATTTCTCTGGATTTTTTTTTTTTTTTGAGTTGGAGTCAAGCTCATCTCTTAAAAAAACTCTCTAAAAAAACCTCCTAGTGCCCCAGCAGCAGGTTCCCCGCCTCCCCAGGTGCCCAGCCCAGCCCCAGGAGTGGATATGTACAAATGAGCTGATGGGAGGTCCTGCTTACAACATGACAGCCTCCATTTACCCTGCCAGCAGCTCATTCATCTGGAACAGGAAGCTATAAGTCATGCCATGATTGTCCAACCCTCCGGTTCACTTAATCTTCCTGTAAGCACTGCTGACAGCTGCAGGTAAGGATGGAGCAAGTGAAGGAGACTTGCAGTTCCCTGGCAAAGCACAGGGCTGCTGGCCCAGGCCAAGCCACTCTCCAGTCTAGTCTCCCTGTGGCCTCTACCGGACCTTATAGAGAAGGTGAAAGATGCACCAGCATTGATCTTCTGAATTAGTCTTATCATGCTCCTAATATATTGAAATTCACTGAGGAACTGAAGCATAAGGTTTAGCTTACTATCAATAAATATTTATTCTGAGCTCTCTGGATATTCTGTCAGCCCTCACATGCCCAGCCCAAATGAATCTTGCAGAGATCCCATGTTTGGAGCTGATCTGGTGCAGAGAATTAGTTTTACAGTGTGCTTTCATTTGGTAAATGATTTGGAGCTTAGTTCCAAACCTGCCATCTTTTAATTTCATCTGATGTCCTTTGAATAAGGTGCTGTATTTTATGCATCCCAAAGAGGCATGGGGAGAGCTGAGGTGTTGTTTCTTTCCCACCTTCAAAAAGCACCCCCATGACCCACCACCAGATTTCACCCCAAGCCACAAGAGCCAAAGAGAGAAGAATAAAAGGGCCTTAAGAGGATATAGGAACAGAGATATCAAATGCTCCCAACAGCCAGCTTGTAAGCACAGATTATTTGCTTTCAGCAGCTGTCTCAGGATGTCAAAGAGCACTTTTGCTAGCAATAACTAAGGGTTGCAGAGTGCTTGACTGTGTAGGCTGTCAAACAACCATGAGCTCTCCCTCTTGATTTAGGAGACACAAAATGATCCTCATCTTCTACATGGATTTAATATCTTTACTCCAATTTTCAAGACAAAGCAGCATTTACAGAGATCTGTGTTTCAAACCACGTCCAGATTCATAGAATACAATACAGCCACAGTGGTCTCCCTGACTATGGAATTACTATTTAAAGAAGATTAAGAAGCTGACTACGGTCATCAGTTTTATTTTGCCCCTCCTGCATCCCTTTCATCCTCCTCACTCTCCAGATGCCAAAGAAAACAGTTGTGCTATGAAGGTCTACAGGTTGGGGTGCTTCAACTGCTTCTTTTCCGCTGGATAAGAAGGAACAGAAATGCAAAAGCACATGAGCCATAAGCAACAGGATTGCCTTAAAGATGCATGAGATCTCTAAAGCCACATCCACCATACCCAAGTAGGAAAGCAACCATAACAATAAAACACCATCTCAAAGACTCTATCCCTCAGTGAGGCTTCTCGTTGCTGTCCATTAGAGGTCACTAGCACCCAGTCACAGCAGGAGCCTAGCTGCTGCAGAAGAAATCCCCAGCACCAGACCTCCAGCCAAGAAATCTTTACCCCCAAAGAGGCGAACCAGACAGCACACATCCTTCTTCACCCTATTCTATGTGAGAGGAAAAGAGCTTAGGAAGACACAGCAGTGTCTGCCCATCCTCACTGGGGACCCACCGCAGCTCTCAACCAATGCCTGTCCTCCTCCCATCAGGGGGTTTTGCTGTCCCACCAGGGTGAGGACGTGTCACAACCCTGCTGGCCCAGAGCTGGGTCCAGAAGGAAACTTAGTGACCTGGATCAACCTGAGAACACAGGCATCTGTTGTAAAAGGACATCACAACATCTTCTGGCTCTTAAAAAAGAGGAAAATGCTAATATGTCGTGTCCCCATTCCCCCCCCATATTTTGCCACCTATTTGCTGTGCTGTGTGGCTGATAATCTGCCTATAACCCCTGCAATTACAAAGGATCCCAAAGCAGGTGGGTAATTCATCAGCTGACTGCATCCCTCCCACACACTACCATTTCCTTCTGTCCTGCAACCAGGGGAATTCACCACCTCCCTCTTTTCCTTGCCAAGTGCACAGGAACCTCACGGCTCCATCCACATTGCTCCAGGCTACCTGTTGGCCCTGGATGTGACACACCTGTATCTGATGGCACTGTTGTGGACGGGACACAAGGGGTCAATGGAGTCATGCTGTCACATCAATATCTGAAGATACAAGAGCAAGGCTGCAACCTCTTCTGACCCCATTGCTCACTCCTCCCTGGGGAGACCAAACCCATGACAGCAATCACTCCACATGGCCACCTTGCAACCAGCTGCTCCTCCCCTGGAAGTACTCTCTGTCCTTAAGCACCTGACTAGCTCATTTGAGATTTCAGTCACAGCATATGCTGCTGCATCCATGCCTCTGTGTGCTCTTTACAAAGCCCTGGCAGCATGAGGATGCCGCACAGGGAGGCAGCAAGGGGGTCAGAGAGGGGAAGGATATTTGAGTGCTGACTGGGCTGTCCTCCTGATGAAGGACAGTGACAAGCCAGGATTCATCATCCACAGCTGCTCCATTTAACTGAATCAGATGAATATTTACAGAAGGGGAGGGAGGGATCATGAAATTTTGATTTTTTTTTTCAGTAGGATTTTTTCCAGAGAAGAGGCCAGTCTGACAGCCACCCAGGGTGCCTCCACCCCCTCTTTATACCCAGCTGCCAAAGGCACCGAGTTTGTATGTACACAGTGCTCATCCACCTCAGTACCGACCTGCAGAAGGCTAAGGGAGAAGATCAGAGAAGTCAAAGACTGATGAAGACACTGCTCAATGCTGTATTGATTTTGGTGACCTGTCACTGGCAGATCCCAGCTGAAGCCCCGCACTGTTAGACAGCCTGCTCCCAGACCTCAGCCTGGTGTTTATGGCTCAATATGCTGCTGACCTGGGCTGGACCCGCAGTATAACTAAGCCTGAGGGGCTCAGGGTCTTCCCTCTAAAGACATCTGCTGTCTGACACTTCACCACCACCAGGCAACCCACTGCATTAATCAAACTCCCCAGGGACTGAGCAATAAGTCTGCCTTTACTTCGCACTCACCCTCACCCCAGGCATTAGCTGTAAGAGGTACCACAGCTTGGCCAGCCTCATGTCATCGAGAAGATGTGGCACAGCTGAGACATGACATGGCCAGACAGGTTTCTCAGGAGAAAGCCATTTATTTTCCTACCTTGCTGCTTTCTGCACCTCAGGAAGGAGAGCCAAAAATGTGAGATTTCATTTTGCTCCTTTTCTTCTGTTATGTGCATCTCCCTTTTACAGCTCTTTATTCTTCCTTTCTCACTCAGGTTTTGCGCACAGAAGCATACCCTGTTCTCCAGTCCACATTTGGCAGTGCTTCGAAACAGTCCTCAAGGGGAAAGTCAGGCAGCCTGCACTGCTGAGCACTGTCTTTTGGAGAAGATGCAGGCAAGTTTACTCTGTTGAGCTGTCCCTTGTGGGCTGCAGCAGCAACCTGCAGGTTTGTCCTGTCCTCAGTCCCTGCCATGGTATTTGGGGGTTGGTACGAAGACAGACTCCTGCTGGAAGAGCAGGTGAAGCAGCTGCTCTGTTATTTCAGAATTTTGCCAGCTTCTGGGCTGGAAGAGCCTTAGCCCCAAGGCTATCTTCTCTCCCATCAGAGGGTGTCAACAACTCTCCAACAGGCTCCGAGAAATACAGCTTCTTCAAGCTCCCACCTTTACAGCTAACAAGCAACCCCCTCTGATCTCTAGTCAGCCCTGAGCATCACCTATCATATTTTTCCACCTTTTCTCCCCAGTTCTGGAGTCATCTGTGAACACAGGCATTTTGTGCAGCCGCTGATGCACCCTGATGGTTGTGGGTGGGAGGGTGTCTGAGCATGGATATGACCCCTTCTCAGAGGCTCAGCGGCTTGGAAGAGTTTTTCTTGAGGGGAGAAAGCAGTACGAGTATAGGATTGTCCCTGCCAGCCAGCTCATTTGCCTTATCCCCATCCAAGTGAGTGGGAGAGAGCTGTCTGCTTGCATTGAAGTGGCTGCACTGTTGATGAGCTTCAAGCCAGCAAAGAGTTCACTTGGGGGAAAAACAAGTGCAGCAGGGCAGCAGAGACGCTTTTTACATGCATTTGTCTTTTGATAATCACAGTAATAAGATCTCTTGTGGAAAAATTATACCACTAAGAAGTTCAAGAATTCCAAGGAGATATTCAAAGCTAGACTGAGACCAATTGGTGAAAGCCTGAGACTTACTCCCTGGCCATCAATAGGTTAATTCATGAGGTACCTGATAGAAGAACACAACCCAAGAACTCCAGAGTTACAAAAGCATTGCTGCTAGGAGGATCAGGTGAAACTGGTGATGGTAACATTCACCCTTCTTTCAGGAGGAAAGAGAGAAAGGAGCAGGTCAGCTATTCTGAATTAGGCAATTGCAAGAATTTTTTTTTTTTTGCCTGAAGTCTTGCAATCATTAAGGCTGGTCAGCCTGGGTGCAGAAAGCATTTCCACCACAAAATCCAAGCAAATGGGGAGGACAGTATGACAAGCACAAGCAGAAACACAGGAGAGGCAGGCAGGATGCCAGGAAAGCACTTCCACATGACACAGGGCAAGCTAAGAGACAGCTTTGGCTGCAGAGCACAGGCTAGGAGAGAGACATGGACTCTTGAGCAGCTGTGTTCTGGTAAGCAGGACCTTGCATACATTCCTTGTCAGTAAAGACACACCAAGGACAGACTTTCCTCCACTAACAATTACAAGCTGAAAAAAACCCTGCACTCCAGCTGCTCAGGTCAGGAGGTGGCAACAGCTGCTGGAGGGTTTTAGGGGTTGCTGCCTCCCTTCCTGCAGTAAGCACCATGACACAAACCACAGCAAGCAGGAAGGGTGGGCAGCATAACTTGGGGAGGGGTGGGGGAAAACAGAGCTGCCGCTGGCACTCAGCATCTCCAACTCCAAATCCAGGGCTCATAGGATCACAAATGTAGGTCAATGAGTACATGGGAGTGGTCATAAGGTTTGACTCTGGGCCTCTAGCCCAGGCATCCCCATCCCTAAACCCACCTAAGGCCATCAAGCACAGAGAAACCAAGATGCAGCATCAGGCAATAAGACTGCCAGCCCCCCCCGTCCCCCCAGCACACAGGCAGATGAACAAACTTACCTTTCACTCCTTCCTTCACTAACCGCCTCATCGCCATAGCAACTGTAATCCTAGGTCATGCAGCTAGAATAAATAAATAAATAAATAAATGCAGCACAAATGAAGATGTACGCTATCGCCAAACACAGCCTCAGTGGTAGAATCTAATTTTCATTAGAAACATAACAGTGGTTTTGCATAATTATACATATATTAATGCCCAACATGCCCATCTTCAGTTAAAATTCATGAATTCAGTTCTAAATAAAAAGCATTGCTCATTGCAGACTTTTTTTCTTTAAAAAAGGAGAAAACACTTCTAAAGGCTCCAGTCACACTCGCATGGCAGTTTCTTAATCCTGAGATTAAAAGGGAGAGCAAAACACAAAGCTTAAGTTAGCTCTCAAGTAGAAACATCACATAAAACACAACAGGAGAGTTTGCTGCTTTTATAAAATGAGGGCAGAAAGGGAGCAACAACAACAAAAAAAATCGGTAAACTCTGGAGCATACCTGGAACTGAGACCCAAAGGAAGGTGTCTCATGGCCTCCCCCTTTGGTGCTTGCAGTGAAAGCAATACCACGGCATCACACTGAGGAGCAATACATCCCTGCGAGTGACTGAGCACAGACTTGGCTGACACCAGTATTTACTACATTGCTTGAGGTCAGCATTTACAGGAGAAGGTTTATTTACTGTGATGGAAACACGCAGACACCAGCACTAAGGAACAGCCCAAGTCAAAGAAACCCTGAAGAACAAAGAAACACTTCATCTCGCTCCTTTGTTCTTATCTGCTTCTACTACCTCCAGGTTCCTTCATTATTCACTAATTGCAAATGACTTCAGGCTGGTAGCCAATTCCCCTCTTTATTACTGAGTTTCCAGGTGGGCCTTGTCTGAGTGATGGGGCAGCCTTGCTGCTGGTCAGATCTCACCTTCCCTGTCCCTACACGTAGGGCAGTGCCTGGAGGGTGCTTATTGCCACCAGAAGTGGTAGGGACCTGCGTACCTAGAGGCTTTGGGACTTCACAGCAAGCTATCGCATTGCAAGCATGCACGCAGCTCTAAGGATGCTCTCAAAGCCCTGACATGGCACGTGGTAGAGCTGATATTAAAATAAATGCAACTTCCTTAGGCATTGCTTCTTCTTTAATTGTACTGACATCCTAGCCAGGGAATAAAGGGAGAAGCTGCTACGTGGATTTGTCTCCACAGAGGCTTATTTAATGCCTCACTTACAGAAAAGGCGATGACTGGTACATAAGGGACAGGAGGGCTGGGCTTGAAGGCAGGGCTTGGGGCTGGAAACTGGTAGGGGGAAGGAAAAAGGGAGCGGTGGCGGAAAGGAAAGACAGAAGAGTTGGAGTGAGGTCTGTTCAAAATGACAACCAAAATCCCTCATGGCCATGAATCCGCAGCTCCTTACCTTCTTTTGCTGTCATTAGCACGCAGAGAGAGGAGGAGATGATGGGCATGAAGCTCAGCCAGCGTGTGGGGAAACACACCCTTCTCACCTGGGTTTCTGGGGGAAGGAGAGGGAAACCTCTGTATCCAAGTCTGTGTCCACTCTGACCAAGTTCTTGCTCATCCTTGCTTCTGGGGCCTCACAGGGAGTCCTGCTGGGCAGGAGCTGGGAGCTTGATGAGAAAGCACCTCCTAACTGCTTCCACCTCCTCGTCCTTCAGGCTGGCCCCCGGCTAGAAGGCAGAAGGGTCGAAAACACATGTACGTGTAACTTGTAGCCCATGCTTGGCAAAGCCAGCTCTTCCGTAACTGAGCTCTGTACCTGACCTGCTTATGCAAAGCAACTCTGACCTGCCCAGACCACACATGGCTGGGAGGTGCATGCATGGTCTTCTTTCTCAAGACCCTAAAGTGACATACATCAGTCCCACCAACAGAGGATGTAGCAGAAGTGATGCTGGAAGTGGGTGGTGGGATTGGGGAAAGTGGCTCAGCACAGATATTAGTCTCAGGCAAGGAGCACTAACGTGGAGGTGACTCTGGCACTTGAAAGGGACTTCAGAAACATGAGGCTCCACTCTGAAGGAGCCCAACGGCTCAAGGTGTGCAAGGAGACCAGCACAAACAGCCATCACATCAGAGGAAAAGGGCTTGTGACTGACCCACTCCCTGCCCTGTGTCCCCCACAGAGCCACATCCAAGAGCTCAGGAGAGAGAGGGGCAAAAGGAGGAGAGTGGTGTGTAGGAAGGAATGGGGATAAATTCAACGGGCAGCTGAAGAGATGCCCCAAGGAAGCTTGTCTCTGCCCCAAAAATGCCATCATACCCTTCCCTCCCACCAGCTCCTGCACCTTTGATACTGGCTTTGTATCTCAGGGATGTTTTGTCACCTCGCTGTGGCTCCCGCGGTGCCTTTCTGGTGTCCCCAAAGGAGGGTGGCAGCGGTAGGCAGCTACGGCTCTGCTGGGGACCAGGCAGGATGGTTTCCTCCCTGCAGACACGGGCACTGAGCCACTCTGAGGAAAGTGGGGCTGCAAGGGTTGACGTGACACAGCCCCTGCTCCCCTTGAGGGGACATTTAAGCCTGGTGGTGGGGCGGAGGGCTCTCCTGCCCCTCGTGAGTCCAGATTTGCTCTCAGATCCTTGCTCTCATGCATTCCTCTCTCTCTCCCACATGCACCAATTAAAACCACGCTCATTGTGAGTTCCTCGGCTGGAGCACCTGGCCCTTTAATTGCTGCCATGAAAGGTACGGATGTAGGCGATTCTGAGGCCAGCAAAGCAGAAAATTAGCATTTAGCGTGAAAATGATACCACTGCATCATCACCGGTGCAAAGCAAACAACAGAACCAGACGGGCTGCCTCCTTCCCAGCCTACCTGCATGCTCGGAGCCGTCGGGTGCTGCAGAGGCCCGGCAGCCTCCCGCGCCCATGGGTGCTGCCCTTGCAGGGCTGCTATCAGGGACTCGGCGATCTGGCATCCACTTTCCGCCTCTGGACTTGTGATGAATCAGGTTTATACACTCGCTTCTGAGATAATCCTCCCTCAAATGTCAGAAGTGCCACATTAGCCGCTGCATTGATTCCTGCAGGGTTTACAGAGCAAGAAAATGCAGTGGCAGCTAGTGGGAGGCTGGATGGAATAAACCTGCACCCGCAGGGTGTCCCTCAGGGTGAATCAGCGCAGTCTCAAGCCAGGATTCAGATCTTCACCTCCTCCAGACCCTTAACTAGCTTTCTCCATCGTTATTGCAAATTCCCCTCAGGCCTTTTCACCTCTTTGTTACGCAGGCTGTATTTTTGCCTGGTTGGACACAAATAAACATTATAAGCATAAAAGGGAAGGCTGTTCACTGGCCAGGCCGGGATGGAGCCAGCAGCCCTGGCCCTGGGGTCCCAGAGGCTTGGGGATGGAGGCAAGGGCTCTGCAGCAGCGGTGGGCAGCAAGCAGGAGCAGGGGGGGCTGTGGATGAGCCACAGAGGGATCTGGGGCTGATCAGCCGTGCCCACATCGGAAGCGCCTGGGATCAAAAGCAAAGTGCCGTGTTACGGGTCAGACCACAAGCAGGCTCCAGGATGTCGGGATCTGGGGCGGCCAGCACTGCCTCCATTTCACATGCAAACCCATGTAGATGTTCAGGTGGATGACGAATGCGTGAGCGGTGCTGGGGTGCCCGCCCCAGCCAGGGCTCTGCATGCGGGCAGTTCCTGCCACAGAGACCTCTGCAACTCGTTGCAGCGCTGGACGTGCTGCCCAGGCACCATCAGCATCAGTGGGCAGGGTGCTGAGTCAGCAGTTTGGGCTGTCTATTGCCTCAATATACACTTTAAAAAGGACTAGTGGCGTATCTGCTTATAAATCACAGCCACCATGCAACAAGTACATGCCTGTGCCTACATACTCATGCACACACACACACACGCACACGCATAAAGCAACAGTGGCTGTGAGAGCATAAGGAATAAAAACTGAGCAGACACCAAGGGATTTTCAGAATAGTATCCCTCAGTTTTTTTTAGTTGAATAAAATTTTGTTGTTGTTGTTTTTAATTTTCTAATTTATTTCCTATGCCAAGGCTTGCTATAACATCAGAAACTAATCAGTGGCCAACTGTGATTAACAGTCTTTTCCATGTTATTAACTTTATGTTCAAAAGAAGGTCATTTTTAAAGATTACGTCAAGAAAGATAACTGAACCTGTATGTGTGTGTGAGGAGAATATGTAAGTAGAGGGAATACACACACAAAACCAGAACTTTTATCCAGGCCACCCTTTCACATTGCTCTTGACTCTTTCTTAGAAATACCTATTATTATCCACCCTGTGTGTAGCATTTCTGTGTGCAGATTGCATCTTGAAACAAACCCCTCACAAGGCTCAGATAAGGAGAATGGAGAAGTGTGTAAATGGGAACACAAATTTACTGTGACGTCTTAATTGAGAGGAGAAATGGGGTCACCTGCTTTCATTGCTATCATCCCAGCAAGGATTAGAAGTAGCTAAAGGTGAAAGCAGTTGTTTTAGAGGAAAACCCACCTGGTACTTCATATCCAAAGCTGTGATAGCTCTAGGGCAAGGCTTGTCGCAAGGACTGGCAGTGTAATAAAGATGCCTGCCTGTGCACGTACCATGTACCTCGGGTTCTTGCGTGATGCTTTGCCTCGTGCGTGGGCTGGCAGCATTCTCCTAAGAAGGCACTTCACAATTTAAGAACAAAAGCTTGGATTAAAGATGTTTCACTGAAAAATATTTTCTTGCTGGATTGCCATCCATCACTGATGGTTTGTCTTGAAGTGACATCTGCACCCATATGGGTGTTTGTGCCTCGAGGAGGGGTGGCCGCCCTGCCAGTTTATGCTGGTGGCTGCTCCCCCTTTTCTTTGGAGATGCTCTGCCAGCTTCTGTGAAGGGACAGCACTACCTCCTTAGCAGCACTCATGAGAAAGAAAACAAAGGAAGCAGTGGCAGCAGGGCAATGACAGGTGGCAAATCCCGCCACACCGCGGTCAGCACAAAAGCATAATTTACAGTGCAAAGATTTCCACCAGGGTGAATATGCTGGAGGAGAGGGAGGGGAAGAGCTGCAGGAGGGGCTGCTGGCATTTTGCATGGTGCAATGCAAACCAGAAACAAAACAAAACAAACAAAAAAAACCAAGCCATAGCATCTTCTGAAGTTTTCAGAAATAATACAGTCGACTAAAACAGTGTTAGCCAGAGGGTCTGAAGTGTGCTGGCCTCCAGGAAAAAGTCCTTGGAAATACAGTGACATGGGGGATGTATCCTGCCATCTGCGTGATCCCATCGCAGGCATGAGCAAAAGGGCAGAGCCCTTACTGCTGCAGAAGCTGCCGGAGCAGAAGAGGCATGCTGCAAAGTGGTGGCTGGGCTGCTGGCTTTGGTGGGGGTGAGAACTCGTCTCTTGTAAATGGAGCACATCTGCTCTGGAAGTGGCCAGGAGGCATAAATATTGAATATCACATTGCCAGTTCTTGTTCAAAGTGTGTCAGGATCTTAGCAGAAATAAACATGGGGCTTGGAAATATGCAGAAGAGGGGAAAAGCGCTAGAGAAGAAATATATATATCTCAATGAGAGGGAAGAAATGAATGATAATTCAAAGATATCGAGATACTGAGCTCCTACTGGAAGGCAGTGCAAGGAACAAAAATAACACGGAAAAACTGAGAAGTAAGGCAGATCTCATAAAATAAAGTATTCATGAAGACCAGGGAAGTGAATATTCGGAAAGTCAGATCACATGCAGATAAACTGAACTGGATGGCATACATCCAGGGGCCTGACTTTGCAAAGCACTGAGCACCTCCTACAAGGTGTGCTGCATGTTTTGTATTTCAGCCCACCAGAAAATCAGCAGGGTTTAATTTTCCTCCTCTCTGTGAAGTTCTGGTGATGAGAACAAGAAAATCGAAGCTGCCTACCTCCACATCTTCCATAATAAAATTTTGAATTTTCAATAGGCAATTGGAAGCACGTTGGCCAAAATAACTCTCTGCTTCATTGCTATAACACCTTTTGCTCTCATTGCATGGGTGCAGGGGACATCTCTCACAGTGCCTTGTGTGCACCTCACTGTCTGGGGACCCAAATATGCAGCCCTGCCAACTTCCCATGAAAGACAACAGCGGGCATGCTGGTCATTGCTTCCCATGTTTCTAATTTCGTAAGGAAGCTTGTGGTAGTTGGGGTGAGGAAGACAAATGAAGTTGGAGAAGCCAAGAGAAGTAACTTCAGCGGCATGCCTCGTTCATGTGTCAGTGCTGGGAAAGGGTCTCTGAGTGCAAAAGAAATTCTAAATACTGGTGTGTTTTCCATGGGCAGGTTGGAGTGGGTGAGGAGTTCAGGTGAAAGAGGAGGTGGGAAACACTCAGGATGGGCACTGCTCTGCAGCTGCAATAAACCACACCAGGCTGGACTGGAGGATGTGGGAAGAGGGGAAAATGTACATGGAGGGCTTAGACAAAAATGATGAAAAGAGGTGGAGAAACCAGTTGGCAAGCAAGATGAAAAGAGCTAAATGCTTCCAGCTTGGCACAGCAGGAGCTGAAGCAGGACACAGCAGTAGTGTGTCAGCACGTGGAGAAGCTTGGCATCGAGCAGGGCGAGAAGATGCTTTTGGTGGCAAGTGTGGGGAAGGGCAGGGCGTGAAGGTGGCAAGGCAGCAGGATGAAATGGAGCGATCTTGGGCTGGCAACGGCAAGGAGCTTCCCGGCAGGAGCTGCTGTAAAGTGTTGCCCCATGGGAAGTGGGGAGTATGGAAGGCTGGGTAGATCCTGGGCTGCCCTCAGGTGTTGTCTGGGAGGTGGGCGGGTGATCATGGAGGTTTTTGCTGGTGCCAGCTGGTGCTAGCTGGGCATAGCTGGGAAAGGCAGCTCTTGCCAGGAGAAACCATGCAACCTGCCCCGCTGCAGAAAGCCCCAGCAGATACACGAGGCATTTGCTGGGTATTAGCATCCTGCATCCTCCTCAGAAAGGATGGATGTTTCCTCCTTCTTCTTCAAACAGTTAGTAAATAATTTAAAGAGAGAGACAAAATATTCTCTAAAGATAACCTAGTCTTCTGTTTCCATGGCAACCTCCTTCCAAAGCCAGAAGCATTCCGCTCGAGTCGTACGGCACAGGGTGAAAGTCCTCTTGCGGGGAAGTGGAAGCCGTGGCATGACCCCAGCGGGAGGTGAAGGGGAGACCTCATGCGGAGCAGAAGGACTGTTGCCAAAATGTCATTGTTTGTCACCCCAAATCATGAAAGAAGCAAAGATTTTCCCTTGCAAGTTACGTCCAGGGGAACTGAGAATAAATAGAGTTCATCCATCCTGGGAGCTCTTAGTTGCCCTGTGAGGCTACCACCACCATCTTTCCCACCATGGCATGGAGGCAAGGAGGTCTGGCACAGGAGCTGCAGGGTCTGCAGGACGGTGAGGGGGTAGGGGCACAGACACCCAAAGACCTCTGCAGAAGGACTGAATGGGATTTTGCAGAGGCAGCAGGTGATTTGGGCTCCTCAGAGGAGGAACTAGGGCCTTCAGGCTGCATTCCTCACCCACAAAACCATTCCTTATCCCTGGGGGGAAATCCAGCCTGTCCATCCATCCTTACCTCCCGCTCCTTGCTCTCACTGAGGAGGTGAAAGCAATCAGGTGAGCAAAGCCCTCCACAGACTTGCTGTGATGTGACTCAGCATCACCTGCACCTTCAACAGGCGTGCGTTTCCTTTAATGAGGGAGGAGTACTGATCCTCCTGCTGGAGACCTGGGTGAGCTCCTCCTGGAGTGTGACCCCTCTTCCCTCCCAACTATCTCAAGTGCAGGCTGTACATCATTCATGACCGTATAGCGGGGTAACTTCCAGCACTGTGGAGGCCCACCTCCAAGTCCCCTCATGGCCCTTTCAGGAAACACTTTATGCATTGGGCTGCGTGGGATGTGGGTTGATTTTAATTTTTTTTTTTTTTTCAGTGTGTTTGTTTTGGAAGCCCTACCTCTGGTTTCTGAGTTTGAGTTTAAGCCTTGTGTAGCCCAAGCCTGATGTTCATCCATGAGGGGACTGACTGCCCTCCTCCTCCAAGAACAAGAAACCACGTGTATCATCTCTCCTCTCTGCCCGTGGGAGAGTGGACAGGGGCAACCCACCCAAAGAACCACCACTGCAAAAAAAGCATTTAAAGACCCTTATTATTGCTTTAATAAATCTGGACTGGCAACCTTTCTGCAAGGAAGACGCGGGCTCTCCTCTCCTCTGTCCACAGGTCTGACCTCCCTGCAGTCAGCGTGCACGCTTGCAAGACAACAAACACTCCTTTCAGCAAATAAGTCAAGTTCGTGTAGTAATTATCTTTTTCTTTTCTGTCGTTTGTCCCATTTGACATGATTGCTGTTTACAACTCCAATTTGTAGGATGCAGCAGCAGCTTAAAATTCAGACACATAACGATAACACCAGAAAGTTTGTGGCATGCCACCCACTCCACAATGCCTCAAATACCAATGGGAAGAGCTCTGCTGCCGTGGCCTTCTTGATCTGGTGGAAAAAAATGGGATGGGAATCCACCAGGGAGCCCTGCTCCTTCTCTGAGTAGTGCATCAGCCTCCAAGCCTCCCTGTCTCTTCAGGGCTGCTGTCCTCTGCTGCCCTTCTGTGCTTTCTCTGAGACACCTTGGTGGGGCTTGCCTGAGTCGGGAGGGGGCATCCCAAAGTCTTTGTGTCCCCCAGGCGGCCGGCTGATGCCCTTTCCCACCCACCTGCAAACTTGGCCAGGGCGCGAAACGAAGGGAGATGCGGGATGGCCCCAGCAAGGAAGGAGACGTGTGCGGTCAAATCACTGGAAGAGGAATGGGGGACACAGCCGCTGGAGACCTTGCTGCAGCCACGTGGGAGAGGATCACGCCTGCTGGATTGCATCCTGGGTCCTGAGGCAGGGCTTGGTTCGAGCAGTCGGTCTGCCCTCGCCCACCACCCCGCAGCACACGGATGGTCCCCTGTGACGCAGGGCAAGGAGAGCTGCAGCTCCCTCCTTCTCCCTCTCCCTTCTCACCACCCGGTGAGCCAGCCAGAACACAACGCACAAGAACGCTCTCACATCTGTGCGTGCACACACACACACGAGCACGCGTGCTGACATTCCCTGCTCCCCATGGCTGCTGTTGTGCGCTGAGCAGGTCTCTGATCCCAGCTACACTGACACAAATCGGGAAAATGCCAGAGGATGGAGGTGATGCTGGAGAAGAGGCAGAGCCGTCACTGAGCCAAGGATGCTCTCGTAGGGTCTTCCTGCTGGGACTTGGGGCAGGTTTGATATCCAGCCACGGGGCCCACTATGTTTTGTGTTGAAGCCCTCTTTGCTTTTATTTGTCCTTTTTAAAATTCTAGTTTTTGTGTTCTTTTAATA